>VBSM01002608.1:108631522-108649443 GCA_008086735.1 Cheirogaleus medius
CCCTGTCTTATTTTCGGGAAAACATGGTATGTGTGTGTATGTTGAGGGAAGGGGTGATGGTGATTTAGAGGATCTAGTTGGCAGATAAGAAATACTAAATTAGCCACAATTAGGTGTCTGTAAATACACATTTCTTCCTACATTGAATGCCATGTGATAGAAGGGATATAGTTTTCTCCTGGTGAGATATTTTGAAATAGGATTTTGAAAACATTAATAATCAGGAACCGATCTTTCTAATAAAAAGCACAACCAAATGTTTATTGAAGCTTGTCACTGTCGAGCGCATTGTGTTCTGGTTTATAGGGAATAAGAAATAACCATTATGAGAGAATTAACACAGCAAAATATAAATCTTGCAAGTAATTAGGCAGCTGTATATTTATCAGTACAGAATGTATTTTAATTTTTAATCAGGGCTTTTGTTCCAACTGACAAAATAATGGCTTGTTTGCAATCTTCTACTGAAACAGACTTCCCAGAATGGGATTTGGTGTATCAGTGGGCCCCTCTGTGTCTCATTTGCCATCAAATGCGATGCATCATGCAATCCCCTCAGCGAGAGACCCCGAGGAAATACTGTGCTGCTTTCAAATTGGCTGTATTTTTCCCATACATGACTCATAAGGTAAATAAAAATGGTCTATTTGAGTAATGCATCCCCATTTACAGGGAAATGAAAGAGAACTGTTATTACAAATGTATTGGAAATATTATATGAGCAGCCAAAATAGTTTTTATAGGCCTCGAATGCAGATTAATTCTCCAGAGAAATCTCAAAATTGAAGAACTCCAATTCGGATTGTTGTTCTATAGCTCATGGCAGAAATCTTCCTGCTTATCTCCACCCCGATCATAAACTATATGTGTATAATTTAGATGCAAAGGATAATGGGATTTTAGAAACATACCTCTGTATCCCTAGCAATCATCTCCTAAAGCAAGATTATTTGCTGAAATGAGTAGATATGAAGGCGTCTGTGGGACACTTGATAAAACACTGGAGGAAGTTCCAGAATTTAATCAGAAAACTCATATCTGAATCCTGGCTCTCCAGTTTACTAGCTGTGTGGCTTGGCAGGTGGTTTTAGCCCTCTGCTTTAGTTTTCTTATTGATAAAATGGGGATCATTCTACCTGACTAATGATTTTGTTTGATTGCCATTAGGGATTTGATGACACTTCACAAGAGAAAGAAGAAGCATTGTGTAGAGCAAACACTACTTGAATTCTGATGTTGTCACTTACTTATAATGAAATGTAGCAAGTTATTGAAACTTTAAAAGGGTTCAGTTTACTTATGTGCACATGGAAATCATGATGCTCATTTCACAGGTTCTCATGAGGATTTTCCATAATCCAGGTAAAATTCCTTGGATGTTTTAGATGAGCAGTCATGTTTGTTGAGTGAATGAATATAGCAAGACCTTCCCACTCTTAAGAACTCACATAAACTCTGTTGATGAAAGTACAATAGACTCCATTTCAGGTTGATTGGGAAACTGGAAGGAGGTTTGTTCATAAAGAATTTGAAATAATATCTGGCCCACGAATAGATATTAAACCCATGAAAAATGATGGTTAGTAAAAGCCCCAAGAAAGAAAGGGGCAGGCTTCTCTAGAGAACTCATGAAAACCTGTGATGATATTTTCTTTCCTTTGTTGGGAGTCAGGCCCAGGTGGGAGGAAGAGCAGTGCAATTTGGGGGGACCTCGATGCAATTCTTTGTTTCTCTTCACCCACATTTCCTCCTTTGATAGACATAAATAATAACCATTGTTCTGAAAGCAGTTTGTAGACTATAAAGCCCTGTGCCACTGGTAATTGTCTTTAGTGGAATATGATGGACTAATTTGAGCTAAGATGTCAATAAGAAGGAACAAGATCTCTGTGCTCCTGGAGATGCAGAGGGGTGTTAACAGGAAAACTGCTGACTACCAGCCATTGGGCTAACTCCCCATGGGTTGCACCAAAAAGCATGCTCCTGTCACTGTGTCATAAGCCATAGGAAGATGAAAATTGTCATGCAATCTGGCACCTGCCACTATCAGTTATACAACACCATGTCAGTCATCTTGCCTTCTGGGACTTCAATTTTCCACATCTATAAAAGGAATAGGCTAGACTGGATGATCAATAGGATCCTGGCATGTTTTCCTATGGCATCTTTCCTATGGCATGTATATGACTGTGTATACTGGAGCCTTGATATCTTTTCAGAGCTGTTGATGGGCATATAGTCTTTCAGACACTCAAAGGATTATCCTCCTTTGGAAGAGACCCCAAAAAGGCTAATTTTGAGCTAAATTTTACTGCATAGTAAAATAATATCAGGAAAATTTTTTCTTTTACAAGATTTATAACAAAGATCCCACTCAACCCACTGTTCCTCTTCTTCCTCACCACCCCAGTGTGACCAGTGCACACTCAGACCTGGGTTTTTAGAACCTGGGCAACACTTTTCCACTTGTCTTAATCAGATCTTCAAAAGTGGAGCTGAGGAAGACAGTGCAGTGGTCACTGCCACAAACTGTGATGTCAGGGAAACATGGGTCCTAGTCCTTGGTTTGCTATTTTGGTATCTATGTGGCTCTACTGTGCCTTGGTTTCTCATCTGTAAAATAAGCAAGATGCCCACATCTTGGGGAAATTTGATGATTATGTGTGACAGTGGCAATAAAATTCTAAGCTTATTAGTTGGAACATAGTAAGTCTTCAAAAATAATTTGTTTTATCCTCTGGTTCTCCATAGAAAATTAAGTCATTTCCTGGCTTTAAGAAGACAGATTTGGAAGATAGTTCTAATTTCCTTCTATTTCAGCTCTCATAATTGTCTGCTTTGCTTCTGGACTATCCTCTGTAGGAATGCTCCATCTCACTGAGCATAGTGGAGAACTCCAATTATGACAAACATGAGCAAATACACCACCCTATCATGTGACAGTACTTTATGCATCTTCATTAGCTGTTAATGTGTTAATTAAGTCAAGAGGAGCCATGAGGCAGGGAGTGATCATTTTTTTCCTTCAGCAAAACAAATGCTAATTGAATAAGACTTAAAGATCTATTTTTAATGAATTGTGCTGTGAAGCAGAGTATTAGTGGTTGTGGATACAAGATAGGGTATCAAGACCAAGCTATATCAAAAAATTTTGAGAGGAATTATAAGTTCTATCAAGGTCAGAGCAGGCAGGCAAGGTAGAGGACTTATGAAGTGAGAGGTTCAGGGAAAACTGTAAGTCTAGAGCAGGCGTTGGCAAGTTTTGTCTGTAATGGGTTGGATGATAAATATTTTAGGTTGCCGGACATTATGTGTCTCTGTCATACTGACTCAACTCTGCCATTGTGGCACAAAAGCAGGCATATAAACGTGCAAATGAATAGGCATGGCCATATTCCAATAAAACTTTATTTAAGATCATTGTGACCCTTGGTCTAGGGCTGCATCCATAGAGTTTCAAATTACAGAGAACTGAGCAAGACAGTTTGTTAAAACTGCAGAAAAGCAGCTGTTGGACAGGCCCAAGCTCCTTGGGTATCAGACTGGCATGCTCTGCCTCACCCTGAAAATGAGGCCACACTTTACTTGAAGGCATTGGCTGACCCTTAAGTGTGGCCTGAGGCCATCAGGATTTGTAGTGGGACTTGAAGGAGAATGAAGATCATTGATAGACAGGTTCCGGCTCTGGCAGGTCTTGACCTACTTTTTTCCTATTATTTGTAAAATATTTTCTCTCAAAGCTACCAGTCTCCTCTCTTCTGCTGGCTTTGACCCATAGACTTTTTAAACACCTTCCTCTATCTTGCTAGTGTCCTCCTGAATGAATGTACTGAGCTTTTGCTAAAGCCCAGTTTGCTCTACAAGGAGATTTTGTGCAAGGCAGGTGCGCCTTGGGATTTCATAAAAGAAGTGTACTTACCAAAGAGCAATACTGAACTCCCGACAAGATGATCTAGATAGCCCAAAGTGAATGTTACAGGGCAGACTCTCTGGTACACACGTGCACTGCCTAGTCTTAAATGTCCTCTATTAATTAATCTCACTCTGGAAATGTGTGCTTCTCTTCCTTATTTGCATAAAACACCTGAAAACAAGCATCACTGAAGACAGTGTCAAGTCTGGATAAATATGAGCTCCACCACATGCTGGCTAAATGACCTTGGACACATTTTCTGAAGTTTGCCTGATATGCATTTTTCAAATGTAGTTTGATGATATCTCCCTGTCTAATGATGCAAGCATTTACCAGTTTTTAGAATGTATGAACATAATTGTATTAGACGGGTTTGATTTGTATATTCAAGTATGTATGTTTTAAACCATTTGGAAGTACAGTTTAATTATGCACATGCCTATATACTGCGATTGAGGTTATAGAAAGTTAAAACATTGATACGTGGGACTTCTAATTTCAAGAGCTTTGGGCAGGGACAGTGGGTACCACAGAAAGAGTACCATATTTAGAGAAAAGATAAAAGATATGCATTACAGGCCTGGATGCATCCAAATTAACTACAAGGACAGAACATTGTGTAACATCTCTGAATAACTATTTTTTCACTTTTAAAAATGGGGATATTAATCCCTGTGCTTATCACAGGATTATTTTAAGAATCAACTGAAATAATAAAAAGCATTTTGTAAAAAGTAAAGTGCTATGCAAATGTAAGTCTTGTCTCACTTGCATCATTTTTCCCCCTTGCAGCATCCTGAAAACCTGCTCAATAATTCCGGGGATCTGCAGTTTGGAAATCACTAGCAAAAAGTATCAGCTTAAATAGTGAACTTTTAGAAACTTTCATTGACAGGAGAAATGTATTTACTAAATTTTCCTATGTATGACTAGAAGATCCACTTGAAAGAGTACTATTACAATTCAAAAAGTACCCTCAAAGTTTAACAATTGGATTTTCACTAAATCCTGAAATGACAGATTCTTCCCTCACAGCACACAAACATATATCCACTAGTTTTCCTTGAATATTTTAATGCGACAAAATTTTGGGTCACTTAAACACCAGGAGTCTGTTGCTCCCCTTTTACCTGGAGAGAGCAGGAACAATATCTTTGCCAGACTCACGGGGGGAAGAAAATTCCTTCTCAGCTTCTGTGGAAGGTCAGACAACTGGCCAATTTTACCAGAACAGTCAAGCAGTTAGTTGAACTAATTGCTTCTCTGAAATGACTTTCTATGACTGAATATACTAAATGTTTAAGTTTGCAGGGCTGACCTCACATTACTTGCTTGACCAGGTAACATCCAAAGCCACAGGCAATACAGTTTAAAACATAATGAAACAAAACAAAAACAATTAGAAAGTGGCTGTAGGAGATCTTTTATGTATTGACTTCCTCTTTTGTTCCAGTATTATTTTCCCTCATAGGGTCAAAATACTCTCTGGTTTGGAATATAGATCTTCAAAGAAGATTATATCAAGCCATTAAAGGAAGAAGAAATATCTCTTTCTTTGTCAAATCAATACAGAACTCCCATTATAGCCTCTGCTAACACATTATGAGAAAATATAAGTGAAATGAAGAAAACAAAAATACCAAACAATAAGAGGAAAAGTGGGCCATTTTTTTTCTATTGGTGTGATTTTGTGAGTAAATCTGGGTAAACAAGCATTCTTTCAAGGATAGTATTTGGCAAGACATGATTGAACTTGACAGTAGATATAAGGTGAAAAAATAATTTGGAGAAAATAGCTGGAGAAGCACAGGAAAGCATCATCAGGACATGAGCAAGTTTATCTTCACACCCATATCTTCAATTCCTGATTATATGTCCTACATTTCTATGTCTAGCCCAATTCTGTTCTCTGCATTCCAAACCCATAAATTCAACTGCCCATTTTATATCTCCACATGGAAGTTTCAAAAGCATATTCAAGTCCACATGTTCAAAACTCATAATCTTCCCCCTAAGACTGGTCTTCTTTCAGAGTTCCCTCTCAGTAATTGGCATCGCCATCTATCAAGGAACAAACAAGAAACTAAGGGATGATTTTTGAAACTTCACTTTTCTCCACACATCACAGTTAATCCATTTCCTTTATTTTTCAAGTGTTCATTGAGCACTTACTATGTACCACCATTTTCTAAGTGCTGGGAACACAGAGATGGAAAAAACCACTTCATTTGTCACTACATATGGAGCAGATGTAGTGAAAGGAAGGAGACAATAACTGTCAACCAGATTAATATTGTGAAAAATTCTGCAAAAATTGTGAAAAATTCTGCAAAGGAAACTGCTCATGCCTTAGGGAATAACTGGATGTGGAATAGGTAAGGCTAATTTAGGTGTCGTGTTAAAGGGAAGGCTTCATTAGGAAGGTGACTTGTGAGCAGAGAAGGTGCCAGCAAGAAGTGAAGATCATTCCAGGCAAAGGAAACAACAAGCATGATAGTTTAAAGGCAGGAAAAGCCTTGGTGTCTTCAAGGAACACCAAAGCAGACCACAGTGGCTGGAACCTCATGACCAAGGGGAAAAGAGAAAGCAGTGCAGGAGGCAAGAGCCAGACTATGTAGTGCACGATGGGTCAGTTAAGGAGTTTGGATTATGTTCTAAATGTGAAGCAAAGCTAATGAAGAGGCTGAGCATGTAGACAAACACTGTAAGTTTTATATTTTTTAAACTATCACTCTCGACTCTACCTGGAAAATGGATTGGAAGGTGCAGCAGCAAGAACTTCATTTAAGCATTTATTGATGCACCTTGGGTGAGAGATGATGGGGGCTTGGACTTGGGAAATTGTAGGTGAAGTGAGAAAATAAACAGATTAAGGAAATATTTTGGAGATAGAGAAAAGCATAACTAGAAAATTTGTTGAATGTGGGAAAGGAGGAAAAAAGAGAAATCAAAGATGACCCCTAGGTTTTTGGCTTGAGAAACTTGATAGAAGAGTGGCGTCATTTACTGACACAGAAAAGGTATAGGTGTTGGTGATGACAAAGGAAGGGGTGGAGGTAGGTGATGGATAGATCGGGCATGCCTATGAGGCATTGAAATAGAATGAGTATAATATAGAATTTGAAGAAGAGGTCAGGGCTGGAGATTATATTTGGAATAGGATGAGATCCTCTAGGAAAAGAGTAGGGCTAGAGAAGGCAGTCTAGAATGAAAGCCCTGGTTCAGTCCAACATGTAGAAATCAGGTTTGGTACCATAAAGTCCCATCAGTTTTAGCTTCTAAATATTTCTCAATTTCTCTCCATTTCTACTGCTAGTGCTGTGCAGCATCCTGGTGAAAGCTATCATCACCTCTTTCATGGACCACTACATTTGCTTTCTTTATCTTTTTTTCCTTAAACAACAACATTTATTATCTTTTGATTCTGGAAGTCAGAAAGTCTGAAATGTGCTTTATGGGGTGAAAGTCAAGGTGTGGACAGAACTGAGTTCTGGGGGACCCAGGGGAAATCAGTTTTCTTCTAGAGGCTATTTGAGTTCTTTGCCTTTGGGCACCATGTCACTCTGACCTCACTCTGTCATGACATCTGTTCTCTGACTCTGACACTCCTGCCTCACTCTTTTACTGTTGTTTTTTTTTTTGCAATAGCTTCTTAACTGGTTATCTTGTACTTCTAATTTACTCTGCACACTATAGACAGTGTGATCTCAAAGGTTTAGCTTACCATGTGATACTCTTTGATCACAGTCATGTCATCTAACTGCCCTTAGAGCAATGACTGAAGCCCTTGCCTATGACTCTATAGCTCTGCATGGTCCTCTCCATCTTCACTTTACTACTCTCCATCTCTTGTTTTTGGGGCTCTAATTATCCTGGCATTTTATCAATTTGTTTTTCTCCCATACCCCATATTCTCCTCAGCCATAATTCCTGGGTATATGCTCTTTCTTCTGCTTGGAAAGTTACTTCCCTTCTTATATACAAAATAAATAATTCCAACCTATCCTTTGGATTTCAACTAAAATATCACTTCCACTAGAAAACTTTCCTAAACCTTCATATTACAATAATGTATCATTTGTAAGTTACAGAAAACCCAACACAAAATGGCTTAAGTAATGGGAAATTGTTGGCTAATGTAATCTTAAATCCAGAGGTAGTTGGTATCAGGAGGGGCTTGGTCAAAGACTGCATTTACTTCCTCTGAATCAAGTTTCTCTCTGTCCTTTGGTTGTATAACCCTTAATATTGGCTCTTCTTAAAATAGTTCTTTCTTCGGCATCACAAGATGGCATCACATCTGTTACCCTGTGGGAAAGAGTGAGGGTCTCCTAGGAGTCTCAGATAACGTCATTGGTCATCCTGGGTTAAACACTGTGCCCCTAGAGCCAGAGGGTGGAGCCTGCCCAGCATGGACTGCGAATGGAGAAAAGGAGAGTGGGGAAGGCCGAAGGGTTCTGGGCCATCTGGACTCAAGCAAAGTTCTTTCCTCCTATCAGATGCTCTTCCATTTACACAGCAGGGCTTCTTCACTTGGTCCATGTGCTTGGAAGGGAAAAAAATTACACCTTTAATTTCTCTAACCCCAGATTAAAATTTAATATTTCCTCCAATTATACACGTAGGCAATAAACCACAGTAGCTTTAGCGGTGCCTATGACTTTGCCACCAGTAATGGATATTTTTGTATCTACTATAGTTATTGCAATCTTGAGATATTGCTTATGTTCAGTATTTCCTCAAAATTAGTTTTCTTTGACCTTATACTAGATCATATATTTGACTGGTTACATATATTTATTTATCACAAATTTCTTTAATTTGTAATAACTGTAACCCAATATAATTGATTTTCTTATAATACTATGCATTTTATTTAATGAATTTAAAAACTTTATTGTGAGAAGGCACCTAAAGCCACACTAGCCTGCAAAAGATGGTCATGATATAAATAATATAAAGAAGTGTGTTTTATAAAATTTATCACAATTTTATATTAATATGCATGACTACTTGACTAATATCTATTAATTTCTATTTCCCCCAGTAGACTGATAGATTCATAAGATCAAAGATCATGTCTGTTTCTGATCACCACTGTAGTGCCATAAGTGTTCAATGAAAATTTGCTAAATCACTTTTGAATGAAATGAGCCCTGAGCAAATATGAGACAGTGAGTACTAACACAGGATGAATAGTGAGACAAGTTTTCTTGGAAGATGTGGGTTTGAACTATGTCATAAAAACTGTGAACCAAATGTTCAGGCCTCAATGATTTCTGAGTATAAAATAAAATCCATTTTCTTTAATATACGAGTTGACATGATTTCAATCCTACATCCTGTTTGCTAGTAATAATTCCAACATTTTTAGGGAGATACTTACACAGATGTTCCCAAGATATTTCATTTTATTTATTTGTGAATATTTCTTCCTGTTTACTGCTGCTGTCTATTCACCTGGCCATTAGGCTGAGTGCTACCATCTGGCTGCTACTCAAGGAGTGCTAGTGGCACCAACAGCAATTCAACAGCCTTGGCAGTAATGCAGGGACAGTGTTGGACTTAGCACTTGAACTGGACACCTCCACTTTCCTACCTGCTGCCATTCATAATGCTCTCTGCCAAAATATCCAAATAAAATTGTTCCATAAAATACATTAAGAATGTTCCTCAGTTTTATGCTCAGGAAGGATATCTGGTAGAGATTTGAGTGTTATAATTATTTGATGATATTGCTCTTCATAGTAACAACTAACAGACATTTTACCTAAGTGTGCTCAGGTGTGAGTGTTTGCTCAAGAGGGTTTTTTATCTGCAGTTTCCCATTACTAGGGATATCATTCAATTAATTTGGAACTCCAACATTCTTGCCTTGCAAAAATATCCTGCTACAGAACTATTGGCCCTAATGAGCAAAGAAGAGGTGAATAAATGTACCACATGATATAATAGATAAATTTATATGTATTAAATTGGGGGAAAAAACCCACAATTGTCCATCCATTCAACAACCCATCTTTCCATTTCCATGGATTCCATCTGTGTTTATTTATTAATATCAATGCATATATTGAACTTTTATTTTGTCACTTTTTATTTTGTGGGATATAAAGATGTAAAGGAAAGTTTGGAAGGTTCCATCTTATTTAAATAGATTAGGCTACTGCACTGTGATATAAGGCAACATTTGAAAAAAGTAATATGACTGGTTCATTAATAAATGTGTTCAGATTTTAGATGAACAAGAAACCATATTTGCTGGGTTAATTAGAGAAGGTATCATAGAAAAGGGCTGAGGAAGCTGAAAGGGCCTAAGGACTAAACTTAAAATAATGGGTTGGTTTTGTATCCATTACCATCTGCACAAATAAGACCACAATCATCCTTAGTCAACTAAGGATAAAACCAGATAATTAATCTTTACTTTTATGCTTAGTTTTAGGTAACAGAACTTCAAATAATGAGCTTAAATAAGATGAAAGTTTATTTTTATCATATGGAAAAATGTTCTGAGATAGAAGATCAAGCATTGTTATGTGGCTCCCCAAAGATGTCAGTTTCAATTTACTGCTCTAATACTTGTTAGGCTCTGACCAACATCTTTCATTCTAGCCAGCAGTATGGAAAAGAGAGTAATGACAAAAGGCACAAAGAACACATACTAGCTTTCTTTTGAAAGAGTCTTTAAGAAGCTGTAACACAAAATTTCCATTTATATTTCATTGGCAGAACATTAACGTAACCACATCAGTTTCAAAGGAAATTGAAAATTGGGAAATATGTTCTTCAATCTTCTGCCATACACATAGCTGAAAATTTGGAGTTTTTGTTATTAAGAACAACAACAAAATCCAGAAAGATAAAGTGTCTAGCTCATAGTATCCATTAAATTAAAGTTTTTTTCTTTCTGATTCTCTCCTGTGTTTCCTAAATCATGTTTTCTTCTGTCACATGGATTCTAGTATTATTTTGCATTACATTTGTCATGATTCTAGATGTCCACATTCTTTGTTAGATCAGTGTTAGTTTGTGTCTTTACAATGCAACTAAATAGTTAAGTAATTATTATAATAGACTGACATTTGGCTTGGAATAGATATTTCAAACTTCACACACCATAAGAAGAAACCCAATAATTCAATTATGGGGATAGATATAAAAACTCTAAATAGTAGTGTAGGGAAGAGAGATTAGCAATAAGCTTGACTGTAGCCCAATTTATTTAAGTTTAATTCACTTAGGGCACCGGCACCATCAGATTCCTGTTCAAACTACTCCCACTACCTCCTCACACAGCTACACTTTACCTCTTGTTCTGCTACCGCATCCTGGGAGATCTCACTTATTCCCTCTACTCAAACCTGTTTTTGTATTTCTTTCAAGAACACTGAGTAAATAAAAGATGGGGAACAGCAATTGGATTCTAGATGGATCAAATCTTGAACACAGATCCAAGACTATGTGTGTGGAGTTTCAGAAACAATAGTATGGAGGACTCATCAATACCAACTCTTCGTGGGACTTACTCTTTCTGGGTCGAAGCCAGGCTTACAAAGCTGTCAGCAATTGGATTCTACATGAATCAAACCTCAAACGTTCTTTTTGGGGGGCACCTGTAAGACATTTTGGATAATGGGCACATACACAGTATATTCCCAATGTGCACTGTGGTCATGTTCAGTTTTTGGTACACTAGTTCCAGTTTTGTTTCTTCCCTTTCCTTTCAAGAAAACACACTATAAACTAAATAGATGAGAATGACATTGCTCTATGGCTGCCCTTACATTTGCTTCAATTTTTACAAAAAGAAAATAATAAGTTAAGTGCTTTATATATGTTTAATTATAAATTACTGATAGCCCACTTCAGTTTGAGTTTGAAAACTAATCTCCTACTGCATGAACTACAGATTATATAGCACAAGTTTTGGTCTGTTCAAAGTAGGACATTTACCCCTATTACTACAAAATAAGGATATATAGGAAGATCACCGATTTGAGTTGTGAATATATTTTTCATTTTACTTTCATATTTTTTAAATTGATTTTGTGAATTAAACCTTTACTATTTAAGAAATAGTCATGTTTGCAGGGAAAATGTTGTAACTTTTATTTAATTGAACAAAATGGTGGAGGTTTATGATCATCATCTGTGGGGTCATAGTTAATTCAAGGTAAAGATGAAAAATTTTATTAACTACATGCTGTGCACCATTGTCATCATTTTTATTCTAGGTTGTGAGCAGATGATTCGTGAGTTCTGAGCAATATGTAAATGTATGAACAGAGTTTACTGTTGTGATAAAATAAAACTTACAACACAGTTTATCTGACTTTTTATGGAACACATAACCCTTATTGTGTTGCACAATAAACAGGCATAAATTATAAACTGTGCAATTTAATGTTCATGGTTAAAATTACTTTTACATAGACAAATAATATTTTTAGTTTTCTGTGTCTTGAATCAACATCAATAACATTTGGCAATCAGGAAATGGATTCAGAATGGGGTATTTACCACTACTTAAAAGGAGAATATATTATTCTCTAAATTCACCATATCTTTAGAAGGAGGAAGAGGAGAAGAGCTTTTAATATTCTAGAGGTGAAAGCAAGTTGCCTAGAATTTTAGTTAGTAGAAAATACATAGGGGAGTGAATGTGAAGATTGAGTGTGTCTATTAGAATGTGAAATTAAAAAATAAAACTATACTCATTGCATTATTTACTGTGCCTGCTAAATGTCTAAGCCAGGATGATTTGATAAACCAGCTTTCCCCCTGCTTATAAAGTCTGAGCAAGACTGGAAAGGAGAAACCCAGCAGAGTGGAAGAACCTTTTCATGGTAAAATATTTGCTGCCCCCTCCCTGCGACAGGGGTTCAGCTATGTGACTTGCTTAGTCCAAACAAGTGTGGGTGAAGGGATGTTTGCCACATCAGAACAACATAAGCTTGAAGAGCAATTGTGAGACTTCACCATGTTCTTTCTTCCTTTTGTCTGAGGACCAGCATGTTCCAGATATGCTTCCTGGATGAGTCCCAGCATGAGGAAAACATGGAGAGGAGCCACAGACAACCTGCACCTTGCTGGTGGCATGAGCAAGAAGAAAGCCTTTGTTAGAGAAGCCACTGAGACTCTGGGGATGTTGGCTCCTACAGAACAACTGAAGCTAACCTGAGAGGCACACCAGCTCATATGAGAAAATGTCTTCTGTGTTCCATATTGATATGGGTCTATAAATGCAGAAGCAATTAAATTATCTAAACATGGGGGATGTAGGATATATAATATTAAAGCTAAGAGTCCATGATTAAGTACTGCAGATACAAGTGCATAAACAGAGAAAACATCACAATACAAGTAGCAATACCAAAAGACCAGGCAAACTGTAAGACAACATAATTTATATATAAAATGTGATGACTTTTACAGAGGCCCTCTTTCATTTGATGAACATTTAGAAGTCACCTCTAATTGTGGCACTATAGACAATATTTTGAACAGGATTGTCTCATCTGTACTCAGGGAAATTGATCCCTATGGAATAAAGATCCCTTAGATGGGTATGGGAAGGAAGCTGTGGTCCTAAGAGTCTGGGTAAAGCTGTACACGGTATCCACCTATTAGCAATTCATAAGACATTTTAGAAAAGTAAAAGTTTGAAAAATTCTATACAAGATACCTGTTTTACTTATTTTTTCCCCAGGTATTTCTGAACTTTATTTGGACACAGTGTGGGAAATGTTGTCTTAAGGTATTCCAATATTAGTAAGATGTGGTCCATTCCACCTCACTACCACCATATCCAATGGAGGCTAAAAAAATGTTTACAAACGTTTTGTAAACAAAATGTTTACAAAATTCTGCAAGGGGATACATGAGTAAGGGTAGGCGGAAGAGAGGAGGAGATGCTCAGTGTGCAAATAGCCAGTCTCAAAACTCCAACTCAGAGCATTAGTGCTATGTAGCAGGAAGTGGACACTTAGAAATCCTGATCCAGTGGCAAGGGCATTCCTATAATACATCACATCTGAGCTACAACTGCCTCCTAACTGCTTTGTCATTTTCATTTGTTTAATCTCTTCCATTTTATTCTGCCTGTGCCTCTGCACTATTTAATCTTTCAAAGACTATTGCTTGATTTTCTTCTCAAAATCTTCTATGGTTTTGCATTCCCTTCAGGATGATAACCATGTAATTGATTGACTTCTAAGAATTTTGTATTATCATAATACAGATCAGTCACTTGGGTGACTTTTATTACATTGTCATTGAATTCTTTTAACTCTTCATTCATTTAACAAGCATGAACCAAATGTCCTCTCTGTATTTAGAATGATGCTAAGCAGTGGGTTTTGAAGTAGAAAGAACCTGGAGGTTGATGTTAGGACCTCTGCACTCATATTTAGTCTTTTACTCTCTAGAGAAATAGTGACCAAATCTGAAAAGTGCAAGTAAGAATATGTGTATCTCAGTGTCTTACAGATTTGACAAGATCATGTAGATGGACAAACTTCACTGGATGCTTACATCAAAGGAGATAATCAAACAATGGTACTTGACTCCGAATCTAAATCTAAGTAAGACAGAATATACAAAGTGGTGGATTCAGTCATTGGAACTTAAGAAATTTAAAGGCAATCGAAGAAGGAACAATACAAATGCAAGAAACAAACGAAAACAGAGAAGAATTCAAACTGTGTTTAAAAGCATGAGTATGTGCTTCTGGGTGTTCCAGTTTGTCACATGAGTGCTAGAGTTTGCCTTTTGTAATCACATATTAGGGATTCAAATCTTGACTTCATTTCTTGCTAACTCTATGACTTTGGTAAAATTTTTATAAACTCCCTGAGCCGATTCCTTTTTGTAAAGTGATTCAGATAAAACCTTATAGAGTTGATATAAAGATTAATCTGACAGTTTTTGTGGGAGAAATAAATCTTTGATGTGAGTCTTTAAAGAAGTGTGGATATGAGGTATTTGAGGAGAGCAGACAGCATCCTAGATGGATAAAGAGGTGGAGAGGAGCAAGAAATGTGTGAGGACTGCAGGGGTATGTACTCTGAGCAGGAAGCCTGGGACTCTGTTGGGAAGTCATGAGAGCTGCGGCTCTGAGCCTAATGCTGGGGAAGATGGTCGCTGTGGGGAGAGAGCAAGGATGCATACTGAAGAGTTATGCTTCTCATGTCAAGGCAGGATGAGAAAGGCAAATGCCTAGGGCCACCTGGATCCTGTAAATGAGGGCTGGGGGCTGGGCTAGGCAAGCAAAGCAGGTGGAGTGGACCATTGGAACAAACTGGAGACACATGTCCCATCTCAAAGTCCATCTTCTTTGCTTGCTGCCTCTGTGTAGCCAGATCTAACTTTTTAGGAGCAGCCAGCAACGTGAAATTTTATCTGGACTTTGGAACTTTTCATGCTCGTTTGCTCATTCATATCTTCAGGATTGCTGTTACTTCTGCTACAATAACCTGCCCCTCTTTTCTCCTTGGCTAATATATTTCCCAAGACTCCCCCTTCACCCCAGACATTATCTCCTCTGTGGAACCACTTCCACCTCCTGAGCAGTTTTGTCCTCTCTCTATGCCAGCACCTACCACATTAGAATAGAAGCTAGGAGCTGCACCTGGGATAGGGCCACACAGGCTTGTGCACTGCAGGGCACTGGGCTGCCGTGCACAGAAACTCATAAAGGAACTGTGCCCCTGGGAATTGTCTTCTGCGACAGCCCTGAGGGCAGAGCCGCCTTATTACCTTTGCTACAATACCCGGTGCAGTGTTTGACATATAAATGTATTTAATAAGAATGTGCTACATGCTTGTATTGGACTTAATACTTGAGTAGTGAAGGACTATTAGGTTACTGCCCATCTCTACAGCCCAGAGAAGACTGAGCAGAGCTGAGTTTCTTTGCAGATTATCGAGCTCAGTTTAGCATAAAAATCCCATTTTGAAAATATTCTGAAAAATTATTTTTAAAAATTTTGCAATCCTTTAGTCTCAGATATGTCCATACATTGTTTCCTCTAAGTAAATGCTCCCAAGGTTTTGAAACTTCAGAAAAAATCCTCTCTCTCTCTCTCTTTTTGTCTCTTTCTGTCTGTCTGTCTGTCTCCCAGACACACACACACACACAAACATTTAGTCTTTTTATGTATTAGGCAGCTCTATCCATTAGTCAGAGGGCATAACAAAGCTTTGTTCTATCAGGAGTAAATCTGGAAAAAAAAAAAAAAAAGAGAGAGGGAGGAGATGATTGTGGAGTCATGGTTTCCATGGTAAGAAAAAAGTTTTTAAATGGCAAGGTGTATCAGAAGATGCTTTGTGGAGGGAGGAGCCTGGCATCCAGAAATTATTCTAAATTAATAAAGAACCTTGACACACAGACCACATGTGGCTTTAGTGGCCAATATCACTATCGGTTTGCAGTAAGGCTGTCCACTCTTTGCATCTTCCACTTGTGTTGACTTCCTTCCTCCTTCCCTCTCTCCCTTCTTTCCTTCTTTCCTTTCTTCCTTCTCTCCTCTTTTCCTTTCTTCTTCCTTCCCTTTTCCTTCCCTTCCATTATTCCTTCTGTGCCTACTACTTCTCTTCCTTTCTCTTTTACTACTTCTCTTTCTCCCCTTCCTTTGGGAGCTAATGCTGAAAGACACAATCCTGAATGTTGAAATCCTGGAAGATCAAAATCCAGAAAATATAATTCTGGAAAAAATGATTTAAAAATTCTTTAAAAGACATTTATTTACATTTTTAAAAGGAGAATTATTTGAGAAACATATAAAAACATGACAGAACAGATAATAGGCCACTTTACATAATAAACTAGGCAATAATAAAACATTTTTGCAAGCATAAACGCTCAGGTATACTAATGACAATTGCACAGGTATAACTGTTATCAGCAGACAAACTGTATTTGCCAAGTTCAAAACGGGGAACGGTATAAACGCATATCACTATGGTTGGTAATTGTGTGCACCCGGCTTTATAACTGAGGTCATCTGAAATATTGTGACAGACAACCTAAGTCTTTTGATGATATTAATCAAAAATCATAATGAGTCATCACTGCCTATGCAGTTGCCCAAAAGCTGAGATCTTGAGAAATTTTCTTTCACAAGTGCAGCTGTACTAAAAGAACATCTCTGCATTTATTGAGGAACTCTCAACATTTTTACATTGAGAAGCAGGGAAGTTGATGGTATAACTGTCAGTAAGAGGATGGAAACCTCAGGACCCTGGAGGGCTGCTTGTGTAAGTCCTGGAGTCCAAAGGCTGGCGAGCCTGGAGTTCTGATGTCCAAGGTAGCAGAAGAAAAGTCTATCCCAGATATCAGAGACATCACTTTCTATATTCCTTTTCTCCAGATCTCCAGCCAGCTGGATGTTGTCCACCAAGTTGAGAGCAGATCTTCCCCTCCTAGTCCACTCAGACTCACACAGTAATCTCCTCTGGAAATGTCCTCAGAGACACACCAAAATAATGCTTTGCTAGGTTTCTAAGTTTTCCTTTATCAAGTCCATCCTTTGTCAATATGGAATCCATAGGCATCAGAATAATGGCCAGCAAACATATTGAAAAATACTCAACATCGCTAATCATTAGAGAAATGCAAATCAAAGCCACAACGAGATATCATCTAACCCCAGTGAGATTGGCCTGTATCAAGAAATCCCAAAACAACAAATGCTGGCGAGGATGTGGAAAGACAGGAACACTCTTACACTGCTGGTGGGACTGCAAATTAGTGCAACCTTTGTGGAAAAGAATTTGGAGATATCTCAAAGAGCTAAAAATAGAAATACCATTCGACCCAGCAATAGCATTATTAGGCATCTACCCAAAAGAGCATAAGACATTCTATTATAAAGACATCTGCACCCAAATGTTTATGGCAGCACAATTCACTATTGCAAGGACGTGGAAATAACCCAAGTGTCCGTCAATCTATGAGTGGATTATTAAAATTTGGTATATGTTTACAATGGAATATTACTCAATT
>VBSM01002608.1:108649543-108778801 GCA_008086735.1 Cheirogaleus medius
GTGACACAAGATCAGAATAATGGGCTCCACATATATTCGCCATCAAATTGGTACCAACTGATTAACACTATGGTGCTCAAAGGGTGGTGGTGTTCACCAGGGATTTGGGGATTGGAGGGGTAGTCTCACATCTGAAGGATGTGGTGAACATTGTGGAGGGGAAGGGCATACATCTAACCCTTGCCAGGGAGAGGCAAAGATATAAAATGTAACCAAAATGTTAAGAAAAAAAGAAAATCATATGCATCCTCTTAAGCCATACTTAATTTCCAAATAAAGACAATAGCATGGTAATAGTTCCACCTGATATGATGCAACTATCCTATGAATTATAATTTCCTGGACTGTAGGCATTAGGGATTTTAGAATATTTTGTGGTTTCAACATTCAGAATTATGACATTTGGGATTCTTTCTTTCAGAATCATGATCCAAACCTCTTTCTCCATATTAACTCTCTTCCTCTTTCTGTTTTGTCTTATCATTTTCTCCTGTTATCTCCCCTTCTTTCTTCTCATCTTTCCTCCTGTTCCTCTTCTCCCTCCTTCTCCTGCTCTTGTAAGAATGTACCTCTAGTTTTGGGAGTAAGTAGGGCAGGAGAATTCATTTGAGAGTCAATTTTGATAGGCTGCATCTATTTTAGAAAACCAGGGCTTGAGATAATTGAAAAATATTATAAGACAAACTTTGACAGATTAATCACATTTTAATTAATCCTAGTCATTTTTGCAGTGATAACAGAATTTCTTTATGTCCTGTGTCACATTTCTTCAGGCCTTTTATGGCTTAGAACAAGTGAGTTTAGTTTTTAATTAACTACATATAGCCAATGAGACAGCATTGCCAGTATTTTCTCATTTGCCTTATTTCATCTTTTAAAAATAGATTTGAGCACCAGCAAATCTAATGTCTTGTTTGGTTTAATTTTATTCACTATTTTTAATTTTTTAAAGATTCCCCTGTTCCATATATGTGGGACATAATTTAAAATATTTTCTAATTTCAGTGATTAATATAACCATTTCCCTAAAATTCAATTATTTCCTGATTAAATCAATTCTCTCTAATCTTAGGATACTAACATTTCTATAATATTAAATATTCTGTTTCTGTTGTTTCATAACAGATTTGATTAAAATCCATGTAGGTTGTTAAAACTGCATGCTATGCTTAAAGCTTTATAGTACATATTTTTGTAAAGTGAACTGGGATGAAAGATGTAAATGACTACAAGCATACCTTGGAGATATCATGGGTTCAGTTCCAGATTACTTGAATAAAGTGAATCTTGCAATAAAGTGAGTCACACAAATATTTTGGTTTCCCAGAGTATATAATAGTTATGTTTACACTATACTGTGGTCTAATAAGTGTCCAATAGCATGATGTTTAAAAAATCAATATATAAACCTTAATTTAAAAAAATTACTTTATTGCTAAAAAAGTGCTAACATCACCGGAGCCTGTATTGAATCATAATCTTCTTGCTGGTGAAGGGCCTTGCCTCAATGTTGATGGCTGCTGACTGATCAGGGTGGTAGTTGCTAAAGGCTGGGGTGGCTGTGGCAATGTCTTAAAATAAGACAACAATGAAGTTTGCTACCTTGATTGACTTTTGCTTTCATGAACAATTTCTCTGAAGCATGTTTTGCTGTTTGATTGCATTTTACTCACAGTAAAACTTCTTTCACAATGAGTCAAACTTCTCAAACCCCATCCCTACTTTATCACCTAAGTATGTGATATTCTAAATCCTTTGTTGTCATTTCAGCAATGTTCACAGCATGTTCATCAGGAGTAGATGCCATCTAAAGAAACAATTTTCTTTCCTCACCCATAAGAAGCACCTCCTTATCTGTTCCAGTTTTATCATGAGATTGAAGCAACTCAGTCACATCTTCAGGCTCCACTTCTAATTCTAGTTCTTTTGCTATTTCTACAATGTCTACAGTCACTCCCTACACAGAAGACGTGAACCCTTCAAAGTCATCCATGAGGGTTGGAATCAACTTCAAACTTCTGTTAATGTTGCTATTTTTACTTCCTCCCATGATCATGAATGTTTTTAACAGAAGAACATTCTTTTCAGAAGATTTTCAACTTACTTTTCTGAGAGCCAGCAGAGGAATCACTATGTATGGCAGCTACAGCCTTTAAAAATTGCATTTCTTAAATAATAAAACTTGAAAGTCAAAATTACTCCTTGATTCTTGGCTGTAGAATGGACATTGCATTAGCAGGCATGAAAACAACATTAATCCTCTTGTACATCTATATCAGCATTTGCTGATGAACACTGAGCATTGGCTTCAACTTGAAGTCACAAGCTACATTAGCCCCTAACAAGACAGTCGGATCTGTCCTTTGAAGATTTGAAGCCAGGCATTGACTTCTCTCTAGAGATGAAAGTCGTAGATAGCATCTTCTTCCAATAGAAGGCTGTGCCATCTATTTTGAAAATCTGTTGTTTAGGGTAACCACCTTCTTTAATTATCTTAGCTAGATCTGGATAGCTTGCTGCAACTTCTCCATCAGCACTTGCTGTTTCACTTTGCACTTTTATATTTTGGAGATGGCTTCTTTCCTTAAGCCTCATGAAACAACCTCTGCTAGCTCCAAACTTTTCTTCTGCAGCTTCTTAACCTCTCTTAGCATTCACAGAATTGAAGAAAGTTAGGGTTTTCCTCTGGATTAGGCTTTGGCTTAAGGGAATGTTGTGGCTGATTTGATCTGCAGACCATTAAAACTTTCTCCATACCAGCAGGAAGACTGTTTTGCTTTCTTAACATTAGTGTGTTCGCTGGAGTAGCATTTTTAATTCCCTTCAAGAACTTTTTCTTTGCATTTGCAAATTGGTTGTTTGGCACAAGAGGCCTAGCTTTTGGCCTATCTCAGCTTTTGATATGCTTTTCTCACTGAGCTTAATCATTTCTAATTTTTTATTTAAAGTGAGAGAATGCAAGTCTTCCTTTCACTTGAACACTCAAAGGCCATTGTAGAGTTATTAATTGGCCTACTTTCAATATTCTTGTGCCTCAGGGAATAAGGAGGCCTGAGGAGAGGGAGAGAGAAAGGGATATGGCTGGACAGTGGAGCAGTCAGAACACACACAATATTAAGCTCACTGTTTTATCTGGCACACTTTATGATACCCCTAAACAATTACAATAGTAATAGCAAATATCACTGATCACAGATCACCTTAACAGATATAATAATATTAATAAAATATTTGAAATATTGCAACAATTACCAAAATGGGACACAGAGACACAAAGTGAGCATATGCTATTGGACAAATGACACTGATAGACTTGCCCTTCTCAGGGCTGCCATAAACCTTCAATGTGTAAAACATGTGATAACTGTCAAGTGCACTAAAGCAAGGTTCGATAAGGTATGCTGTCTTTACCCTTGTCTTTACCCTTTCGACTACCATAAATGGTTTATTAATTTATTAATTGTTCATATTACTGTTGTAATAGAAACATTTCACTTTCAATAAGGATAGTGAATGAACCAAATTTTCATGGTGGCTTCACATAAAACACCATTACTGTATATGCATGAAAATTTCAGGTTATTAAAATTGCTTTATTCTACTGCACACAAGATATGTGTACTATTTTGAAACTCTGGATTCTCTAGGTATTTCTAGGTATCTATCATCTATTTTTCCAGCTATATAATGTATACATTATTTTAATGAATGTAGAGCAATACATAGACACAAAGTATTTTTTAGTAAATAGTACTTGTGACGTTACTCCTACCTTGATGAATTATGAAAGGTTTCTTGTGTTTCTTTTCTCATTCTTTCTTGTTGACTGCTTATACTCCTTAACATTAAATAAAACTTGAACCGAGTCCTCTACCAAAAATTAATAATTTTGACTAAAGAAGGGGCAGAAAGGTACTGAAGGTGATCAAGTGCTGCAAATAGGATTTAGGCACCTCTGGTGGTGCATTCCAGTTTTAAGATTCTGACAGGCACCTCAGCTTCCCCAGAACAACAGTGGTATTTGTAAAGCACACCACATCTCAGTCAGGAAATTGCATTTGTTTAGTGAGTGGATGAGTGGAAATGAATAAGTTCAAATCAGTAAAACTTTTGTGGAAAAGATAAGTCCAGAAACAGAATCTGATCAGAGCAGTGTCTTTTGAAATGTTGGCCCTGTTGTCCCAGCGCCAGTGATGTTGATCTCTTTTGCGATCAGCCAGGACCACCTTTCAGTTCATTGACAAGGAATCCTCCACTATTTGGAACCTAACATTTTTCCCCAAAACTCAGAGTGTTATTTTATAGGGGATTTCTGTATACATTTGCTTAAAACATCATTCGAGGGTGTCTTCTTACAATGCAGGTTGTCAAAATAGAGTAAAAAATCATTATAATTTTCTTACATTGAAGTCCAACTTTTTTCACCAAATAATAAGAATGAGAGAAAGACATTGTTTTTTTTTTATTTGGTTACCCTTGAAATACTATTTTATTTATATATGTTCACATTTTTATACAAAGAGACTAGTAATCCAAGCATCCTTGACCTTCTGAGATATCCCTCTTTCTCCAGCAGTCTCAGCCCCATCTTCTAATCTAATTCTGGCCTAGGAAGGCAATGAGTTTGGCATTTCCAACCTTTATATGTGGATTAAGTATAAAATTAGTCCTGCTGTTAAAAGTTAGAGGTCTATTATGGTATACACTTACAGAGAACTTCAGACAGTCATAGAGACCAATAGTCCCTTTTTATGGCTGAATCAATATTATTAATACTTTTCATCTGCTTCAATGTTCTGGGATTTAGAGAAGTAGAAAGAAAAAAATATTGAGTACTTACAATTTTCCAAATACTGTGCTAAGGGATTCATACAGTGATTTAGTGATCAAACAATCCCATAAAGTAAAATAATCTGTTAGAATATAGATTTTATAGATAAGCAAATTGAAGTTTAGAGAGAATAAGGAAGTCATTCAAAGTTGTATAGAAATGCAGGGAGAAAACTGAAATCCTATATCCCAGGTCAGTTTGACTCCAATTACCAAGATCTTTCCCAAATCTCAAAAGAATTGTACTACAACAACTTGTAATTCCCATCCCTTGGACATGTGGGCTGGACAATGTCTACTGGCTGAAGACCAGCTCAAAATAAATGAATCTACCAGATTCAGAATGTAGTTCCTTATTGGAACTTGACCACAACCAGCAAACTAATGTTCACATGCAAACACACAATTTCTCTCTATTGGACTTGAATGCTTCCCCCAGTCAAGACTGAATTTGCCACATTTCTCTATTAAGTTCATTAGATTGATGATTAACCTCTTGAAGACCTTTTGCTAATTTGTATTTTTGTGCCTGTGCTTCAGCCCTATAGAGTCCTGGCTTTCTGTCCAATTCCTCTGGTCAAATCTGACTATCAAAAGGCCTGGTGTGCTTGTTGGTCAGGCCCAGAATGTCCTCCACATTTCTCGTGGCCTCTATCACAGGGTAGAAGTGTATTGGCATTGCCTTTACTCTGTGTAATTAAAGGTAGTTCACAAACTTGAATTCCCCAATTTAAGAAATTCCCCAATGAATATTTCTTGATTTACACCAAGGCATTTTTTTTCAGTAATGTAAGTCACTATGCTGATTCAATTACTCACAGATTTCTGCATTTCTTAGTTGGCTAGCCCACACAGCTCTTTTTATTTTTCATCTCTCGGCTTTAAATAAAAAAAAAAAATAGTAAACTCCAGGAATGAGTGACAGAGGTATGTAGGCTTTCATTATTAGGTTGACAAAACAAGCCATTTTATTTGTTGGGAGCTCTGATATTATACCAGGATAAAAGTGGAGAATTTTTTTTTTTGAGGCTTTCCTGCTAAGGGACTCAAAAGAGAATGACTTTAATTATTTAGTTTTACATACACCACCCTTGAAAGTGGTGTGAAAATTTTAATTGCATAGGAGATACAGTGCAATTATGGCTTCTTAGGAGGGAAATGACAGCAGTGTTAGTACCTCTCGATGCTGAATTGCTTCAGATGAAACATTTACTGCTGCTTTCAGATTATATTTACTATGGGAGAAGTTGTGGCAAGACTATCACAGTGCTGCTCTGTCATTCTTTTTAAAGACTTTCCTAGAAGTTAGACTTCTAAAACCCTTCAGGAACAAAGTGGAAAAGCACCCAACATATAGAGGAAATGGGAAATGTTTGCTACTGAAAAGAACAAACAGCATTTTCCTGAATATGGATCCACGCTCCTTATTCATTTGCTTACAATGATTTCTTTGCCTGAAGTGACACCTCTATCTTGGTAGACTCTTGAAGGATACTTCAAGCCCCTGCTTAGACATTACTCTTTGCTGAAACCTTCCATTTTCCTCTTTCCCCAAATCACTGCAAATTCATTCACTCATTTAATCATTCATTTATTCAATAAACCTTTCTAGATTACCTACCAGAAACAGGGGCTATAAATACTAAGAAGATTTAATCTCTCTCCTCTAGAATTTTATAATCTATCTAGAGAAGAGGTATATGTTGAGGAAAAAAGTGCAATAGCTATCAATGCTTTGTTAAAGAAGCTTTATAAAGGATAATGAGCTCATAAAGGCAAACACTGTTAATCACTTTGGGGAATTAGTAAAGGTGTCATAGAGAAGGTGGCTGCTTTTATTTTATTTATTTATTTGTGTAAATTTGGTCTTGAGGTCTCACTCTGGATAGTGGCTATAAACTTGAGCCCTGACCTGATGGGGTCTCCAGGGACTTTGGTCGTGGATGTTTACAGTGTGCCTTTCCCAGGACACTTTTTTATTCTGGAAGACACCCTCATTCTAAGTGTCTGATCCGTGACCGGGTGTCCCTCTCACAGGAAACTAGTTTATACTGCCAGGCATCCTTGTGGCTCTTGTCCGACCTGTTTCCAGTGTATTTCTACCAAGACAGCCACTGTCTAGGGGAGGCCTGACTGGGAGAGAAGTTAGGTTCAGATGTGTCCGTGAGGGGAGACACAGAGGAGGCAGCACAGCAGAACAGGTGAAATAGCAGAAGCAGTTTATTACTTACAATCCACGAGAAAAGACGGGTACTGATCAGGGCTGATGGGAAGGTTAAGGGGCCATGTGCTAAATCAGCAGCCAGGAGCCAGAAAGAGACAGACTTGTGGGCCATGGCCCTTACTGGGGTCCAGGCTGTTATCTAAGCAGGTTTCCCCTGGGGAGTTCTACTTGGGGGGTTTAGAGCAAATCCTGTGGGGCCACACTGTGGCCTAGGAGTAGGCACTATGGCCTATCTGCAAAGTCCGTGTGGGGTGTCATGGTCAGTGGGGTGAGTCTGCTGTATTTTTCTATATGTCCCATGGAGAAGTGGTTACCAGGAGGCAGCTGTGTAGGGCAGATACCTGGATCGATCACATTAAGATATTGGGAAGAGGTGAAAAGCTGGAAACTGTGTCAAGGGTGACTAAGCCCTGCTTCTGGTATGAGACAGTTAAGCATATACTCAAAATGGATGCTGAGGCAACATAAAAATCACAGGTATCCATTACAGTGGCATATGTGGTTATATTGAGGAATGTGCACATTTGGCCAGTGTAGCTGAAGCTCTTGGTGGGCTGCCCGTATTTTATTTTCCTACAACATTGTGCAAACTGGTTCAAACATCATTAGAGCAGGTTCTTTGGTCACCCTCAAAACAGGCTGCACAGGCTGGAAAATGTTCCCTCCCAAGCAGCCCTCAATCAAAAATATACGGTCTATGGTCAGGAGGAAGGTCCAGGCTGGAGTGTAAAATACAGGAGTGAGTGGATAAGCACCACGCCTACCCCACTGATGGGTGAGATAACTGTGAAGAGTGTTTAATACAGTGATTCAAAGTTCTCCATGGAGAGCAAACTCCAGTTACTCACAGTAGTAACTGGCTTTAAAATGTACGTTTACCAGCTAACTTCCCTTCCCTGTCTCACTTTCTTATTCCCCTACTTCCAAAAGAAACTACTTGCATGTTGTTAAAGGATAATTTTTTAAAAAGTAAAATCAAGACTCTCATGTAAAACAAATACATATCAAAGATTTTATTTTACTTATTAATGAGGGAACTGGTAAGATGTCACAACCGAGTCAAAGGTGGGATTGTCTGACAACACAGGATGCTCAATTTGAATTTCAGATAAACAACTTATAATTTTTCAGGATGAGTATATCCCAAATATTGCATGGGACCATACTTATGCTAAAAAAGGACTGCTTATTTGAAATTCAAATATAACTGGACATCTTGCATTTTTATTTACTAAATATGATCACCTTATTCAAAGGAGAATTTAAACTATGGCATAGAGATGCCAGATAATGGATGTTGTGAAATTAATTTACAAATAGATGCAAAACTGGGAAAACTGGTCAATATCTACAGGACATTATTCAATTGCATTCCACTAGATACACTCTGTATGTATACGGATAAAAATCGCTTGCATTATCATTTTCTACAACTTGCAGAGTTGTAAAATAGCTCAAAGACAATGACAGGTAGAGATAACTTGGGAGAGTGAGTGAGACAGGGCACTCAGTAGTCTTTTTGCTTTTTTTTCCATTTCAAAATCTTTTGCAATTTTTTGTGACAATAGGAATTCTTGTCTGAGATTCTGCTCCTGGAAGAACACAAACTAAGAAACTGTTTTGGGGACAGGTGGGGAGGTCATTTTAGAAAATGGAACAGGATGAAGCTGCAGTATACAAATGGCATGGGGTCTATGGAGGGTTGTGTTGAGTGGTAAGAGTGTAGTGGCAAGTGGGGAGCTAGATAATTAAGGCCTTGTGTGTCATGCTAAGTAGCTTGAGCTGTATCATGTAGCAAATCTGGGGCTACTGAAGAGATAACAGAATCATATTTGCATTTATAAAAATCAATTGATCAATAGCATAAAGCATGGATTTCTGGAGGTAGAAAACAGAGCTAGAAGAGACAATTGGTACAAAAACAGAGAATAGAGAAGCAGAGGATTGAATTAGAGGAGTCATCTAGGGATTGAATAGTTTGGGAGTTGAATTAGAGGAGTAGTCTAAGATTACTATTCAAGTTCTTCTCAGGTAGTACTGTTAGCAGAGATAGAGTATCAAGTCCTTAGTCCAAAATACTGACTTCATCTTTGAATAAATCAGTATCTCTCAGCAGAAAGTTGCATATATGGCCTGGGATCAGGAGAAAGGTCTGGGCTAGAAATGTAGATGTGGGAGTCCTAAGTGAGATTAGAACTCTGAGAGTGAATCAAATCATTGAGGAGAAGATGAGCAAGGGTAAGACATCAAAGGATGGACAGAAGTATTAATAGAAAATAAGCAAGCGACATTGAAAAGCAACATTGGACACTAGAAGAACCAGAAGGGTGTGTTCTGGCAGAGCCTAGAGAAAGAGGACAGGGCTTCAGGAGTCAGGGAGCAGGCGATTATGTCCAATGTCAGGGACAGGTTTGCAAGGAGGAATAGTGCATCGCCATAAAGTGTTGCCTGGGATGAACAATGAACCACTGGGATGGCATTTCCCAAGATATGTCCTGATGTACAAAAACTCAAGGGTTCATGTCTGAGTAAGTTTGGGAACTGTTTGGCACCATATTCACCTCTTGAAGATTTAAAATAACACCATTTAGATGACTCTGAGAAATTCTACCATGTTTTCCCCAGAACAAAACACAAAAAAGTGGTGTGATATAACATTATTTAGTCCAAAAGTTCGAATCTTACTTGACCTTGAAGTACTTTCTGTGACCACTACCTATTCATGTACCATGGAACAGGTGCTTCTGGAAAAAATGCACTAGAATTAATGAAGAAATAAAAATACGGGGAAAAACAGTCGAAAAGTGAAGAAATGCAAAATGTTTAGTAACCGTAATAGCAACTTACAATTACTGGTGCTTGGTCATTCTCCCAGGTCCTCTATAAAAATTATTACATTTAAACTTCACATTGATTCTATAAGATGGGTACTATTGTCAGTCTCATTTTAGTGATAAAGATACTGAAGATATGTGGAGAAGTTAACTAACTTGCCCTAGGTCACTCAGCTAATCAATGAAAAAGTAAGCCTTTGAACTCAGGCACCCTAATTCTGAGTCTGTTTTCTTGGAATACAACTAATCTCATTTGCTTACACATTGTCTAAGGCACTTTCATAGCTACAATAGCAAAATTGAGTAGTTGGATGACCAGGAAAGTAGGAAAGGTATATTGTCAATTTGAGAAATGAGCAATGGAAAAAATGGTGGACAGGGAGAGATCTTAGAAGTTAAGCAGAGAATAGCATCATAATAAAGTAGAAACTGATAACAGGAATCCCACTAGATAGACACAATTCCCCATAGACTCCAGTGCCTGCATAGAACTGGAGGCCAAGTGAGACTTTAGCCCTGAACACACTGGAAGACCACCCCGTAAAAACAGAAACTAAAGTGTGGTGGGAAAAAACAAATTTATTAGCTCTGGGACAAAGTGAAGATTTAGAGAACAGGGCAAGATGCTAGTTACTGTGACTGGCTTACGAGATAAGTGCTGTCTACTTCATCTCTGGCTCTTTAAACTCAGACATCTGCAAAAAATAGTAAAGACATCAGTGCTTGTTCCAGGCATATCTCTCTTCTTCTTATATTTCTATTCTTGTCTCTCTTCTCCTTGGCATCAGGTCTTAGAATTCTTTATCTTTTTCTGCAAACTTTTCACTGCTTCCCTGTTTGGTAAGATATTAGTACTCTTGTATAACCAGTCTAGTCTTCCTTCTTGATTGATAATTCTCCACATCAGGTTGACTTCTGAGTCCTGCAAATACAGACAAGAGATCTTCCTTTGTTCCTGGGTAATTATCACCCAATGGGATGGAACTACTGACCATTCTAATTACAGCTTAGAGTCTTACTTAAGATTTCTCTCTTCCAATCCAGAACTCAAACTCCTTAAATAGATAAAAAGCCTTTTAGGTTGCAAGTGTAATGGGATATTCAGATCAGAATCTTTAGGTCTTGGAATTTTAGTAGTGACCTCAATGCCTGAGAATAATAGAACAGGTGCAAATACCCCTGTATCTTAAAACAAGGAGCTAGAATACCTAAAGAGAACATGCCAAGAGATTGTGAAATGAGCTCTGCCTATACAAGCCAAATATTCATTTCCCACCTATGTGAAGGATTGCAATTAGATTTAGGAGACAGAATTTCTTTGGGGAGAGCCATTATAGTATTAAGGATGTTCTCTTCTTCTCTCATGGGGGCAGAGGAGGTGAACACTTCTTATAATAAGGCAAGTGAAGGAGCATCAATAAAACAGCTCAGAGAGCTTGATATGCATCCCTCAAATTTGGAGAATACAAGGACCGCTATTTGATTCTGCTAGGAGAGGCCTAAAAGTAAAAAGTCAGGTTAGGTGGGCATGAAGCAGTGGAGAGAAGGGATGTAAGTGCCTTGGGAGCAAGCTTCTGTATTCCCATCAATAGAGAGCTAAGGTGCATGTTTTCTGGAGGCTAGACCCAGAGCTGACTTAAAGTTGTCTTAAAGGTGATCTCATCTAAGGTGCCAGCCCAGAGAGGCCAAGTTACCCCTGAAGAAGGGGAGTTTGTGGGAAGCCCCTGGGTTGAGAAAGGGGGTGTCATAAAAGGCCTGTTAGTTTTCAGAATTATTCAGTAGGCATTCTCCAGCAGAAGAATCTCTGAGAACACTATGGGAGCTCCCCATGAGATGTGAAAAAAAGAAAAAAGTAAAGATTAAAAAAGAAACAGTATTCATATTGGTTACAATGGTACCAGTACCATAAGATTATGCTCATACTTCTCTCTGCCTGGGGTTCTGAAGTGGCCTCCAGCATAGGCAGAAGGAAATAGAGCAAGAAATACTGACAAAACCAACCCAGTGATCTCCCTCACTGCAGGTTCCAGGCCCCAAAATGGCCTTAGCTGAAGCAGGGGATGAATTTGAAATCAAATAATAGTTTGGAATTTTATCAGTTTTACTGGACTAGATTCTTTAATGCTTAGGAATGACAAAATTTTTATCTATCTATCCTTTAGTATATGTGACCTAGCCAATAGTGTAAGAATAAGAATATTATACTTGTAAGAAGAATTCAACACTATCCATAATAGCAAAAAATAAAATTAAATAAAATAAACAGCACAAATGCTTATTGGTAGAAAATTTTAAAATAATAGATTGTGGTATATCTTACTGAATGGAATACTATGTAGCAGCGAAAATGAATAAAATACAGGTACATTCAATAATAAAGTTGAATTGTAGTTATATAATATCCAGCATGAAAAAACAGGTCTCAGAGAACTCCCTATAGATTACTCTCTTTTCTTATAAGGTTAAAGAAAATAAAACTAAACAATATGTTATTCATGAATACATTGAGAGATAAACTCTGAAAAGATGGCAAAGGAATGAGAGGCATATAATTCAGGATCATGCTACCTTCTGGGGGGTAGGCAGCAAGGTAGGCGGATGGGTTAAGCATACAAGGAAGTTCTTGGCAATGTTCTAGCTTTGGGGTTGGTTGGCTTATAGAGGTTCATTGTCTTATTAATATAAATGATAGATGCAATAGAATATAATAAAAATGTACATGTATGATGCATTTATAATTATAATTATAATTAATCTAGTTCTGCACATCTGTGTTTTACATTAAAAAAATGAAAAGAGAAAGGAAAAAGCTTGGAGACCTAGTTGATGTTTCCAGCCACAGCTGGGGCAGAATGAGTGTACAAAGTATTAATAAGTTGAATGAGTGGGAAGAAGAATAAATGTTCCTTTTTGCTTGCATCTAAACCATCCGGCTTGTTCAGAGTTGTCTTTGTCCTAGCTCACAACATGTAAGGGGAGAAGTTCTGACTGTCTGTGTTAAATATAGTAACATCCTGTCAAAGTCTAAGGACAAGGTGAAGATGAAAACTAAAATGTCAGGGCTGTATTTGTATAAACCAAGTGGAAGTGATCTGAAAGACTAAAGAAAAGGTTTTTATCATCAGCTTAATTATGGATCTTGATGTTAATGCTGACGTTTGTAGTTTTTTCTTTCCCAAGTAAAGGTTATTCTGTCAATGAATAAAGAATAGAGGGTAACTTGCCAAAGATAAGGCTCTGAGGTGGTTCCAAAGGATCTATTAATAATTAGAAAGAGCCAGAGGCTTTAAAAAACAGTAAAGAAAAAATTGAGAGCTCCTTAAAGAAGACACTCCTCTCAATTTTACACAGTGATTTTGCATGTAAAATTATCCTATAATATAATGGAAATAGAGACATTAGAGCTTGTTATTAAACAACATAGCTTTCTCTAATATTATAAGTGCCTGAGAGGAAAGAGAAAGGCTCAGACGTGCCTGAATTGGTGAGACATCAGAAGGGGCATTGGTTAGTATGTTTGGAAGGACCTCAACCAAGGGAGGCTTCAATATCAATCAGAATCCCTGTGTCCCCAAAAGCCTAGATCCTGTCTCATCCACCAGCAGCCTGAGGACAGGACATCTTGATATTAACTTGCTAGTGGAACTGGAAAATGATGTGCATGGCTTGAGTGTAATGAGGGTAGAGACAAATGGAAAACAAATCTCAGAGGCCTTGGATAAGGTAGCAGTGAATTCTCAAACCCACTGTGTAAAATCAGGTAACTAAGACAGTTCCTTCTTTTTAGCATCTCTTATTCTGTTGATGGTAGTCATCTTTCCTTCAGCTGCAAAGCTTGCTGATGGAAAGATGCTGCCTGGCTGGTGTCAAATGTACAGATGTCTGCTCTGGCTCCAAGATGATGCAGCATTTTAATGAGATTTGGAATGCATAGATAGGTCTCAGTTTAATGACAATGGAAAAAATGTTCACATGTTGGTCCTGGGAGGTAAGGGAAATGACTACAATACATCAATTATTGACATGTTCACAAGGATGGCTGTCTGTGAAAACCGACTTAGGAAATTAGAGATAACCCAGAACAATTTAAAAGTGATTCCTAGATCATTTGTATGAAGTAGCCAACCAGGGTATTTAATGGAGCAGATGGGCTCTTGGAATGTGGCAAGTGGCATCTGGTGACAAGAGTCTGCTTCCTCTGACTTCTAGTCATTTAAATTTTAAATTGGGGCAGAGGAGAAGCAAAAAGATGTAAAAGACTGCCTGATTCCAAAGAGTACTGTTGATTTTTCCTCACATTCAACAGATGTTTACCTTGGTAATGTCACACAGTGGTCAGCAATTATGTGAGATTAGCAGGCACTGATTTCTAGGGCAGCCATTTATGGGCACTGAAGTGGTTTTCAAATGGGTAGTGGCATTTAGTCACTGTATAAGGAAATGGTTAAATAGCTCAGCAAATATGTCACATTGCCTTGTTTAGGTACCCACGACAGAAAAGCATACGAATAATTTACAGCCGTTGCTAAAGCTGTATTGTGTAATCTGCCAAGGCTGGAGTTGGCCAAGAGGCCTGAGTGGGGGAACCAAGCTCACTCAGATACGTGTTGGAATAAAAGAATATAATCAACTGTCAAAGAAAATAGCCCAGGGGCCATTTGCAGTGATTATGGCAGTTTTTCCTTTGTAGTCAGCTGGAGGGAAGTTAAACCTCATTTCTGCCAACCCCTTGCATGACCCAAGTAGAAAACTTGGGACTGGGGAGACAACTGTGTGAGGTAGATCACTCCTGAGATAGAAAAGACAGCTTATGCAGCCCAGCCATGCATGAGAGCAGGCTCAGAAGACTGCCTCAACAGCTTTCTAAGCCACTGCATTTACATGCAAGAGCATCAGTCATGTACTTTGGACATTCAAATTGCTTTGTGAGAGTTGTTCAGGTAAGCAGAGGCATTTGACAGACATCAGCTATCAAGGCTGCCAGGGTATCACATTTATGGAGGGTAGCAGGGGTGGGGATTGAGGGAGGTCCAAACAGACGTGGTCAGTGTCTGGGAAGCAGGTCATTCAGGCACAGCCATCCCTCTTGAGTTCATTTATTCTGTGTTTCTTTTTGCACTTATATATATTTTGTGAACATAGAGGAAACTCAGTAAATATTGACAATTGTACAAATGTGCAATGACTGAGAGAATTTTCCTAAGCATGATGTATAAGTTATAATACCTATAATAGTGGTTTGTTCGCTGTTGAATGGCTGGCCATGGCTGACCCTTTGCTTACTTGTGAGGTTATGACCAAAAGAAGATTAGAGACTCCCAGGTAAACTTTGTCCCTGACTTAGGCTGAGGCAGAAATGTGAGGATTATCTACCAGGCTGTCTTTTTTGTGCTAGGTATGAATAACTCCTGCAGGAAAACCAGACAAAGGTATAAGTGAATAAGTTTATATGTTCTTTTCTCTGGGGACTTGCATTTCCTTGGGGGAAAGGGAGGGAGGCATCTCAGTTTTTCTCCATGTACTTTTGTCTTGTTTGATTTTTTTTTTTTTTTTTTTGCCAAGGGCATGCATGTGTCTAAAAGGGAACTTGTATCCAAAGACTATAAAAAATCTCTGTGTTCTAGCTCAGAAAGTTCTTTGTGGAATCAGAGACTCGTCTTTTGTTGTTGTTTGTTTTTTGCCTCTTTTTGTTCCTTCTGACCTTGAGGATATACATGCTGTCAAATGTGCTTAAGAGAAACAGAAAAATGTATTCTAAAATCTGGATGCCAAATATTTATATTTGAGCTACATATAAGCAGTTTTTCAATTTGTATGTGGCTTAAGATATATATATTTCTGTAATAGTTGGTTAAAAATAAATCAGTTAAGTCAATTTGACTTGTGAAATATTGGGAACAACTGTGCTTTTGTTCAAGTTTCCCACTGTGTGCTCACTCAGATTCAATACTCTTTCACTCAGTTCCTAGTATGTGCAAAATATTGTTCTAGGTATTCTAAGATGAATTAGATATAAATGCTGCCTTTATAAGTTTACTTCTAATTGTTGGAAAATACAAGGTTGAATAAGTACTACTCAGAGGTAAAAAATAAGGATCTATGGGATGCAAAGGAATGAGTCATAGTGCTAAAGAATATATCTTGTTGAAGATAATATTATTTTTCATGAAATGGTTATTTCCAAGAGAATAATGTATTAATACCTCATCTCATGCTAATAAAATGATTAAGACTAAAATTTGTAGTGGGATAGAAATAGCACCATGCTGGTTATCCAAATATCTGGATTTCAGTCCCAGCTCTTCTATGGGCCAATTGTATTGGGTGGGTGCTTGGCCATCATCAGGCTTAAGGTTCCTCTCTGCTCCCCTCTCTTGCCTCACTCCACACTTAGGAGGCCAGTACGAGTACCTCACACCAATGGAGGTAAGTACGAGTCTAAGGATCACTGTTGGACCATTGAGCTGTGGTGGAGTTTGTTACGTGGTGAAGGGGAGGGTTAATATTCTGAGCTCTTGGGTTGAATGTTCTTCTTTGGAACTGTTTTGGAAATCATACCTATGGTATCTTCTTTTCCTTCCCCACAAGTGGGTAGTAAAAGTCTTCAGGGTCTCTTTTGTCTCAGAAGGAAGGGCTTAGAAAGCCCATGAGAATCATAGAACTACCTAAAGAAAGGAGGCTTGAAGATTATCTTAGGCCTACAGGTTCAGGTCTTTGGGTGAGATGTTTTCTTTCCTCCAGACTTTACCCTGGAATTTATTTTAGCAGTGCTGTGCTAAGATCTGGATCAGAGAATTGAAAATTGGGTGTGGTCTAGAGGGGGAAAGAGTAGACACAGCCAAGGAGGTGACTTTTAAATTCAGTTCTAAGCTCATTTATTTGAGGCCAAAGGCTTATTTGTAGCTCTATGGGGCCTTGTCCAACCAACCAGGTAAGTCCAAAATCATTTGAGGAAAATATTTCATTCAAGTAAATAAAATAATTTTGCCTACACTATTGTCTTATTTTCCTTGGGACCTTAGGGCAGTGAAGGAAGGATGGTTGAGAATTTGTGTTTCCAGAATGATAAGACTGGCCATTTTTCTGTTTGTTTTTCTAAAAGAAATGAGATTGACTCAGTTCTTATTCATTTCTTGTGTCTTTTTTTTCTTTTGTTTTGGTTTTAAATATATCCATCCTGTAATTTGTCAAAAACAGAGGTATTGAGGAAATAGGGAGAGGTGACTCAGAGCTATGTGGGGGTTTGTTTCCAACTAGACCTACTGAATCAGAATTTCAGAGAGAGGGTTAGGCACAGGTAGATGAACTACAAACAAGGCTTTCCAGGTGATTCCATACTTCCCCAACCCCCCATTCCCAGTCCTGCTTGAAAATCACTGGCCTAATGTGGAAGATAGGTAGATGAGTATTATAAGAAACAATGGTGATATAGCACCTCTTGTATTTTCCTGGCTAGAGCTGGAACCCATTCTACTAAGTGAAGTATCCCAAGAATGGAAAAATAAGCACCACATGTACTTACCAGTAAATTGGTTTCACTGATCAACATCTAAGTGGACATATAGGAATAATATTTATTGGGCATCGGGCAGATGGGAGGGGGGAAGAGGGGATGGGTATATACATACATAATGAGTGTGACGCGCACCATCTGGGGCATGGACACGCTTGAAGCTCTGACTCCGGGGGACGGGGAGGGGGGGAAGGCAACACATGTAGCCTAAACATTTGTACCCCCATAATATGCTGAAATTAAAAAAGAGAGAATTAAATATACTTCAAGACAGGATGAATTTCATTCTAAAAAGGGATCTCATTTCCATGCACTGGGAAGCAGAGGTAACTGTGTGAATTTTAGAATATCTATGGCTTTGAGATGGACTTTAAAGCATGAGAAAATTTCAGTAAGAACAGAATGACAAAGACTTGAAAATGCTGAGCAGATATTTTGATGATGGAGGAGGGAGGGAGAACAGTGTTTTCTAATTTTTCTCCTTTGACAAAGGGAGTATCCACATAGGGAAATATGTAACACAGGAGCCAGGTACAAATATATTAAAGCAGAGCTGCAAACAAAGGTCTGTGTAAGTCTATTTATCTGAGTTGGCTGACAATACCTTCAACAATTGATGTAGCTCTACTATAAATTCACCCTGCTTTTATTCATACTCAAGCCTACCATAAACAATATGTATTATACATTTTGACTAGACTCAAACAAGTAGATGGGATTTCCAAGAGCCAATTCAGTATAATTAATTTAAATTTTAAAAAGAAGCACAGGCATCTATGAAATCTTAATTAAAACAAAAATCCATTATGAGAAAAGTACTTAGGATTTCTGGAATATCCTATCAGGGCCATTATTTGTCATTTCAGCTGACACTTCAGTGTACATGATTTCTTGCATCTTGATGTCATTAGCCAGTTCTTGGCTAAATTGATAGCATTTTCTCTGGGAATTTTGCCTAAGAAACTAGCTGTTGAATATTGTATTAGTTCCTTGTGGTTGCTGTAACAAATGACCACAAATGTGGTCGCTTAAAACAGTAGAAATTTATTCTCTCATGGTTCTGGAGGCCAGAAGTCCAAAATCAAGGTGTCAGCAGATGCCTCCCTCTATAAGCTCCATGAGAGAACCTTTTCCTTGTGTCTTCCAGCTTCTGGTGGCTATAGGCATTCTGTAGCTTGTAGACACATCTCTCTGCTCCATGCCTTCTCCTCTGTGTGTCTATCTTCCTCTGTTTTCTCTCAAAACCTCACTTTCCCTTCTTTTATAAGGATACTTGTGATGGCATTTTCAATTTCATTGATTTCTGCTGTCATTCTTCTTTCTTTTGCTCATTTGGATTCAATTTGCTCTGTTTTTTTTTTTTTAACATTTCCTAAAGTGGAAGCCTAGATTATTAATTTAGACCTTTTTGCTTTTCTAATATACACATTCAATGCTATAAATTTCCTTCTAAGTTATTGCTTTTACTGCATCCCTCAAATTCTGATGTTATATTTTTGTTTTCATTTAGTTTGAAATATCTAAAAATATATAAAGATTTCTTTATTATTCCATATGTTATTTATAAACATGTTCTTTAATCTCCAAATATTTTGGGATTTTTCCAGCTATCTTTCTGTTATTGTTTTATAATTTAATTCCATTGTGGTCCAAAAGCATAGTTTGTATAATTTCAATTCTTTTAAATGTGCTAAGGTATTTGTTATGGCCCAGAATGTGGTCTATCTTGGTGAATGTTGCATGAGCTTGAGAAGATTGTGTATTCTGTTGTGGTTGTATGAAATATTCTACAAATGTCAATTAGATCTAATCATTTGATAGTACTAGTCAATTCAACTTTATCTCCAGTGATTTTATGCCTGATGAACTTATCTCTAACTATGACAGTGGATTTGTCTATTTCTCTTTCTAATTCTATCACTTTTTACTTCAGGTATTTTGACACTCTTATTAGGCATATACACATTAAAACCTGTGATGTCTTCTTGGTAAATTGACCCCTTTATCATTGTTGTAATGCCCTTATTTATCCTCGATAATTTTCTTTGCTCTAAAGTTGGCCTTGTCTGAAATTAACATAGTTACTACAGCTTCTTGCGATAACTGTTAACATGGATTATTTTTTCCATCCCTTTATTTTTAATCTATCTGTGTCTTTTGATTTAAGATATGTTTCTTATAGACAACATATAGTTGAGTCTTTTTTATCCACTGACAATCTCATCTCTGTCTTTTGACCACTGACATTTAAAGTGGTTATTAATATACTTGGATTAATATTTACCATATTTGTTTTAACAGTTTTCTATTTATTTTTTTGTTCTTTATTTCTTCTTTTTGTTACTCTTTCTGCCTTCTTTGATTTTATTTATTTCATTCATTTTATCAAATTTTTATTTCATCTGAATTCTAAGTCTTTTTTTCTTTTTTTTTTTGAGACAGAATTGCACTCTGTTGTCCAGGTTGGAGTGCAGTGGTGTCATCATCATCATAACTCACTACAATCTCAAACTCCTGGGCTACAGCCTCCCAAGCAGCTGGGACTATAGGCATGCACTGCTATCACGCCTGGCTAATTTTTTTTTTTTTTTGCAGAGACGAGGGTCTCATTAAGTTGCTCAGGCTGGTCTGGAACACGTTGCCTCGAGAGATCCTCCTGCCTCGGCCTCCCAGAGTGGTAGGACTATAGGCATGAGCCACCATGTTTGGCCCGTTTCTCGTTTTAAATGAACATTTTAAATGATTCAACTTTCTCTCTTCTCTTGCATATCAATTTTACTTCTTTAAAAATTATTTTGGTGGTTGCCCTAGAGTTTACAACATACATTTACAACTATTCTAAGTCTACTTTCAAATAATACTATACAACTTCATGAGTATTGCAGGTAACTTATGATAGGGAATTCATGATTTTTCTCTTACATTAATTATTACTTTGCTGTCATTGCTTATATCCATAAGCTATAATCACTCAATACATTGCTGCTATTATTATTTCCAACAAACTGTTATCTGTTAGATCAATTAAAAAGAAAAATAAAATATTTTATTTTACCTTCATTTATTCCTCATATATTGCTCTTTCTTTCTTTATGTAGATCTGATGTCTGCACTATCATTTTTCTTCTCTTGATTAACTTATTTTAACATTTCTTGCAACAAATGCTCTCTCTCTCTCTCTCTCTCTTTTTTTTTTTTTAGCTGAAAAAGTCTTTATTTTTCCTTCACTTTTAAGGATAATTTCACTGGCTAGATAATTCTAGGTTTTAATTTTTTTTTCTTTGAACACTTGCAATACTTCATTTCACTGACTTGCTTGCATAGTTTCTGATGAGAAGTCTGTTGTAATTCTTATCTTTGTTCATTTATTAATAATAATATGGTGGGTTTTTCCTCCTGGCTTCTTTCAAGATTTTCTCTGTGTTTTTTACTTTTATTTCAAAATATTAAAAGGGTGCAAATGTTTTTGGTTACGTGGATCACTTTTAAGTTGCTTGAGTCATGCCTATAAGTGTGCCCATCACCCAAATAGTGTTCATTGTACCTGTTAGGTAGGTTTTCACCCATCCCCTCCTCTCCCCCCACCCCTGCTGGATTTCCACTGAGTTTTTCTTCCTTCTGTGCATGTGTATGCTCATCAGTTAGCTCCAATTTAATAGCGAATATATGTGTGTTTGTTTTTCCATTCTTTAGATACTTCACTTAGGAGAATGCTCTCCCGTTCCATCCAGATTGTTGCCTAAGGCATTAATTTGTCCTGTTTTTTATGGCTGAATAGTAATCCATGGTAAACAGATACCACATTTTGTTAATCCACTCATGAATTGGTGGGCACTTGGGTTGATTTCACATTTTTGCAATTGTGAATTGTGCTGCAATAAATATTCGAGTGCAGGTGTCTTTTTGAAAAATGTCTTCTTTGAGTAGATATCTAGTAGTGGCATTGTAAGATCGAATGGTAGGTCTACTTTTAGTTCTTTGAGGAATCTCCATACTGTTTTCCATAAAAGTTGTACTAATTTGCCCATGTCCCATTAACAGTGTATAAGAGTTCCTTTCTCTCCACATTCACATCTTCATCTATTATTTTTGGACTTTTTAATAAAAGACATTCCTTTATCACCTGGGGCAAGGTGATATCCCATTGTGGTTTTAATATGCATTTCCCTGATGATAGGTGATGTTGAGCATTTTCTTTATATGTTTATTGGCCATTTGTCTATCTTCTTTTGAAAAACTTCTGTTCATATATTTTGCCCACTTTTTAATGGGGTTGTTTTTATCTTGATGATTTTCTCAAATTATTTGTAGATTCTGGTTATTAGCCCTTTATTGGATGTATAGCTTGTGAATATTTTCTCCCATTCTGTATGTTGTCTATTTGCTCTGTTGATTATTTCCTTAGCTGTGCAGAAGCTTTTTAATTTAATCAAGTCCCAGATATAAAACTATTCCCATACAGCCAACTGATTTTTGACAAAACAGACAACAATATACACTGGGGAAAAGAAACCCTATTCAATAAACAGTGCTGGGAAATTTGGATAGCCACATGACGCATATCTCTTATCACTTGCAAAAGTTAATTCAAGATGGACAAAAGATTTAAATATAAAGTATGAAACCACAAGAATTCTAGAAGAAAATGTAGGAAAAACTCCTCTAGATATTGGCTTATGCAAAGAATTTATGACTAAGACCCCCAATGGTAATTACAGCAATAAGAAAAATACATAAATGAGACTTGCTTAAATTTCTCTGTGTTTTTAATTTACTGCATTGGAATAATATGCCCAAGTATAGGTTTTTTAGAATTTGTCCTGCTTGATCTCTGAGCTTCCTGGTCTTTGGTTTGATTTTCATTATAAATTTTGGAAAAGTCTCAACTGTTATTGCTTTCAATATTATTTTTCTTCTGATCTGTCATGTCTTTCTTCCCCTTTTGGTATTCCCATTATGTATATGTTAGATCTTTTGTAATTGTCCCACATTTCTTGGATATTTTGTTCCAGTTTTCTTGTTCTTTTTTCTTTTCAGTTTCTATTGATGTAGCTTCAAGCTTATTGATTCTTTTCTTGACCATTTTTAAGTGATTCCATCAAAGGTATTCTTCGTTTTTGTTTCAGTATTTTTGATTTCTAGCATTTCCTTTTGATTCTTTTTAGAGTTTTCATCTCTCTGCTTACATTACCCATCTGTTCTTGCATGTTGTCCATTTTCTGCCATTAGGATTATTTTAAATTCCTGGTCTGATAATTACACAATCTCTGCCATATGAGAGACTGCTTCTGATGCTTGCTTTGTTTCCTCAGACTGTTGGTTTTTATTTGTTTGTTTGTTTCTTAGCATAAATTTTTGTTAAAAGTCAGATATGATATACTGGGTAAAAGTAACTAAGGCAAATGGGCTGTGAGGGTTAGGGTTTATATTTACCTGGCTAGGAGTAAGGTTTTGTCCACTTTTTGCTGTAGCTGTGGTTTCAGAGGCTAAAATTTCCTTTAGTTTCCTTGTTTTTATCTCCCTAATTGTCTTGAGCTTTCCTAGAGTCTCCTTCTTAAATAGAGTGTGAGCTTTGCTGTTCTTTCAACTATAACTCCTGTTGTTACGCAGGAGCACTATGGTATAATGGTAAGGTGTGGGGCAAGGGGAAGTATTCTATGATCCTAGGATTAAGTTTTAGTCTTTTAGGGAGCCTGTGTCCCTGGCTGTGGCCTTCACAAGTGCTTCTCAGCTTATCCCCCTCACACCCACCTTAGGTGAGACAGAAAAGCTAGAAGAGACTAGATTTGGGTAATTACCTTCCTCCAGATAAGACAGGCTCTGGTAAAATCAGAATTGGTTTGGTTATGGTAAATTAGTTTCCCTTGAGGACAGGCAGTTGTTAAGGAGAACAGAGTACTCTGGATTTACTTCAAAATTGTTTTTTCCCCCAATCTCCTGCAAGAATCACAAAAGGATATTTCTCAGATCTTCACAATGAGAATCCATTGAAACTCTTGGAGGTAAAACTGAAGAAGGGAGGTTTTATCTCTCAATCTTGTCAATGTTTAGTCTCCAGCAAACATTCTGGAGCAAATACCTTTAAATGCTTTTACCGAGTTCCACCAGTGGCTTTCTGTTACTGTTAAGCTGTGATTGTCTATTTTCATGTCCCTCCAGTTTTTAGGGTAGCAGCTTGCCTTGTGACCTCAATTCTCTGGTGAGTCTAGGAAGAATTGCTGATTTTCAGTTTGTTCAGGATTTTTATTGTTTTGAGTATGGGAGTGATGATCCCAATCTTTTTACATGTTGGACTAGAAACCAGATCATTATAAACTAGTTGTTATGGAATGAGCATATTCATTAGGAAAGAGTTGCACTTACTAATCTCTAAAATCTTTTTAGCTCTGAATTTTCTTAATTCTAACAAATTTTACCCCATAAAAGCAAAGCCATCATCACATTTCTTTGACATTACAGTTTTGAAACAATATACAAATAGGATAGGGAAACTCTGGATATGACCAGGAGGTAGCTGTCTTGGTCTCAGATTACCACTTATGCTAAGGTGTAGAAAAAGTTGCTTCATACCTCTGAACCTCAGCTTCTTCACCTAGAAAATAAAGCAGCAAACTTAAATTGCGATAAGTCCTAACACTTTGCTATTTTAGAGGATAATTCTTTAAAGAACTCATAGCAAAAAAAAAAAAAAAGTGCCTAATTTATTGCTCACAGTCTTGATTCCTGTACATAAAATATTGTATTGGCATTAAGAAAATAGCCATTTAAATGTCAGCTGTTGGTCTTGGTACACTATCTGGCAGCCTTCCATTTTCTAAATGGAAAGGAGAGGACTTGTGGGGGTTTCTATTTATTTTAAACATAAGAAATATGGTTCCTGATGGCTGACAAATCTCTTGAAAACTAGACAAATTGGCCTCACTTGAGCAAGATAGGTTTTGAAACTGATTAACTGAAACAGTTACAAAAGCTACAGACATTAAGTACTTACTTTCAGCTCTTAATATTCAAATTGTTGAATTTGCCAACAGAGTCACTTGGAACACAAAAAGTTCAATTAGTTAGCTGGCTATTTATGCTCTCATGCTCCAATGAAGCAGGTTTTTATTTTTTTCTTTGTCACAGATTTGAATATATTTTGTATGAATTGACCAAGTAGGCTTTTTTTTGTGTCACTATACAGGCACAGAATGATTCTAGTACTTGCCTTTAAGCAATAAATTGACATTTTTCCTGTACTTTTATCTTCTAATCAATTCAAATATCATTTACTCAATACCTATGGTATGTCAGGTACTAAAGTCTAGAAATAAATAAAAACATACAAGCCAACCCTCCAAGAATGCACAGTTTTGCATGGGACAGAAATGTCCTGATGAAGTTGGATCTTTGCAAGTTATACTAGAGCTAGAGAAATTGATTTAAGAGTTATCAACCTATTTCTATCTCTTAAACACTTAACATTTTGTGTAGCCCAGACTTACAGCCATCAGCAACAGACCCTCTTTTGCCTAAGGGTTCTCTCTAACCACTGGGACCCCCTCATACTACACGTGTGATGAAACAGAAGTGCCAGGGAATTGACAACCCCTTGGCTTTTAATTGTGGATGAAAATAGGAACACGGATGAGATCTAACAAGAATACAACCTTGAATATCTCTAATATTTAAAGAGTTCATAGAAGAAGATTCAGTGAGAGGGGGAAAAAACACTGAATAGAAAAATGCGCAGAAGTAATTACAGAATTAAAAGTTTATCTTTGTTTGGATTCCCTAAGAAGCAGATCCAAAACAAGATTTGAGTGCAAGGAATTTATCAGGTGAATAATCCTAGGATGTACCAGGAGGGGAATGAGGGGTTAAGGCAGAGCAGACAAGAGGAAAGCCAATAAAGGATATGTCATCAAGCAAGTTACAGTTGTGAGCAACTGAAGCTTAACTTCAATGTGGAACTCTGAGAACCAACGTAGACATGCGCTCCAGAGTTGTCTTGCCTGAGGGGTGAAGGAGCAGAGATACTTGTACAACAACTGCTGTTAGTTATTGGTTAAGGGCTATTCCCAGGAGTTGTTAATTCCCTGCACTCCTGTTTTATCTCCTGTGTAGTATGAGTTGGTTCCAGTGGCTAGAGAGAACCCTTAGGCAAAAGAGTGTCTGTTGCTGATGGTTGTAAGTCTGGGCTACAGCAAATGTTAAGTGTTTAAGAGGTATAAATGGAGCATTGACAGATCTGCTACAGTTTAGTATTATGACAACCAAGGAAAGAGAGAGTTTCTGGGAGGAGGAAGTAGTAAATAATGTCAACAAAGAATGACAAATCAAATAAGTAAAAGAATAACTAAGCATTGTAGGTGTCTTTAGCACAAGTCAGAAGCTGAGGGGAAGGTACTAAAAGAAATAGAAAAAGTAGAGAGAAAAAAGTAGATAGAGAATGAATAGATGACAGAGTAAGATGCAGAAGATGAAATAAGTGAGGGGTGTCAGTATTTATAACTAAAATTAAAAAGTCACACAAAGACAAATTAAATGAAATTGTAATAAAAATTAAAATACCTTTTTATAATTTAATTCACATATCAATTTCTCCAGGAAACTCTCCTTGAACTGCAAGATTAGCTTAAGTGCCACTTTTCTTTCTAATGCACCCTTTGCTTATTTTTATGAAGGAACTTACCACATAGACTTCAAATTATTTGTTTGCTTCTTATGCAGGGATGGTATTAGACACAGAGAGAAGTTAGAGCTCCATTTGGTTCATTTGAGCTATAAAGCATTGAATTACTTTGTGCCCAGCAATCTTAGAACACATTAATGGAAACTAAACCAGCATCCTGGGGGATATAAACTCTGTTACACAATGTCCAACCCAAACTGAGGTTAGTCACGTCGTTGATGTTTTCTCCTGACATATTGATGAGCTGATGCATTGCGGCCCATCATCAGAATACAGAATGATTTCTTTTGAGCAATTACATTTTTTCAAAACAGGCTCTAGATGGAGATATTTGTCTATTGTTCTTTTGTTTTCTTAACAGTTGAGATGAACAATATACTCAACAATTGAAAGTAAATTAGAATTATTCATTTTTAAGTTGTTCAAAAACCGAGAGAAATGATTTAGAATATTATTTAAGGCAGATAAGATATGAAAAATATTTTTGAATCGTTAATCCAGATAATTTATTAAAAGTAGGACACTGCTACATGTCACCCCTATCTATATATGTACATTTTCTAAAGAAGATACAAACCAATTGCCTTTTAAAAATATAAAATAGATTTAATCAGAAATAAAAAAGGAGTTAAAATATTTCACTTTATTTTTTAAAATCTGCATTTTGTAAACCACAATGAAGGATAAAAAAGTCAATCCACAATAGGAAAAGAAAGCAAAATGTGCAAATGTTCTTGTATAGATTTTAACACGTAGGTAAGGGTTAAGGAATTATCATTACCATTATGATTTTTGAAATATAATAATCATGTGCAACACTTTCCCAGCAACTGGGCTATTCTGCACCCTGAGCGTACAAGTCTAGGACAGAAAAGGAAGATTAGTGTGGAACCCAGAGAGACATGGAGCTATGGAAGGGGAACAGAACCAACTCCTAATGAGTTGGGAGAGCACGTGACCTCTGTGAGCTTCTGTTTTCTCCGCCCTGTCAAATGGGGAAATTTTTCCTGCCATACTAAATCTCGCAGACTAAGGTGAGCAGAATGACTGTGACTGGCCGCGGGGCGGAGCCGGCGGAGGAGCAGGCCGTCCCGGTGCTCTGGGCCAGGCCCTGTTGCAGCGCCCGGGTGTCCCGCGGCCATTTTGACCTGTCACCACGGCGCTGCCCGGGGAGCCCTGGGACCGCCTGAGCCAACTGAGAGCCCGCTCTGGCTGCCTCCCCTCGGCCCGCCACTACGTCACTTCCACGCTGAGATTTTCTGAACGGCTGGGAGAGTGCAGAGCTGTTCGCCACCTCTGAGGAGCAGCGTCCCGACCGCATTGGGTGCGCCACGGTGGCTGACAGAGGTGTTTCCTGAAAGGCTCCGCCCGGGCCGCCGCATCGACGCCCACAACTACGTCTTCAGTGTAGATTGTGCCGAGACCAAGGTTTCCAGGATGTTACAGGCACCAAGACCTCCTGTGGTTTCACTGCGAACACGATGAAGAGCTCCCTCATCGACAGCACTTGGGCTTCACCTCCGCGCATAAAGGACCGGACCCGCGCTGTATCTCCACCCCTTCAGGCAGCCGAGATGCTGAGATGGGACATTCTGGGGGTGCCTGTCCTCGAGGGCCTGGACGGAGGGGCAAGCCTCAGACTTATTTTGGACCAGACGTCCCTGCCCATAAATTTGAGCTACTATATCCAAACTTCATTCACTTCCGCCAAGAGTTTTTAAAGACCAGGTTGCTTAACACAGATCCTGGACACATATACGTGCTGGGTACTGGGGCCCCCATCCTGTTGGCAGCTTCGCATACCTGTGACCACGTTAGTGCCTATGGATTTATCACAAGAAGCTACTGGAAGTTTTCTGACTATTATTTTAAACGAATAAAAGAAGCCACTGATATTTTAACCAAATCATGATGTGCATGTATTCAGGCCACTGTGGAGGCACTTGCCCAAAGTAGGCATCCTTCAGCTGTACCAGCGCTGATTATAAAGTCTGCAAGTTCTTCGTTTCTCCTTGCAAAGCTGTGGCTTTCATCCTCTTAGTGGCCAAAGCCATTTTCTTGTCTTTTCAACCTGTGACAGCTCCAACTCCCTACTTCTCTCCAGTTCTTCCTGATGGGGTATACAAGATGGGTTCACAACTCCCCATGAAGCCTATTCAATGTGAGATACTGATCTGGGTGCTTGACTAATCCACAAGTATGCCCCTGGGCTATTAGATAGGCATCCCTACCTTGAGGAAGGAAAAATGGACTGCTTTGCTGGATTTGTTCTAAAACTAAAGATAGCACTCTCACAAAGATAAGATGTACCCTAAACTAGTAAGGGACAGACATCCCACAAGGTTGAGCATCTTGAAGCCAGTAGTTGGCATTGTGCTACTTTAGGAATGTCATTGGAATGTCAACAGTACAGGCAAATGTACACTGTCTAGCCAAAATTTCCCCACTAACTATGTCAAGATTTCACAGAAAACATGGAAGCAATTCTTCAGAATTCAAAGATAATTCTTAATAATCTTTCTGTAAGATGTTGAGCCTCTGAGAACATGATCAACTTGCTCCTGCCCCAGGAGAAGGGGAGACATCCTTACCTGATAAAGTGTGAGAAAGAAAAGAAGTAGAAAATAAAAGGCGGAATGTAAGTTGAGATTAAATAATTGCATAAATGACAAATAATCATTTATCGTTTTTTGCATTTTGGAAGTAGAGAAAGCATATAAAATGCAGGATGTTTAGCTTGAATATCACACTTAGAATTCCAGAACTACAAGAGGTTTGGTATTTGAAAGGGAGGTATCAGTTATAATGAAGACTGCCTGCCACTGAAGTAGATTCTATTATAGATTTATTGCCACAGTGTTGCAAAAAAGATGGCATTACTGGGTAATGAACCCTGAGTCAAATCATGATTTCAATTACTTTGAACTGAGTTAGCTGATAATCAGTTTTATGATTTTGCACAGATTAGAGCTGCCCTTCTGGGCTTTCATTGGAACTTGGTAGCTTCCCAAATTGGTTTAAGGAAATCTCACTCAACATATTATCACCATAGAGCTCATTTAACCACGACTTGAGATTTAATGTTTTGGTGACTAGTATCTTCGTGTAGTTTTGTGTGCTATATCAGGCACTGTGAGGGTATTTCCAGAGGGTTAGCTGACAAAAGACCTTCCAAGGCAGTATTTGTCTTGGCAGTTCACCAGTGATCAGGATTTATCCTTAAGTCCTGTGGTTTTGGAAGACAGATTTTATCAGCACACTTAACACGAAGGAACTCAGTGACCAGAATTAAGAGACTAATGTAAATTAAATGGCTACTATAATAAAGTTACAGAGAAACCTGATAAAAATGATTCTGACAGTGTTGTAAAAGATGTTATATATAAAGTAGGCATTACAACAGCCTTTGAATGTAAACGGAGTATTCAGGAAAGATCATGCCTGGTAGCGAAAGCTCAATTCCTAGAAATAAGTAAGCTGTGGATCTAACCTCTTGATCTGTTTTCCTGATCTTGAAAAGCCGCTGACTTTCCTGTCTCTTTGTTACATAATCTGCAAAACTGGGCTGCGGGTAAAGCATCACAGGTGAAGCTCTCTGTTAGTACGAAGTGTTAAGATAATTAGCCACAGGAGATTTCTTTGCTCAAAGAAGTTTGAACTTCATGAAACTCTTAATTGGTAAGATTGTGCTTAGATTTTGCAACTTGGCATCTGAACTTCTGAGGAGGGAAAAACATTGTCTCTCATTTTTAGGTGAGGAAGAACAGGGTTGGGATAGGATTTTCTTCCTGCCTCCCCTATCTTGACACTAAGGACAAGGAGCAGTAGAGTTGAAATGCCTTTTTAGGGCAAACTGGGCATCCCTATTTGCTAAACTTGGGTGCGTTGTTCAAATGCAGTGATTTTTTTTCCACATTATTTTACTGAGAGTTGATACATAGGATGCTAATTATAACACTATTGATCTCAGACACACACACACACACACACACACACAATCCCTACATATTCATTCATCACTTTACTGATCAGCACACTTAATATCTACTCTTTTTTTTTAAGTCACAGAGTGACAGATTGAACATTATTTGATTTTATCCCATTAGCTCTGTGTGGACTGAACCCCATCACACATTCATGATCTACTGGCTCCATTTGTTGCCCAAAGATCTCTAGGACATATACTGAATTTTGTTTCCTAATTTTGAATAATGTTCACCAATCTCTATGTTTATTTTCCTATGGCCCTATTTTCTGTCACTATTTTGTGTTCTAACGAATACTTTTGACTCTTGAGGACATGCATAAGTATAACATTGGAAGTTTCACCAAAGTTCCAAGGCAATCACATTAAAAGTAGAAGTGTCATTATGTGAGATGTGTGTGTGTGTGTGTGTGTGTATGGTGGCTCAAGGCAAGTGAGCACAATTAAGGAACTGTTTTATGCAGCAGATGGTGGAAAACAGCCTTCAAATAAAGATTGGGGAAATTCCTTTGCATGGAAGGCATCTATTCAGGAGGAAGGAACAATAAAATAAACAATGTCCAGAAACACGATATAATTCCAAGGGTATGTTGCCCAGAATGTATTTCCATAGGGCCTGTGCTTTGATGTTTTTGCAGATTCAGTTGGCAATTGAATTTCCAGGAGTGCATTCCTACCCTTCCCCTGTATTACAGTAGAGTTACTTGTAGAATATTAAGGTCAACATGGATTTGGAATTAAATAGATCTGGGTTTGAGTACTGGCACCGAAAAGTAGTAACTGTGTGGCTGTGGACAAGTTCTTTAATCCCTTGTAGTGGATTCTGTGGCACACCACTCAGCGGCTCATTTTCAGTGCTTCAGCACCCATTCTCCCAGTTGATGAGAATGTTGGTGGCTGGCACCTTTTCCTCCCTCTCTGGGAATTGCCCTCAGCTGAAGGAAACTGCCTTATCCAAGATTACATTTCCTCTCTGGGGATAGCCTGTCTGCAATGATTAGTTGATACAGGAATACAAAACCTTACCCTTTGCCATGAGTTGGGAGAATCTGCAGGTCTGTTCTGGTTCTATACCACCCTGTGAGACTATCTGAGGTCTTTGTTGAGACTATACCACAGTTCAGCTTCTTCCTCTGCGCACTTCCCCACAGATAGCTCTCCTCAATAAAATTACTGAATGCAAACATTTTTCCCTAGTACCTATGTGCTACATGTCTTTGAGTATGTGTTTTCTCGTAACAGAATTGACCATCTTAGTTTTGTGGGTAGTTTATATATGATAATTTATAGCATGTCATGTACTTCTTAACACTGAATAAAGAAAGATGTGCCGTTATTACTCATGTAACAAACTGGAGACAGACTGTCCTCCCCAGGTTTTTCTACCCACCATCACCTTCCTCTTCTGTTTGTCACTGAGCTTCTCAAACAGCTCTTCTGTGCCTGCCATGGTCTTTTCTTTCTGGGCACTGCTCTTAGCCTGCTGGAATTTGTTTTTAATTTTCCTGTCAATACCTGTGGGGAGTGGGCTCTGTGACTAGCGAGTGCACTGGAGCAGGCTTCCAGGAGTTGAAAGAAGAGAAGGGCAGCAGCGGGCAGATGAGACATGTTCTTTATTGTCATTGTTGAGAGAGGGAGGAATGCAGCAGTGGTGAGAGCATGGTGAGAGCTTATATATGGCTCAGAACAATAGTGGCTACATGCTGTGGGAAAGCGTGATCACGTGGGTTCACATAGGAGATAACACCTTGGTTACATGAGTATGTTGACTTATGCCTCCCTGGAAGGCCAGCAGAAGGCACGCTGGCAATCATTTTAATTTGGCCTAAGAAATCTATTGCCTATACAAATGAATTTCCCTTGCAATACCCTAGTTCCTTAATGTGGAATGAAGCCTAAAATTAAGGCCCACTATTATGGGTACCCTGATGTCTGGGACAAACCAGGAGTGCCTCAAATGACCTAACTACAAGTTCTCCTACCAACTCTGCTCCTGAGAATGAGATCTCCTAGCCAAATCACCCTCCTTTTCACAGGGACCAGGCATAGTTCCTGCTTATTCCTGAGCAGTAGGTTCAGTTCCCTGCCTGTCTGAATAATTATTCAAACAGGCCAGTCACTCTCCCATGGGAACCAAGAGTCACCCACCCTCTTGATACTACGGAGCCTGCCTCGCACTGCTCCTGGTTGTTTGCTTTGTTTCTGAGTGCAATCTCGTGTGGCCCTACATGGCATGCAGTGTCCTTCTCTCCCAGGCTGTGAGTATATGTGACTAATAAACTGCTGTCTATCTCATCTGTCCAGTGTCAGGTGTTGTGTGTCCATCAATCCCCATAACCCCAAGACAGGAATCTATTCCTCAACAACAGTATGAAGAGGAGGTAATTATAACACTCTACTTGATTAAAAGAAAAGTGGCCCAATTCACTGTTGTCAACCTCCATGTCTGAGATAAGAATCGAAAACAAGGCTCTAGTCAGTTATAGGATGTCTGTATCTGCAATAACTCAGCTATGTCAACCATTGGCATCTTTCTTTAACAATTACCCGTGGTTACTCCTGCAGTTCTTTTGTCGCCCAGGCCCCTAAATGCCCTCTCTTCTATCCCCTAGATATTCACATATTATGAATTTTAAATGCCTAAAGTCTGCTAAGGGAAATTGAGATGGATTCAGTATCTTAGTCAAAATGTATAGGTGCAAGAAATTTGTTCTCTTAGTTGTCAAAATAACCTCCCCCGCCAAGCTGTCAAGTTCAACTTTTATCCAAAGCTTGATGTTTTACATATCTCTTACTCATGTGTACATTTCATTCACTCCCTTTAAGCTTATTACTCTCAAATCTCTTTCCCTCAGGAGTGCTCACTCCTGAGGGCCAGTTTCATGTTTCTAACTACCAAATGCTCAGATGGCTGTCTTGCCATCAACTCCAATTCTATATTTTAAATGAATTTATGTTTCATTCAATAAAAGCTTTCTTCTGTGGCTGACTTACTCCTCACGAATAGTTCATTTTCTCTACCTGCATTTCCCAGCGTCCCTTGAAGATGAGATGGTGCCATGTGGCTAATCTGCCCAATGGACAGTGAAAGAGACAGGCAGGTGGAGCTTCTGAAGCAAGCACTTAAGAGCCAGTTTATTTCTTCCATTTCTCTTTTCTCCAGAGTTCCTTAGAAGCCAAGGTCTACGGTGGCACAATGGCAAGGTGAAGGAGAGCATCTGCCCCACACTAGGTTTTACCTAAATGTAACATAATCCTTTATAGATTTAAGCAACTGAAATTTCCATATTTATTTGTTGCCAAGGTTTATAGTAACTATTCTAACTAATAAGACTTACTAGCTGAGGATGGTGTCAACCTGTAGTTGTCATGCACTGTTCAAAAAAGGTAGCCACTACTCTGCCACAGTGAATTATTTTCATACAGAGATGTGACTGTAATGTACTTTATCTGATTTTTTTAGGTGAAGCCACAGATCCAGATTTTCATGTGAAGCCTCCCAATTTAAAAATATTGATTCAAAATTTTAAAAAAGTATTTGGGCCATACAAAATGTCTATGGGCCACAATGCTGCTCATGGGCTACTTGTTTGCAATTCATAAAGGAATAAGGTAATCTAGGTGATCTTCAAGTATTTCTAAGTTCTGGTTTGCTATGATCATACAACCTAAGGAGACATTGCTGCCTCTGTTGGTTAAATGGGAGGATGTTCATAGATTAGTCCAGTATAATATTACAAAAACGCCATTTTATTATATCATAACCCTGCTTTAGAAACAAAAATGAAAATAAATAAACAAAATCCTATATAATATTCCTTTATTTTCAATCTTTGCAAGCTATTCAGAGCTCTACCCAATACAAAGCTGCCTGGCCTTTAAAACCTTGTACTATCCACTGTAGGCAACCTCATCTTCACATAAAAGTACTATGCTCATTTATTGTGTTTGCATATTTTTGCCACCTTGCAATCATCTATGCTCCCTCTGCATAGCCAAATCATGTCAAACCTTAAGAGCCATTCAACTCATTCAATGAAACCTTTCTGGATCACTACAATCATCCCTCACCACATTTATTTTTAATCCTTGAAGCATTTATAGCTCCGAACACATAAATTGCCTTTAAATAGATTATCATATATTAATAATACTATTTCAAGTACATTAGCATTGTCTCTCAAACCAGAATGAGGGCTGGGCTATATCTTGACTCATAGCACTTTTATATTTCTCAAAGTGCAGAGCAATATATTCTTTAGCATTATGTGGCAAATTTCCTTGTCTCACCCAGTCTGTACTTGTGTAAGGCTGTGAATCACTTTAATACTTCACCATAAATGTAGCTGGTGATACCCTTTAGCATGGATAGGTGAGGTCATAACTTGAAAGCAGCCCATGTCTGGTGTGGGCTGCTAAAAGGCAGAGGGAAGGGGAGAGAGAAAAAGAGAGAAAGCAAATGGTAGAGGCCAGAGAGACAGAGCAGAGCTGGGAGCTGAGGAGTGTATGTGTTAAATGGCTTTTCTGTGAATTTTAGTTTTTTATTTTCTTTTTTCAGATAGCTGGACAAGGCATTTATATTCTAGCACATCTTCTTAACAATCATTTACTAAATAAAAGGCTACTTATTTATTTGTAAAAAGACAAAGGAAAAAGATTATATTGTCTAACAGGGAACTTAAATCCTCAAACTATCTTACAAAAAAGAATCCAATTTACTTTCCCAAATACTTTTCTACTGGTAAAAATGAAAAAAAAAATTTGCATTGAAAAGAAAAATCTGTAGGCTTTTATAGAAATTAAAAACACTATTTTTATACATAAAATAAATCCTTTAAATATTTAACACAAATTTAAGTTTAAAAAGAACAGATCAAGTATTTACTCTGTTTGCTTGGCCCACTAAAATACCTTTTGTTAAACTAACATTAAACCAGACTGCAAATTATGTCCTACAAATAGTACAAGCATATCATTGTGACTGGGTATGCATATATGTATATTACTTGCATGTGAGATGGCTAAATCTACTACTCATACTACTTTTATAAGTAATTTTACCCTGTAAAAATCCTTTAACCTATCTGGAAATGAATTGCAAAGAAATAGCAAAAGATTATTTGATTATTATAAACATTTGCTCAGGCATCCAAAAAATTTATAAATTATGTTTTGGAAACTTAAAGATTATTGGACATAAGATAAAACTCAACACTGCTTACAAAACACCTGGCTATAGAAAGCATGTTCAACACACTCATATGGAAAGCACATAGTAAAAGTATTTCTAGAACTCTGGCTTCTGTAAGTCTATTCCTGTTATTTTAAAGTTTTGCATGTCCTTGGATCCTTAAAAGATGGAGATTTAATAAATTACTATCATATTAAGTTTTTATGTTCTAGTAACCATTAAAAAATACAGTAGAGGGGTATAAGACTTTATGTGCTCATACACTTAAGGCCAGTTTGATTTTTGTTGTTATATGATATTTTAATTAACACTATGCTAAAAATAAAATTGATTATATTATGGTTTTATCCGCATGATTCAAGTATCTTATTAATAAAATATTCTAAAATGAATCCAATAAACATTTTTCATTTCCAATTGCCTGAGAGATGAATCCAACTATTTTTATCAATGACAACTAAGCTGGGTTGAGAACAGCTGGCTGTGTAAAACCGTCCAAACCAAAGACAGTCATCTAAAAATCTAAAACACTAGCACTTTCTAGCCAGGGTAGAAAAATGAGCATCCAAACCACATGATTGTTTTAGTAACCAATCAACAACCACTTCTTTTTTATTCAAGCTTATAGTTTCTGGAAGCTTGAAATGTCTGCCTTTGTTATTATTTGTGGTTCCTTGTCTCACAGTTTTAATGTCAAATGTGATAGCTCTATTCATCCTCTTGCCCTGGAAAAACTGTGGGCAACTGATTAGTCATTTCTTGCTGTTTACAAAAACAGCACCATTTGTACTAAATGTACACTGCTTGATCTTTCTGCAGACTCTATTTATTCTGTTTCTGCATATACTTTTATACTGTCTCTTGTCCAATTGTCTCTTGGTTTCAACTCTAAATGTTAATGTCTGCCCACAGAAATAAATTGGAGTGCTGGAGTAGGATTCAGAATCATTCTGGAGTGACATGTTTCTTCAGTTGCTCAGACTGTACCCCTCAAGGCCTGCTGTCCACTCATGAGATACCCATATGGAATGACCTATCTGGGGGATGCTCCAAGGACTCCACTCATGACAGCTGATCCCGTGTCCTCTGGTGCAGACTCTGACTGCTAATCAACATCAGTATCTGTGTACAATGCTATGAATTCAGTTTCAGAGCCTACTTATATGTTCTCAGAATGATTTGAAGTACATTTATAGAACTGGAGTCTATAATCTTGAGCTGTAAAGTCATCATCTACCCTACAGCATCATGCCCTGATGCCTCCAGTTTTCTTTGTTAGTTCTTGTATGTGTCCTGGTGGGTGAGATGCCACTGTTTTATGGTTAAAAATATAGTCTTTCATCATGTTAAGAATTGAGTCATAAAACTGAGCAGATCAACAAGGCACATCAACCAGTAGAGGCACTTCAGGTAACCCATGTAATTGAACGTGGGAAGCCTTTTTGGTAAAGGTCCACAGTTTCTCATTCTGTTTCCCCACACCACCAAGAATGACAGTCACACCTTCTGGACTAAGTCCTCTATATTGTTAACTTCATGCTCTGTGACTCCTAGCTGTCACCTAGTGGCTTAATAGTCTCCTATTCAATGGTGTCGCCTGTCACAAAAGAGAACTCAATAGCTCATCCCAGAGCTCCCCAAGGGTTCCATTCAAATCATTAAAATGTTGTCTTAGGACATCTCATTTTTGATCACTGGGGCAATGACTTAATCCTTTTTTAGTCATGGTTTTTTTTTTTGTTCTTTTTAATCTTAATGAGCGTGCAAAGACCCTATCTTCAGAAAATTATAATCTGTACTCTGCCTCTGCTCCTCCTGCAGTCCCTGCAGCCTCTGGTCTAGCTCCAGCCAGTAGCCCTCACTGGCTCCACACCCTCTTGGGCCCCCTGAGGCAGCAGCTCAGGCTCCAGCTCCATTTCCCTCTCCTCAGATTGTGTGGCCAGAGACTTTCAGCATGGTTCCTGACTATCCCTGACCTCTCCAAGTTGTCAGGCACCTTAAGCAGCTCTTTTTGTGAGATACATGAACTCTGAAGAGAGCCAAAGTATTTTTGCTTTGGTATATTCTGGCTGAGCTGCCTTCAGCATGACTTTTACTCTTTCTGAACTGGTTAGTCAGTGGTGGCAATAAGAAGCTATAAAAAATAATAAATCTATTTGGTTGTATGTGGTACCTCTCAGCTCATGGTGGGGATGGAGAGAGTATGCCTGGGAGCAAAGCTTGGGTAAAATGGTCATTTTATAACAAAGAGCTCAGCTTCCCAACTCCAAATTCTGTACTCACCTAGCAGTTATTTTATTTTACTTACTTCATTTATTGTGTGATTACTCCAGTTGCTTTCAAGAAAAAAAAAGACCTTTTTTGGTTAAATTATATACAACTTCTGAGAAGGAATATTTAAGAAAGTTGAGTCAGGGGAATTAACACTGAAATGATTTTTATAAGCTTTAACAACATTATGATTCAAGCATAACATAATAATTTTAAGTGCTTTGAATGTTTCATGAGGAGAAAATGAGTTAGGCACTGAAGGAAGAGTGCAAGAATTGCCATTCCGTATTGTATTTCTCGCAGCTCATACGCTGCCTAGAGTGATGACCTGTAACCTTGGAGGCTAAAAGAAAGCGTGTGACATGATGTAGCAGATCGAGATGGTCACTGATCTGCTTGTAGCGGGAGTAGCCCAGGGAATGTGTGAGGTGCATGAATTCCCGCTTGTCAGCATGAGATGAAGTGAGTCTACTTCATCACCTCCACAGGGCTGGGCTTTTTTATTGCCTGACTTTCTGGGACTGCCTACTCCTGGAAGGGAAAATGAATGTGGAACAGACAGCAAGCCAAACTGTCCTGGGACTAGGCATTCCCCACACACTGTACATGGTGCTGGCCTTGCAGACTTTCTAACCTCCTGGTTTCTGATTTCTTTCCACCTGGGACTCTGGACCTGCCTGCCCCTTTTTGTCTTAGTGAACTTCTTCATCCTGGTTGACTGTCTTCCTAAACTGCAAAATCTGCCAGGGTCTTCTGCTCCAGACTTGCCCATTCCGAACAAAGCTCTGTGCAAATCACCAACATGTTCTTTGTTTTTCCATGATCACAGAGTTGTGGGAAAGTTTAGCTAAATGAGCTCACTAACCGTTACTGAATATTTACTGTGTGCCAGGCACTATTTTAAAATACTTTAGTCATATCAACTCATTTAACTCTTGTGGTGACCATATGAGGTCAATATTATCATCCCATTAAGTAATTTGCCCAAGATCGCACAGATATATTATGTTGAAGAGAGGAGATTCCAATCCAGGTTGTTTGGCTCCCAAAGGATGCACTCTTAACCATTACACTCTAAGTTATTTCTAAATAAACAACCAGGTGGTAAAATGGGAAAGCTAGAACAGCAGACTGAATCATTCAATATTTATTGCATTTGTGTTATATGCCAGGCTCTTATGCATGCAATGACAGATCTTAAGTTTTATCAGATAACAAGTGACTGCAACAGCTGTGGAAATTTGTGAGGCTCCATTTAGAAAGGGCATTAGCTCTTACAGCCATCATTCTTAAAGTAGTCAGAGGAACTCCTAAAGTAGCCAAGATAGCCACAGATCAAACCTAAAACAATGTGGTGAGTTAGTTGCTCACTCAGATCTTTCATTTTGCTCTTGGATCTTAGGAAGAGTGAAAAAAGGGAAGGCCCTTATGGAAGGGCTGTGAAAACAGGTGTACTCTATTGTGTAGTCAGTTGTGGATATAGGAGAGGGGATGATGGAAATGCACCATGTACAACCTATCCCTACTTTGGTCCATTTTATGGGATGCTGGAGGTGACATAGACATCTGTCTAGACAAGACTCATGAGTATCTCTGGGGGAATTTGGGAGTTGGGCCTTTTTTATCTGCGAGAACCTTCTAATGAAAATGTCAATAGCTTTTATATAATAAAATATATGGAGATTCTCTTGCTTAACTAGTAGTCTTAGAAAACCAGAAGACAACATGTTGGACCTGGTTTGGGCAAATTATTTTACCTCCTCCCTTCAGAGGAAAAAGCAGAACTGGCTCGATGTGTGGAGTTCCCTGGTCAACTGAGATTTGACACTTTTTAGTAATGCCACCTATTTGGCCTCAAAGGTTCAATTGCCCCCCAAATTCCTGTGCATAATATTTCCCTTCCCTTGGTCCCAGAAGAGTGACAGAATGGGAAGGTCTGGATGACATAAACCTATCTCATCTTCCTTGATGACAGTCAAGCGTATGCCCTTCTGGCACAGCCTCATGATTCAGGATGGAAATTTCAAAGTCAAGGAATTCCTCCCACAGCAGGCCTGGACTGAGTCTGAAGTTGAATGACCTCATGTCCAACCTATTTCCCCATTCATAACTGCAAATTGAAATACCCATATTTTACTTCCCTTATGTCACTTTATTATGTGTCACTTGGTGGGATGGTGAGTTTGATGCTTGCTCAGCTGTCACTCATTTTAAGCAGATGAAAGCCAAAGTATTAAATAATATACCAGGTATATCTCCATAGAAACCAATTAGATGTCATAGAAGAGGTGGAAGGTTGCTCTGTCTGGAGTGCTAGAAGTGCTGAAGTGCTAGAAGTGGTTCTCACTCCTCAGTGAACCGAGCCATCCTTCCTCCTTGACTGGATGCAACTTGTTCCCAATATGTTTGAAGTTTACCTTTTGCTCTTTGCACCCTGTGTCAATATTCAACTCAGCCAATGGGGAATTTGAAAGAAGCGTTTTCACGTGTGTCTGTTTAAAATATTTTCATATGGATCAATAAAGTGAAAACAAAATTCTTCAGAGGTTCTAAATACATAGCAACTCAGAGGAGCCATGTTGTGTGATTTATACTGGGTTTTGTCCAAGGCTGCCACAGGATCCAAAGGCGAGCACCCTGGGGTCTAGGATGAATGCGTAATAAATTTAGTTGAGGATAATATAAGAGACCATACAACAAAAAGCAAACCCCTTATTTTTATTTTTTAATTTTTCTTAGTGAATCCCTACAAAGAGGTTGCACTGGCTACTTTTGTTGTTTCAGGATTGAGGCTTATTCACGAGTAATTGCACTCAGGAGACATTTCTTAGGCTCTACTAAAAGAAAGCAGGGCCCGGGATGGAAATCCTCTATGCTGGCCTGCAGAAACTCCCAAATGGCTAATGTAATGGGGCATTGTCTATTAGGCCTTTCTGTTCCCTGACTAAATACTCTTAGGATGGTTACTCCTACTGCACTGTGTCCTACCTGAGAGTGGACATCTCCACTTCATTTCTCCACTCAGGTGGCCACTTTGCTCTTCCCCAGCCACCATTCCCCATCAATACTCACCGTTCCAACTTCTTCCTCTTAAGGCGGACACTCCCACCAAACTATTTGCACCTAGAGTTGTTTTTTTTATTATTATTAGTTTTATTATTAGTAGTTAATGTCCATTAGGTATTAGTTTTGTATTGTTGCTGTGACAAATTACCACAAAATCCAGTGGCTTGCACAGAGTTAGCCAAACTGCACAGTCTGAGGGAATATCCCCAAAAGACTACCTTCACTTTAGAAACCAGACACAAGTTCAGAGGTTCCTGGGATCACCCTTGCTTCAGATCAGCTGGCTGCAAATGCAGGGGTAACCATAACCATGGATTTATTATTTTATTTTATTTTTTAATGTACGTGAAGGTTATAATTAAGAAGAAAATTTATATACCAGAATAAAAAACGATTCCATTGGAGAATCCATCATGAAGAAAATTAAAACCTACTCCATCTTTAGAAACTTCTTGTAGCCAGGGAATAATATAGGATTTCATTCAAATTGTAGGAACATAATAAAAATTCAAAAACAATGGACAAGGCCAGAATCTAGTAGCAGTTGTACTATAGTTTTCTTCTGAAACATAATTTTTCTTTCTCTATCTATCCATTTCTAAATCAAAGATAAATTTTAGCAAGACCAAATTACTTATAAAATAAGTTATAGTATCATACTTGTCTTAATTATTTCCATAAAATGTAATAAGATTAGTGATTAGAGATATAGGCCTTTTACAGTTGGCTTTGCTGGGAATTTCATAAGGAATTTTGGACTCCACTTTTAAAAGCTCTTCTAGGCTGTAAAGTCAAACCAAGAATTTGCCATTGGACTGTGCCTGGAATACCTATATGAATTTGGTGAATTTCTCTTTTCTTTTTTATTCTTATTTAATGTAATATTTATTTATTTATTATTTCAGAATATTACAGGGGGACAAATGTTTTGGTTACATGGATTGCTTTTGTACTGCCTGAGTCAAAGTTGTAAGTGTGCTCATCTCCCAAATAATGTACATTGTACCCGTTAGGTATGATTTCACCCATCCCCTCTTCCCCCTCCCTCCTGCATGATTTCCATTGAGTTTTACTTTCATCTGTGCACATGAGTGCTAATAGGTTAGTTCCAATTTAATAGTGAGTACATGTGGTGTTTGTTTTCCTATTCTTGCGATAGTTCACTTAGGAGAATGGTCTCCAGTTCCATCCAGATTGTTGCAAAAGGTATTAATTCATTTTTTATGGCTGAGTAGTACTCCATAGTATACATATACCACATTTTATTAATCCACTCGTGAATGGATGGGCATATGGGTTGATTCCACATCTTTGTGATTGTGAATTGTACTGTAATAACCATGCTAGTGCAAGTGTCTTTTTGATAAAATGACTTTTTTTTCCTTTCGGTAAACACCCAGTAGTGGGATTGCTGTATCAAATGGCAGGTCTACTTTTAGTTCTTTGAGAAATCTAAATACTATTTTCCATAAAGCTTGCACTAGTGTGCAGTCCCACCAACAGTGTATCAGTGTTCCTTTCTCTCCACATCCATGCCAGCATGTATTATTTTGGGGCTTTTTGATAAAAGCCATTCTCACTGGGGTTAGGTGATCTTTCATTATGGTTTTGATTTGCATTTCCCTGATGATTAGTGATGTTGAGCATTTTTTATATGTTTATTGGCCTTTAGTCTATATTCTGAATGGGAAAAAGCTGAAAGCATTTCGACTCAGAAATGGAACAAGACAAGGATGCCCACTGTCACCACTTCTGTTCAACATAGTGCTGGAAGTCCCAGCCAGAGCAATCAGACAAGAGAAGGAAATTAAGGGTATCCACATGGGGAAAGAAGAAGTCAAACTGTGGCTCTTTGCTGATGATATGGTCTTATATCTAGAAAACCCCAAAGATTCCTCCAAGATATTCCTAGAAATAAATTTAGCAAAGTCTCAGGCTACAAAATCAATGTACACAAATCAGTAGCATTACTATATACAAACAACAGTCAAGCTGAGAATCAAATCAAAGACTCGATACCTTTCACAATAGCTACAAAGAAAATAAAATACCTAGGAATATACTTAACCAAGGAGGTGAAAGATCTTTACAAAGTAACTATGAATCACTGAGGAAGGAAATTGCAGATGATGTAAATGAATGGAAAAACACATCATGCTCATGGATTGACAGAATCAACATCATTCAAATGTCCATACTACCTAAAGTGATTAACAGATTCAATGCAATCCCCATCAAAATACTACACTTCATTTGGAACCAGAAAAGAGCCCGAATAACCAAAGCAACCTTAAGCAAAAGGAGCAAATCTGGAGGCATCACTTTACCTGACTTTAAGCTATACTACAAGTCTGTAGTAACCAAAAGAAGATCCATATCTCTCACCACTCACAAAAATTAATTCAAGACAGAAAACAGACTTAAATCTAAGACATGAAATCATAAGAATTCTAGAAGAAAATGTTGAAAAAACTCTTCTAGATATCAGCCTAGGCAAAGAATTTATGAAGAAAATCCCAAGGGCAATCACAGCAACAACAAAAATAAATAAATGGGACTTGATTAAATTAAAAAGCTTTTGCACAGCCAAGGAAACAATCAATAGAGCAAATAGACAGCCTACAGAATGGGATAAAATATTTGTATGCTATACATACAATAACCAGATATCTCCAAAGAATTCAAGCAAATCAATAAGAAAAAATCCAAACAACCCCATTAAAAAGTGGGCAAAAGACATGAATAGAAGCTTTTCAAAAGAAGACTACTCAGGTTTGATCATTCTTTAGAATGACTCACAGAACTCATTTATAGTTATGGTACTATTGATTTATTAAAGGAAAATAACACAATTTAACATTAGCCAGAGAAAGAGATTAGATGCGTGGGGCAGAGTCTGGGAGGGAGAGGTTCAAAAATGAAGCTTCTGGTCATCCTCTCCCAGTGGAGTCATGGATGGTGTTACCTCCAGCAGGCCATTATGTGTGACAATATTCATAAAACATTATCAACCAGGGAATCTCACCCAAGCCTTTGATGTTCAGATTTTTTATTGGGGTGCAGTGCATACTGCCCATGTGGCTGACATGTAGTCTCCAGTCTCTCTCTGAGTTGAGCTAACATCTTTAGTCTCCACTTCCTCTGCTGATACAGCATTGTCCAAAGCCTCCATTATAAATCACATTGTTAGACTGTCAAGTGGCCAAAGCCTGCAGGCAAACAAAGACATTCTTATCACACAAAACATTCCAGGTAACTAGATATCACCACTTAATAGTGGAGGACAAAGACCAGATTTCTCTTTGGGTAGAGCCAAATTCCTTACTATGTACAGCTTAACCAACACAAATTTTATTATTTTACAGTTCCCTAGGTCAGAAATATGACTTGGGTCTCACTGGGCTAAAATTAGGGTATTGGCAAGGCTATGGTCCTTTCTGGAAGCTCTAGGGGATTATCTATTTTCTGTTTATTCCAGTTGTTAGATATCAATTCCTGTTATAGGACTAAGGGCCCTGTTTTCTTGCTGGCTACCAGCTGAGGGCTATTCCTAGCTTGTTGAGGCTGCCTGCATTTGCCCTCTTCTTCCTTCCAAACCAGTAATGGCAGGTTGAGCACATCAATGCTTTCAATCCTTCCTTCTTCTCTGTCTCATTTTTCTGACCCAGCCTGGAAAAGTTCTTCACTTGTAAGAATATATTAGTCCCAACCGGATCATCCAGGATAATCTTCCCATCTCAAGGTCCTTAATTTAATTATATCTGCATAGTCCCTTTTGCCTTGTAAGGTAAAATATTCACAAGTTCTGGAGATTAGGATGTGGATGTCTTTGGAGACCAATATTCTGCCTATCACAGATACCAAATATGAATTTTAAAATGAGGTTTGATTGCCTTAATTCAAGTTAAATCATGCTATTAGGATTTCTAAGCCTTAACAGGGCCAGAAGGGGGAATAATTCCAGGCAGGAGGGTTTTCATTGCCCATAAAGTCTCATACATAGGGAGTTTCCTATTCTGAAACAGAAAAAGCTAGTCAGAATGGCTTTGTGTTACACTCTTGCCTTAACTTTCATAAACATTTGGTCTTACAATTGACAAACAATTATCAAGAAATGGCAGTGTGCTTAGCACATCTGGTTGATTTTTTTTCCCCATTAAATCACCTAACACTAGAAAAAAAGATATTCAGATTTTCATTTTATAGATCAGGAAACTGGAACATTCAGGAAACTGGTAATACATTGCCAGAGGTCACACAGTGAGCAAATGGTATCTCAGGGATTTGAACATGGTTTTCTCTGAGACTAAGATGCTTCAAATTGCAAAATGCCATCTCTCCAATTTTATATTTATATCTTATATTTATATCTGATTTTATATCTACAATGTTGGTCTCTATGTCTTTATGTATAAAATTTTACTTTTTTTTCAATTTCTGATTGTCTAGAAGCAGAAAACATGCATCTTACCTATCTGTTGAGAGGCATTAGTAAAATGTTAAGTGCATTTTATTTCATTTTTATTTGATTTTTTATTTGTATAAGTTTAAGGGGTACAAGTGCAGTTTTGTTATATGGATATGTTGCATAGGAATGAAGTCTGGGCCTTTGGTATAACCATCACCTGAATAATATACACTGTACTTATTAAGTAATTTCTTATCCCTCATCCTATCCCATCCTTCCACCCTTCTGAGCCTCCAGTGTCTACCATTCCACACTTTATGTGCATGTGTACACATTATTTAGCATCCACATATAGGGGAGAACATGCAGTATTTGATGTTCTGTTTCTGAGTTGTTTCACCTAAGATAGTGGCCTCCAGTTCCATTCATGTTGCTGCAAAAGACATAATTTTTTTGTGTGTAAATAGTATTAACATTGAATATGAGTATGTGTGTACATGTGTGTATATATATCTCATGCAATTTTCTTTATCCATTCATCTGTTGATAGATGCTAAGGTTGATTCCAAATCTTTGCTCTTGTAAATAATGCTGTAAAAAGTAAATGAGAGCAGGTATCTTTTTGATATAATAATTCTTTTCTTTTGGGTAGTGGGATTGCTGGTAGTCCTATTTTTAGTTCTTTGAAGACTCTCCACACTGCTTTCAACAGAGGTTGTACTAATTTACACTCTTACCAACAGTGTATTGGTGTTTCTTTTTCTCTGAAGCCTTGCCACATCTGTTATTGCTTGACTTTTTAATAATAACTATTCTGAATGGTATAAGATGATATCTCATTGTGGTTTTAATTTGTACTTCTCTGGTGATTAGTCATGTTGTGCCTTTTTCATATGCTTTTTGACCATTTGTATGTCTTCTTTTGAAATGTCTATTCATGTTCTTTGCTCACTTTTTAAAGGGTTATTTGTTTTTAGTTGTTGTTGAGTTGAGTTTGTAAATTCTGGATATCAGTCCCCCCATCAGATATATAGTTTGCAAATATTTTCTTCCATTCTGCAGTTTGTTTGCTCACTCTGTTTATTCCTTTTGCTGCACAGAAGCTTTTTAGGTTAGGTCCTATTTGTCTATTTTTGTTTTTGTTGCTTGTGCTTTTGAGGTCTTAGTCATGGATTCTTTATCTAGACTAATGTCCATAAGAGCTTCCCCTAGGTTTTATTCTAGTATTTTTATAGTTTCAGGTCTTACACTTAAGTCTTTCATCCATGTTAAATTGATTTTTGTATATGGTGAGAGATAGGGGTCTAATTTCATTCTTCTGCATAAGGTAATTCAATTTTCCCAGCAGCATTTATTGAAAAGGGTATCTTTCCCCAGTGAATGTTTTGATTGATTTTGTCAAAGATGAGTTTGTATAGATATGTGGCTTTATTTCTGGGTTTTCTTTTTGGTTCCATTTATCTATGTGTCTATTTTTATACCAGTACCATGATGTTTTGTTTACTATACCCTTGTCATATAATTTGAGGTCACGTAATGGGATACTTCCATCTTTGTTCATTTTACTTAAGTTTGCTTTGGCTATTCAGGCTCCTTTTTGGTTCCATATGAATTTTAGTATTGTTTTTTCTAATTATGTGAAGCATGAAATTGATATTTTGATAGTGATTGCATTGAATCTATAGATTTGTTTGGGCAGTATGGTCATTTTAATGATATCAATTCTTCCAATCCATGATATGTTTATTCATTTGTTTGTGTTATCTAAGACTTCTTTCATCAGTGTTTTATAGTTTTCCTTGTAGAAATATCTTACCTCCTTGGTTAAATATATTTCTAGGTATTTCATTTTTGTTATAGCTGCTGTAAATGAGATTGCCTTCTTGATTTGGTTTTAAGCTTAATTGTTATTGGTATATTCTGATAATTTGCTGAATTCATTTATCAAATCGAAGAGGGTCTTTTTGGAGCAGTTTTCTAGGGATTTTCTAGGTATAAGATCATATCATCAGCAAACAGAGATAATTTTACTTCTTTTCCAATTTGGATGCCTTTTATTTCTTTCTCTTGCCTAATTGCTCTGGATAGGACTTCTAGTACTATGTTGAATAGGCATGGTAAAAGTGGCCATCCTTGTCTTGTTCCAGGTCTTAGGAGGATTGCTTTCAACTTTCCCACAGACATTATGGTGTTGGTCGTAGGTTTGTCATATTAATATATGGCCTTTATTATTTTGGGTTATGTTCCTTCTATGCCTAGTTTATTGAAAATTTTATCATGAAGGGATGCTGAATTTTGTCAAAGGCTTTTTCTGCATCTATTGATATGATTGTATGGTTTTTGTTTTTAATTCCGTTTATGTGATAGATCACATTTATTGATTTGTGTAAGTTGAACCATCTTTGAATCCCTGGAATAGAACCCATTTGATCATGTTGTATTATCTTTTTGATGTACTGTTTGATTTAGTTTGCAGTATTTTGTTGAAAATTTTTGCATCTATGTTCATCAGTGATATTGGCCTATAGTTTTCTTTTTTGTTGTGTTCTTGCATGGCTATGGTATCAGGGTGATACTGGCTTCATAGAATGGGTTAGGGAGGATTCCCTCTTCAGTTTTTTGAAACAATTTCAGAAGGTTGGTACCAGTTTTTCTTTGTACATTTTATATACTTCAGCTGTGAATCCATCTTGTCCTGGACCTTTTTTATTGGGGGTGGGGGGATATTCTTTTATTACTGATTCAATCTCACTAATCATTATTGGTCTGTTCAGAATATCTACTTCTTCCTGGTTCAGTCTCGGTAGGTTGTATTATTCCAAGAATTAATCCATTTCCTCTAGGTTTTCTAGCTTGTGAGTGTAGCATTGTTCATAGTTTTTGATAGTCTTTTGTATTTCTGTGGTGTCAGTTGTAATTTCTCCTTTTTCATTTCTGATTATGTTTATTTAGAACTTCTCTCTCCTTTTCATGGTTGGTATAGCCAGCAGTTTATCAATTTTGCTTATAACAGGTTGCTTTAGTTACTATAGCCTTGTAGTATAGATTGAAGTCTGGTAAATAGATGCCTACCAATTTGTTCTTTTTGCTTAAGATTGCTTTTGCTATACGGGGTCTTCTCTGGTTCCATATGAAGTGTAGAATTATATTTTCTAGAGCTGCAAAAAATGAGTTTGTATTTTAATAGGGATTGCATTGAATCTGTAGCTCGTTTTGGGTAGTATAGACATTTTAACAATGTTGAAAAATTTTTTTCTATCAATTCCAGTAGTCTTTTGGCAGAATCTTTGGGGTTTTCTAGATATAAGATCATATCATCATCAAAGAGTGATATCTAAACAAAAATCCAAAGGTAAGAAGCCACCAAAATGTTCTGCTTATACTTTCTATGCAATACCAAGTCCCTCTGGGCTCTTAGCTGATATCTGCTGGCTGAGTGGGCCACTCACTTCCTTATTTTTCTGTGCTTCAGTTTTTATCCCATGAGTTCTCTGATGGGTTCTAATATTCTCTCCTTGATAGTCTACTTGAGTTATGATTATTTATTCATAATTTTGCTTTTTTTTTTTTAGGAGAACTGGCATCTGATGTCTCTTGTCAGCCATCTTGCACCTAAGTGCATTTTAGATATATATCCTGATTTTATAAAATATTATCTGATAGTATTTTATTAGGTCAGTAAAATTTCACAAAGCATTTTAAATGGGATTTAACAAATATAGAATTTATTCTAATAAATAAATATTAACTAATATATTAATATGTGTTTATATATAATTATATATAAATCTCTAAAATATAAACTCAGGTTAGAGCCTAAAGTATCTGTATAGCATTTTCAGTTGACTTATCTTTAATATGAATGTAGGTATTTTAATTTTTATTGTTTTACCCTTGTAACCTATATTACTTTAAGGCAATTCCCAGATGAAAATTGAAAAAGATGAAATTAGTCTCGATTATGAATAATTAATAGATCATTCATTTATATTCCTGAAGATTTTGATTTCAATCATTTTCACCCGGTAGATCTTTAGGATGCCAGATCTCGCATTCCACCTATAAGTAGCTGGCATACTGTTTCTTCACTTCTTGAATCACTAGCCTGGACTTCCTGTGCTATGAAACTGAGGGTCACATTGCTATTTTGCATCTTTCTATACAAGGAATCCTCATCCTGTGTTTTTAATTTCCTTCCTCCCTCTGAGGCCTTTCTTCACCTGGCCTCACTGACCCTAAGACCATTTTTGCCAGTGAAAAAGTGATATTCTCTCTTTTCAGTAAAGTAAATAATTTCTATCAATCCCTAACATCTCCTGATTCATAGCAAGTAGAAAATAAGAAGTCATGTTCTCCTGTGACAGTGATCAGTTGGGTTTGGCAGAGAACTACATAAATCTCCAAATCTAAATGTCTTCTTGGCAGATGGACATCTCTTTCTCCTAATGTCATCTTTGGAAAGGTAGGATCTCTCAATATGTCTTCCTAGTGACAATTTCTAAATCTGTATTTTTTTTTTTTTTGCTGGAGCTCTCCTGTTAGAAGGAACTGCTCTAAGCTCCATGGATTATAGGAAAAGTTATGTTGTTTTTAGCTCTACCACCTGATTCTTTTTGTACTATGGAGTCTCTGAAGAACTCTTTAGTGTTATCTGTGATGCCATGCAACTAATCTGTGGATCCGTTTTTTGACAGTTTCTTTTTAAAGTTCCAGAGTTTCACAAGAAAGTAAATGCAGACAACATCTCAGCAGCATGTATTTATCTCCTCCCTTATTCCCAGGTTGCTAGGTAGAGCTCAGTTCTACTAATTCCCTGGCTGGTATGACTATTCATTTACCATGTGATAAATATTACATATCTAACTTTGTACTAGTCACTATTTTAAGCATTGGGAAATACAGAATTTAACCAAAGAGATGAAAATACCTGCCTACATTAAACTTATTTTAACAAAGAAAGATATATATAAAATAAATACATAAAACATATAAGATGATAGAGGATAAATCAAGCATTCATGAATGTGTGTATGGGGGTGCTGCATGTTTTTCAGGCCTTTATCTTCAGTCTCTTGAGACAGTATCTGAATTCATGTAACTGAGTATGGTAAAAACTGCCAGTTGCTAGCTGATCTCTAGTCCTTTGTTCTTTACTGATAGAATCCTAATTTTCTGTGGGCAATCCAATTCTCATTTCCCCAGATGTCGTTGCAGCTACAGGAGGCAATGGAACTCAGTTCTAGGTAGGAGATACAGGCAAACATTCCTGAATTGGTTGTCTCTTCCCCCACATCAAAGTTAAAGACTTTAGGGAGAAAGTTGTCTATTGCCTTTCTATTGTATTCCTGTCAAGAATGTGGGCACAGCCTCTGGGGTTGAAGGGGTCACCTTGTGATCAGGAGAAAAGCATGTGCTAAAGAGGGCAGGGCAGGAAAATGGAACTCAGCAGATAGCAGACATATCAGCCTTGACTGCCTGCTTTTCTCAGCACCACCACATTGCAGGAGCTCCATCCACATTTTAGGTACAGGGAGCCTGGTTCTAAGGGCTGTAGCACAATTCTAAGGGCTACAATATGAATGAGGCCCTCTAAAATTTGGTAACCCTGTAATCCTTCTTTGGTTTATTCATAGCAGTACGGTTGCAATTACATGCAGCCTAACACAATCTTAAATGGTCCGCTGGGGGATTAACAATAGCCATATTTTCTCTTCAGAGTTTTCTCTTATGATACAGAAGTTCATACTGAAGTTGAATCCTAGGACAATTCCAACATCCTGCATGGCAGATGTAAAAGTAGGCTATAATAGTGACTCTGGTAGTGTGGTTTATCTGTTAAGTTTATTTCTTGACAAATTAATATCTTCTAGAGAACCCAAAAAAATTCAGAAAAGAGAATTAAAGGAAGAATGATGTTGGAAATATTAGATTTTAAGTCAATCATTAAAGCAAACTGCAAGGGGTGGCTGTTCCTCCCATATCTAAGCACTCACACATCTGTGAAGCCTATTTCCTGGTATCTCTAAAGTCTGTGTCCGTTCTCATTGAACTAATCCATTTTGTCTAATAAATGTAATATACATACATACACACACACACACATACCCTATTACATGCCTAATGGCATATGGTAAAGTAGATCTTAATGTATTTGCTTACCAAAAACCCAAAGCACCAATATTTTAAGAGATTATATTGAATAAGCTTGTGTATTAATCTTTAGATGGCTAGGATAAGAACTCATCTAATTTGATTAGGTGGAAGTGGTATAAATAATGCATGTTGATATCAAAGGTGCTTATTGTGTTTGATGTTGATGGATACTTAACATTGTCAATTAATATATGGTTCCAATGGCGGTGAGTAGGAACATTGTTATTAGTTGCAAGCCTATTAATCAATACAGTTAATTATAAAATTTCATCCAGTAGCCTTATCTTTCCCCATAAAAAAACACAATAACAAAAAACATACAGCGTACCATCTAATACTTATACATGGAATGTCTGAAGGAATTGGGCTAAGAGATAACTAACTATTTTGCTCTGAATTTGAAATTCTCAAATTGTCCTGAGAAAGTAGAGCCAAGTGGACACTTTATTTGTTAGTTCCATGTCATTTGGGTAGACTGTTATATTGTCTGCACTTTGAAATACATCAGCAAAAGCTCTATAGTACACATGTGAAAAATAAGTTTACACCAAAATAATTGCTTAACATTTGATATATTCTATTAAAATATACATTCCAGAGGTGGTTAGGGAGCATTTTAAAGATCCTAATCAGAAGTCCACACCTCAGAAGAGGCTTAAAAGCAGTTACTTCAATATTAACATCTAACTCTGCACTTGCCCCTTGCTACTCAAAGTATGGTCCAGAGACCATTAAGCATTAGCATCACCTACAAGCCTGTTAGAAATGCAGAATTTCAGACCCCCAAGCCAGACCTAATGAGTCTACATTACAGGACCCCCAGAGGATTCTATAAACATTTAATTTGAGAAGCACTGCACTAAACAGTCTTTTAATTAACGTAAGAGATATTAGAAATAATATTTATGTTAGTGAAATGAGTAATGACAAGATATGTGGTTAGATGGAAATATTGCAGCTTTTGGGGTGATATCTCAAAATAAATTTAGAACTTGTGTGGTCTAGCATCCCCCAAATTAATATAAGATTCTGGCATTTGGTCTAATTACAAGTTTAGCTGGACCTGCTGTCAAAATACTGTCACATTTGCCTTGGAATAAAACTTTCATGAAAAGTGCTTGTTATTGTCTACAGTGGCAAAGAATGAGGATATTACAGTATTGCCTTTGTGCTTGTTTGATAGTAAATGTTTATATGTGTTTATAAGTTTGTGTTCCTGAGCCACACAAACTTATAAGTTGTGCATCTGAGCCACCTGGTAGTGAGCCCAGTAATCATTGGGGGCTTGGATATTTACCAGAAAGAATCTTATAATTATGAAAGAACAAATTAGTTTGGGGCAGCTTATAACAGAGACTTGGAAGTTACACATCCTTACAATTTCTCTTCATTTTTTTTTGGTGGTGATTATGGTGTACAGACTGGTTTTATGGCTGAGAATATTTTGTATGTGAAGCAAACCTACAGTCCAGGTTGAATTAGACTACCAATAATGATATTCTGTTTTGAATGCCACTGGTGGGATTAAAAGTTCATTCCTGCAAATGCAACTTGGCCCCGGATTGCTATGCCTTTTCAAGGAATCATGTGAATTGACAACAGATGGCACAAATAATCTTGTGAAACTTACAGATATTTCTGCAACATTCTCTTACTTTGTCGTTCTCAGGTGAGGGATCAACTGTTTCTTTATACATCTTTAATTTCCCACCCTGAATGCACCCTATCTTGACTAATTTCCTTTTGAATTAGTGTAATAAAGCCTAACCTATGGCTTTTATACAATCTTGGGATCTATTTCCTGAATCTCAAAGTGTGTTTAATTTGCTGAATGGCTTATTGAGTCCCAGCAGCTAAGTCTATCCATAGTGATCATGGTCATCCATAGAGAGAGCTGGAAAGGGAAGTTATTAATACTTTAATGGCAAAAGATCTGATAGTCAGAGGCATTAAATGGTCCGTTTCAAACACACCAAGTAGGACACTATACTGATCATTTAACAGATATTACTTTCTAGATCCCTGTTCCAGTCTTAAAGTTGACAGAAATATCACCTTGATCACCCTTGGGATATTTTCCTTTGTCAGATCAGGGTAGGAAGTAGAAAGGGCCTCTTGAAGACAAATAGGGTGGGAGTAGCTCTTAGAAAATGGGTGGATAACTTTATACTGCTCCCCCAAGTTGACATAAGAAAATTCTTTTTGCTTCCATATTTGAAGAAGAAGGTTGCTCAATTCCTGGAGTGTTAATGTCTAAGGTAAGATTGTCCTGCAAGTTATAAGCTTCAGAATTTAATTGAGTGTTATCCTTGTCCAAACTTGGTGTTGAGGAAGCCCTCAAATGACTACAGAGATGGACCAGTGAGGCATCTCCCAGGGTTGATCTTTCCACTGCACTGTGAAGAGGCATTGAGAGCTGGTGAGAATATGCACAGAATTAACCCCAGCACTCTTCCCTTTTGGTTGTGGAATCACACAGATTGTTTTTCATCTTCATGATTTTTGGTTCAAGTGTACTGTCCCTTATATTTGGCTTACTCATTTATGGTCATAGATCAAGATTTGAATGACACAGTTTTTATTTCTGCCACTAGTTATTACTGATTATCATAGTCTGACCTATACCTCTCCTTTCAAAATTTAACCTATATATTTCATTATAATTAGGTATCCCTATAGGTCTTTGAACTCAACATAGGTAAGATAAAATAGTCATTTCATTATTTATTAAAATTCTGCCATGTATTAGGCACTATGCTAAGTTCTGGATTTGTTATACTGAGTCTGACTTCCCCAACCCCTAATCTGGGTCTTCTTATATCTTCCATCTCAGGAAATAGCACTAATATCCATCCAAAATCCAAATCACTGAACATGACCCATCTTTGACATCTCATATCTTTCATATCTTCTCAGAGCTGATCATATCACCTCATCCTCAAAATTCTTCCTTCTTCTTGTCTTCCAAATTGTACCCTCCTTTCTACTTTGGTGGGATTATTACAGGCCTCCGTTCTTCTCACCTGAATGATTGAAATAACCTGAAATGGTCTATTTACTTTCAGTCTGGCTTTTTTTCCAGTTCAGTAGTTTTCAAGCTGTTCTTGAACAAAATTCACCTGGAGTAATATGAAAAAATGCAGATCTCTAGTCATCATCTCAAACTGACTGAATCAGAGACTCTGAAAATTGAAATTAATTTTTTTTTTAAGCGGGCACTGAAAGTGACTCTCCTGTAGTTATGAAGGTCCACATTGGGAAGATTCTACCTTATCAGTAGTTGGGCAAGGGGCAATCTTTCTCAAAGGCAAATGCTATTCCATTGCTACCTTCTACACAACTCTATATACAATTCTTAAGTGGCTGCATTTTTTCTTTTCTTTTCTTGTAAACAAAATATTTGTTGTCTTGTCTCCCTGCCTATTTCATTAGCCTTATTATTTTTTCCCACTTACTCTCTGTTCTGCTCTCATACTCTAAACCACTATTCTCAAACTTTGCTGCACATTGGAGTCACCTAGGGAGCTTTAAGAATTACTGATGCCTGGGTCCCACCCCAGATATTCTGATTTAATTGGTATGGGATGCTGGCTGAGCACTGGTATTTTTAGAGCTCCCTAGGTGATTCTAATGTGCAGCAAAATTTGATAATCACTTCTCTATATATACCAGTGGTTTTTCAAATTGAATTTGAAAATTCCTCTGGAATTTTGAAAACTACTGACTTCTGTGTCCTAAGCCCAGATATTGTGATTTACTTTGTCTTAAGGTGTGCTCTGGGTATTCAAAATATTAAAAGGTCCTCAGGTTATTTGAACTTGCTAAAGAGTTTGGAAATCACTGCTATATATCATGATACCACAGTGAAGTATTTTAATTCCCTTAGTGCTTCACAATCCTTCATTTAAGCGGTATCTTTTCTGTCAGGATATTGTTTCATTTCTTAGAAACTGTTTTTTCTCTCTATTTCTCTCTCTCTCTCTCCTATTTTCTTATGACCCTGCTTCACCCAGTCATAGTTAATTGGACTAAATGGACATTTGACTTAAATTAGCAATCAAATTATTCTGTGAAATTTGAAATTTGAATGTAGACATTGAGTGAGTTAGCTATGGTGAGTCCAGATATAAAATCTATATATTCGGGGCTGGAGTTATAATCAGTGCCAGAGTAAGCCAGTGAGCTGTATGGACCAAACTTACCAGGAAACCAAAGTTACTAAGAGAATCAGGAGGGTGCAGCAGATGTGCAAACAGAATCAGATGGGGCTCCTGGGGCCTGTGTGATTGATAGGAGAGTAGATAATGGCATTCAGTTTCCCATGAGGTTCGTTGTACCTGCTGCAGGGCCTTCTGGATTCACATGTACCTTTCCAATAAACTTTTTATGTAAGTGAGATTCTGTTTCTTGCAAGCAAGTGATTACAAAAACAGGGCAATGGAGTAACTGCCATGTCTTCCCTTTTCTTAGCTAAATTCTAGATAACATGTAAGAACTTACAAAGAATTTTTAATTTCATTGATTTATATCTTATTTTTATTATATCCTTCCTTCTGCTTAGTTGGGTTTATTTTGCTATTCTGCTTTCCAGGTTCTTGAGGTGGGAGCTTAGATTATTTGTGATATAAATTTCCTTCTTAGCACTGCTTTAGCTGTTTCCCACAGATTGTGACATGTTGTAGTCTCATTTTCATTCATTTCAATGTATTTTTTAAATTTCCCATAAGTCTTCTTCTTTAACCCATAAGTCATTTAGAGGTATGTTGTTTACTTTCCAAGTGTTTGATAATTTTCCCACTATCTTTTTCTTACTGATTTCTAGTTTGATTCATTGTAGTCAGAGGATTTATTCTACATGATTTCAATTCTTTTAATTTTTTTTAGGTTTATTTTGTGGTCCAGGATATAGCCTACTTTGGTATATGCACTGAGAAAGGTAAAAATAATATGTATTTTTCTGTTGTTGGGTGGAGTGTCTTATAAATATTATTAGATACTTTGTGATATTATGGAGTTTTTCTCTACCCCTTAAGATTTTCTGTATAGTTCTGTTAATTGTTGATAGAAGAGTGTTGTAGTTTCCGATTATAATTGTGAATATGTCAGTTTCTTCTTTTAGTTCTATCTGTTGTTGCTTCATACATTTTACAGCTCTGTTGTTTGGTGTATGCATATTTAGGATTACTGTGTCTTCTTGGTGTATTAACTTTTTATCACTATTAAATGTCCTTTTCTGTCTCTGGGAATTTTTGTTGCTTAAAGAATATTTTATCTGATACTAATGTGGTCATTCCTGCTTTACTCTGATTAATTTTCTCATGATATATGTTTTTCTTTTCTTTTAACCTGCCTATATTACTATATTATATTTGAAGTGAGTTTCTTGTAGACAATATATAGTTGAGTCATATTTTTAGGCTCATTCTGCCAAACTCAATGTGGAAATTTTCTAATTAGTGTACTTAGACCATAGGCATTTAATGTAATTGTTAAAACACTAGAGTATATGTCTGCCACTTTATTTTTCGTTCTTTGTTTGTTCTCATTTTCCTTTTTCCTATCTTCCCTTGAATTAGTTGATCATTTTTTAGAATTCCATTTTTATTTAGCCACAGTGTTTAAAAATATTTTTATTGAGATATAATTCATGTATCATAAAATTTATCATTTTAAAATGTAAAATTCAATGGTCTTATTATATTTATAAAGTTGCACATCACTATCTAATTCCAGAATATTTTCATAATGACAAGAAATTTTATAACCATTAGCAGTCGCTCTCTATTTTCCCCTCCCTCCAGCCCCCAGAAACTTTTAATTTCTCTCTCCATGGATTTTTTTATTGTGGATTTTCATACAAATGGAATGATATAATATATACCTATTTGGGTGTGGATTATTTCATTTAGTGTAATGTTTTTAAAGTTTCTCCATATTGTACTATCAATCAGCACTTCATTCCTTCTTATGGCTGAATAATATTACATTGTATGAATACACCACATTTTGTTTATCTGTTCATCAGTTGAAAGGCATTTGAGTTGTTTACAATTTTGGGCTATCATGAAAAATGCTCCTATAAACACTTGTGTACAAGTTTTTGTGGGGACATGTGTTTTTAATTGTATTGAGTATATTTCTAGGAATGGAATTGTTGGGTCACATGGTAATTCTATGTTTAACTTTTTGGGGAACTATCAAAACATTTTCTGCAAAAGCTGCACCATTTCGTATGATCCCCCCACTAGCAATGTGTAAGGGTCCATACATTTCCACATTCTTGCTCACACTTGTCATTGTTTATTTTTTACTTTAGTTATACTTTTTTTTCCTTTTATTTCATCATATAATGGGGGTACAAATATTGTTAGGGTTACATACATTGCCCCTACCACCCCTCCCCCCACATACCAGAGCTTCAGGCGAGTCCAATCCCCAGGAGACGCGCACGGCACACATTATGTAACTCTACACTTACTTTTAAATCCCAGAATTTCTGTTTGTTTCCTTTTTATAATTTATATCTCTTTGTTGATATTTGTCATTTGCTGAGATATCATTCTCTAGTTCACTGAACATATTTAAAATAACTAAAGTCTTTGGGTAGTAATTTCAATACCTGGTCTTCCTCAGAAATAGTTCTATTTTTCCTAAGGATTGGCTATACTTTGTTGTTTCCTTGTTGCATGTTAAGTAATTTTTTTGTTAAAAACCTGACATTTTAAATAACCTAATGTGTAATCTCTGGAAATAAGACACTCTTCTTTTCCCAAGATTTGTTATTATTGCTGTTTATTGTTGCTATTGGGTTTTTTTTTGCTTGTTTGTTTGGTGCTTTTTCTGAACTAATTCTGTAAAGTCCATTTTATTGCCATATATGATCATCGAAGTCTCTGTTCTGTTAGTTTAGTTGTCATCTAATGATTGGAAAGAGATTTTTTAAATACATAGAATTCATGTCTCCCAATCTTTGTCAAGGGGCTCTGTGCATGTGTTGGTGCATGCCTTTCAACACACAGCCAGACAGTTTATAACTCTATTTTTGCTTCCTTCTTGCACTCAGAGCGAGACAGAAGTGAGAGTTCAGGGCTATCTTAGGTCTTTCCTGAGCATGTGCACATCCCTGGGTATGTGCATATCTCTAGATCTGTATTGGCCATTTAGTGGACAAGAAAAGTTGGCATTTTTTAAATTGTCAGTGTTCTTTGCATGAATTTATTATACCTGTCACAATCAATGAATCTCTTGACATATTATTTTCACCAAAAGTTCATAGTTTGCATTAGGGTTCACTGGGTGTTGTACATTCTATGGATTTTCACAAATGTATAATGACATGGATCCACTATTGTAGTATTGTGAAAAATAGTTTTACTGCCTAAAAATCTTGTGTACTCTGCCTTTTTACATCTCTCTCCTACAATCTCTGGCAAACGCCATTTTTTTTTTACTGTTACATCTTTTCCAGAATGTCGTGTAGTTGGAATCATACAGTATGTAGACTTTTCATATTGGCTTCTTTCACTCAGTAAGTGCACTAAATTTTCTTCCTGTCTTTTCAGAGCTCATATTTTAGCACTGAATAATATTCCATTGGATGGATATACCACACTTTATTCATCCATTTATCTACTGAAGGACATCTTGATTACTTCCAAATTTTGGCAATTATAAATAAAGATGTCATAAACAGTTTTGTGCATATTTTTATGTCAACATAAGTTTTCAATTCCTTTGGGTAAACACCAACGAGCATGATTGCTGGATTGTATGGGTAGAATATGTTAGTTGCATAAGAAATATGCATACTGTTCTCCAAAATTGTTGAACCATTTTGCATTCCCCCAAGCAATGAAAGAGAGTTCCTGTTGCTTCCCATTCTAACCAGCATTTGGTGGTGTCAGTATTTTGGATTTGAGTTACTCTAATAGATGTGTAGGAATCTTGTTTTGATTTGCAATTTCCTAATGACATATTATGTTAAACATCTTTTCATATGCTCATTTGTCATCTGCATAGCTTTTTTTGGTGAATTGTCTGTTCAGGTAATTTGCCTATTTTTAAATTAAATTAGATTTTTTTTTTCATTGTTGAGTTTTAAGAGTTCCTTGAATAATATGTTTTTAGTAATAGTTCTTTATTATATGTGACTTTTGCAAATATTTTCTCCCAGTCTGTGGGTTGTCTTCTCTTTCTATTGACAGTGTCTTTTTCATAGTAAAAGTTTATAATTTTTATGAAGTTTGGCTTGTCAATTATTTTTTCAATGGATAATGACTTTGGTGTGGTATGTAAAAACCCATTGCTATATCCAAGGTGTCTACTCCCAACCATACCTATGGGGTTGTATCATCTTTCAACATAGCTATCTTATCTTTTAGAAATTTTGTAGTTTTTCTTTTCACATTTAGATCTATGATCCATTTGAAGTTAATTTTTCATAAGGTTGTAAGGTATGTTGTCTATATTCATTTTTTTGCATATGGATGACCAACTTTTTCAGTAACATTTGCTAGAAATATTATCTTAGCTCCATTGCATTGCATTTGCTCCTTTGTCAACTATTAGTTGACTATTTTATGTGGGCCAATTCTGGGCTCTCTATTCTGTTTCACTGTTGTATTTGTCTACTCTTTTGCCAATACTACATTGTCCTAATTACTATAGTTTCATAGGTAGTCTTAAGTCAGGTAGTATCAGTCCTAAAATTTTGTTTTTCTCTTTTAATATTGTGTGGGCTATTCTGGGTCTTTTGTCTCTTCATATAAACTTTAGAATTATTTTTGTTAACATCCACAAAATTATTTGCTGTTATTTTTATTGGGATTGTATTGAATCTATAAATCAAGTTAGGATTCTATAGATATGGAATTGTATATATTAACCTAGTATCCTACAACCTTGCTATAATTGCTTATTAATTCCAGGATGTTTTTGTTTCTGTTTTTGTTCTCTCTCTCTCTCTCTCTCTTCTTAGTTAGTCCAGTTAGTTTATTGATTTTATTGATCTTTTCAAAGAACCGGCTTTTGGTTTCATTGCTTTTCTCTATTTATTATTTTTAATTTTATTGATTTCTGCTCTAATTTTTATGTCATTTCTTTTGCTAACTTTGGATTTAGGCTGTAGGCTGTATCAGTGATTAGCTATGTGAGTGGGCAGCTTCCCTGTTTCTCTTTGATGAAGGAGGATAGAGGTCTTTGAAATATTTTCTTTTTCTCCAGGCCTGTGGTCTTCTTAGTAGTGTGAATTGTAATGGCACACTCAGTTTAATCTCTGAGATAGTAGGTAGTGCTTGTGGGTGAGAATCAACCACACCCTGGATGATTGAGTCAGTTAATTCTGTAAAGGGTGTGCAAGTTGACCTGTCTGTCAGTACATGGTGCTTACCAGAAGGAAAAAACTGCAGCGTTGTTTTGAGGGCTTGTGACCAGCTCTAGTCCCTCAGGATAAGCACTCGAATGCCCCAGGTAGAAGGTGGGGCCTTCCATCTGAAAGTTCAGGTGAGTTCTTATTCTCTGCCACAGCAGAGGCAGGTCGGGGAGCGAGGCTGGGCAGGACTGGGTTGGGTGAGCTTACCCTCAGGCTCCACATAAGCTAGCAAGGTATCTGCTTCAGCAAGGGTGAAAGGTCTTCTCCCTGCTTCTGGGCAAAGCCACCAGTGAGGGGCTGCAGTGGCCCCAACCAACCAGAAAGTCAGCTTGTGAAGGCGGGGCTGTCTGAGATTAATAATCTGGCAGTCTGGAGTTAGCCCCACTCCTCTCCACCCTCCCCTGCTCTGTGGTTTCCCCCTGGCATCTGTTGGCTGGCAGGCGCTCAAGCCAGCGATGCTCCCTTATGACTGTGATGCAGGCCAGGAGATTCCCGGCCCAGGATCCCAGCCTGAGCTGACAGTGTAGCCCTACTGTGGGAGGAGGGGTGCTCCATGAGCATGCTGCAGCTAGGAACCACACTGCACTCTCTTCCTTGATATGCTCATGTGGGAACCTTTATCTCCTGAGACTAATTCACAAATCTCCCCTCCATGCCCTGAGCAACATGATCGAAACCTGGGGGTACAGGATCTGGCCTGTGGGCCCATCCCAGGCCCCTGAAGACCAATCCCTGACCATGTCAGGGAGAAGCACGCTGGTACCATGTCGCCCATGGGGTGCCCAAGCAGGTTCGATGTCCCTCTGCCTTGGGGTATGCTCCTCTCTGAGGGAGTCATGGGGTGAGCAGCACTAAAGAGAGCTGGTGGGCAGGAAGCTCACAGTCCAAGCATTCCTCAGTTCACTACAGGACCCCAAGAGGAAAAGTCTGACCCCAACTCTCTCCAGAAACCTCAGTGTGGTGGCTCAATTGGCCCTCTTCATAGCATGGGTGAGGGAGAGAAACAGGAGAAGAGTCTGGATGGAGGAAAGCTAGCACTCTGGTCATGTTTATCCCTCACTCCAGGAGGCTGCCCACTCAGAATGTCAAGGCCCTGGAGTCACGCAGATCACCCGGGCCCGCTGGACCCCTGTGGCTTCTGCAGTCTGGGCCAGAGTTGGGAAATGTCTGTGTGGGAATAGGAAAGACAAAATCTGAGGAGTTGATGCCCCCTGGGGAGGACAAAGGCACACAATGAGTAGAGAAGCAATAGGGTTCCTGCTGTCCCCACTCGGGTCTGTGGAGATGGGAGGTAGCCCAGGGGGGCTGGGAGCCTGGTGCCTTGTCCACAAGAAGCTCCCAGCTCACTGGTGACAGCAGCCTCTGGGCTTGTGTAGGCAGAAATTCTCTCTAGTAGCTAGAGAACCCACTAACTGTCAGAGATGAGAGGGAGAGAGAAACCACTCCACCTACTGGAGTGGACTCCTTCTCACTGGACTCCAAGCCTCTCAGGGGTTGATATCTGCTGATACCTTCCTCCTTACTGCTCTGCTCTGCAGCTTCTTCCCATGGAGTCTCCTGAAGCTTCTGGCACCCTTCCCTCAGACCCACACCTGGTCTTTGTTTGGCTGTTCATTTTTTCTCTTTCATCTAAAACTTCTCACTGAGATGCTCTGGCTGCTTGTGTCTCTGGTCAGCCATCTTGCCTCTCTCCTCCCTAGTTTTGATAGCTGCTTTAAAATCTTTGCTAGATAATTCTAACATCCCTGCCATTCTGGTATTGTAGTCTATTGTTTGTCTCTTTTGATTTTTTATGAGATCCTCCTAATTTTCATATAATGAATCATTTTTTATTGAAACCTGGAGTTTTTTTGTGTGTTAAATTATAGCTCTAGATCTTATTTAAGCCTACTATTTTAGCTGGATTTCTCTGACATCATTCAAGAAAGGAAGATCCTTAATCATTAGTGTCAGATGGCTATAGAAATCCAGTTTCCTTAGTGTTTGTTGACACTTAGATGGTCTTTTTACCACTGCGTAGGGGGTATGAATTTCAATATTCCATGTAGTCTCTACTGACAATGCAGTAGAGATGATCTCATTACTGCTACGTAATTATGAAAATCTTATTTCTCCACTAATTTTTTGTGACTCCACCCCAGCAGGGGGAGAGGTACCTCCTTTGGCCAGGTGGGGATGAAAGTGTAGATTTCCTACTTGATCTCTGCTGTAGGTCAACACCAGTGATTGCTGAGTCCAGCTCCTAAGCAGTTTACTACACTAAAACTTCCTCTAAATAGAAAAGTTGAATTCTCCATATGAGAGGAGACATCTGAACTCTGAGAAATAAATCTAGTGAAAATTGAAAGAAAAATATACCTTATGATTTTGCTGTGGAAAGTTTGCTTTTCCTGTCAATCTTTACTTAACCTGTTTATTTTGGATTCCTTTATTTCCTCATCATGTACTTTTTTTTTTTTTTTGGTGGTGGTGGCTCTGAATTTAAGACTAAACAATTATATTCTTAGAGAAGATGTAGCAGCTTCACAGAAATATTTTGATCTCCCTGAAATAAAATACTTTTGCAGTGTTGTGTATGCATGCTATTCTCTCCCTGCAATCCTATTCTTTAAGAGACAACTTTACGTGGGTTAGCACATCTCTGTAAAAAATTCTCTGTACCAATTTCCCTAGGCCAGAAATCTCCATTGCATAAATCACACAGTATATTGTTCTTAAAGAAAAGAGTCATTTTTATAAGGAAATCAAAATTTTGACCACATACTGCCAACATGGTCAATTACATTTTTTTTAACTTGTCAACAGACTTTATTTTTCTTCTGCTTCATGTCAATTAAGTACATGAATTGAAACTGTTTATGGAAATTACTTTTCATGGTGGAGAGGGTTTCTGACCAAAACTTTCCCTTATCTCATGTACAGTTCTCACAGTGTGCACAATCAAATTCAAGAAGCAGTAAAGGAGATTAGACTCTAAGATGCTTCAGCATTTTAAAGAAAATGTCAGAAACTATTGATGTTCAGATTCTAGGACAAAGAAATCTCAATCCAGAAAATAGATCTAAGCATGAAGGATTTTTAGATGCTACGAAAGCAAGTATATTGCAAAAATGATTTATTTTGATGAGGAATTATGACAAAGTACGAGACTGTCCTCTTGAAGCACTAATTTTTCTTTCCAAATCTTGATGGTACTTAATTATGGTCATTATTGCATTTAATGTTATTAGAGGTAGTATCTATCTGAATATTAAAGATAATATCTAGTTCTGCCATCTCAGCTAGAGAGATTTATCTAAGATTTAGCTTGCAGAAAGAAATGATAGGGAAATGGAAAATGGCCACAGTGCTGCAGCTTATAAAGACTTGTCAAGGACAAGTGAAGAAGAATTTAGAAAAAAGCTTTACACTGTCCTATTCAAATCCAACTTTCTTCCTCTGCAAGTATTTTATGATTCTTCTTCTTCTTTATTTCCCCAGCCATATTTTTAAAAAATGTTTGCATTCCATTACAAAGAGATTGTTGGTTGTGTAGAAAAGAGCAGGGAAAAAGATCCATTACTGAGGATTTTTCAGCCTTCTTGCCTTTTGGTTCATGCTGTGTTCCTCAGGAAGCAATTTCCCTCATGTACTTATTTCTTCTGCTATATTAATACAGTGTATTAACTATCTCCTGTCCTGCACTGTACATTCATTCCCAAAGATTAGTGCATATACACTCCTGCCTGGGGCACTTCCAAATCAAATGGCTCCTCCTAGGTTATATATGAACAGCACATACTTAGGGCCAGACTGTAGATGAAGAATTTTAATATTCAGGGTTTATGTGTAAGGGGGAAAAAGTATTCACCATTTTCTTCATACTTGAAATTAAACTATTTTATCCAGAGTAGATCTAGATGTTGGTGTCCTTTCATGAATCTTACCTGGCACGCAAAAACTTTCAATTGTGAGTTCAGCTTATTTTTCAGCTCATCTTCTCTTTCACCTTTGATTATTGTTTTTATCCAGTTTGCTCAGGTTTCCCTCTAGTACCATCAATTATCCACAGGATAAATCTCCATTGTATGTCCATCATGTTTATTATCTGTCTCACCTTTGTCCTGGTTTTGACTTGATTCTTGGATAGTTCCATAAATTTGTAATTCACATATTAACAGCAGTGGGCCTGGGAGTAGGGGGGATGCTGTTATGCATAGACCCAGTCAAATTTCTTATGTAGTGGAGATATGTGGTTAATCCTGGCTCAAATGAGGTGAAATCTTCTCTTTCAGCACAATATGAAGCAAGCTGTAATTCTTACTTCTCCAAAGGAATTGCATGAAAAACTATAACTCCCAAACTACTCTGTTCTCACATCTTTTCCTGTCTCTTCAGCTTCTTCTACCACATTGACCCTAAGGATTCAAGGATGCAATGGGCTATTTTCTTCTCAGGTTGTACCTTGGATAGGGGAAAGAGATGTAGTTAGGCCCCAGCTCCATCAAAGCACAAACATCTCTGTTTTGCTTTATATTTAGGTAAGAATCATATTTTCGAGAAAGGTTTGTTCAGTTCTGCCGAATTGAAATGGTATTTTTTTTTTCTCTGTGACTCAGCTATTTTGTTTCAGATGTCAAAGTTTGTGTCAGAGATCAAAGCTGATGTTTTCCAATATGACACTATCTGGTGATAAATGTAAATAAATACCTGGAGCTCTTAATTTTTAATTTTTTTACAACATTTATTTCCACCTGTTATATAATTTGCCTATTGTCTGTCTCTACCTACTGGAATATAAGCTCCTTGTGAGAAAAGAATTTGATTGCTTTATTGACTGCTAGCTTCTTAGTGCCTTGCGCATAGTAGGTGCTCAGGAGATATTTGTTAAAAGAAAGGAAGGATACAATGGTGATTATCAGGCTTTTCACTTCCTTGAATCTAGCATCCCAATATATATGTATCTAACAATAAGGATAAATGGTTCAGGAAGGGAAGGTGTATGGTTTATTTTAGAAGGTGCCCGAAATGCATCTTCATAGAGATGTCAGCTGGAAATGTAGATGGGAAATCTGAAGCTGAAGGGACAATTTGAGCTGAGGGAGACACTAAGGATTCATAGCATCTATGTAGTATGTGGTGGATGGAAAGCACTTGGCATGCTTTGTAGCATAAGAGGACCAGTGGGCTGAAAACTTATTCTTTGGGCACATTAATGTGGAAACTAGAGAAAACTTTTTTTACATTTTTACATAACTGTAGCCCGAATAAAGAAAACTAAGTAAAATAACAAATACTACATATTAAAGGGTGATTGGATGGAGACCTCCAGAGATATTAAGAGATTTGTCTCTAGTAGCTGTGCTTTTATATTTCAAATGGGGATACAATCCATGGGACTATATGTTTATAATTCAAAAAATTGAAAAAATGTATAGAGTAAATTTTTATCCCTCTCTCTTGAGGGGAAAGGAACAGCTACATAGCAGTTTCTATGGAAGCTCCCAGATTCATAATTTCAGGATTCCTCTCCTACAGTGCCAAGCCAGGGGGGAGCCACATTTGTATATGCAGGGTGATATCTGGCTCCCATCACACCACTCTGAAGAGAGAGAGTGTGGTAGGGGTAACAAACATAGTTGTTGCTGTAAAGTAATAATACTATGCCTCTGATCCAAAACCTTCATGTTTGATTAGAAAAATATAAATAAATATAGATATTTATTTAAAATCATGTTCATCAATACTTATAGGCCAAGGAGAGGAAAAAGAACTCACAAAGATGAATGAGAAATGGAAGAGGGTGATATCTGGTAGACAACTGAGTGTGACATTCTGATAACTCCAACACCAGATATCTGAGTGCAACCTCATGGGGGACCACAAGTTGGAACCATCCAGCTGTGTTCAGTTAACCCCAGAACCATGAGGGATAATAATATATAATTTTAAATTGGGAATGGTGTTAATAATATATCGCAATAGGTAGTGTACCTCAATGTACTTTCTATGTGACCTGGAAATACTCAAGAAACTGAATTACCTGAGATTTCCAGGCCTAATCATACTGACATGTTTTGCCAAGTATATGTTCTGTGTTGACCATGCAGTTAATTGTAACTTTTAAAATTTTCTATGTGAGAGTGCTTATTTTCTCTAAGCCTCCAATTCAGTTTTCCATGGGACAATGTCACTGTGACTATAATTACTCCAAAGAACATAACTCAATATTCCTTTCCAAAGTCATTTATGTTGTCAGGGAAGTGCTGCAAATACATTGTACAGGGAGAATACTAGATTCCTCTCATAGTATTTTCTTTGTTTAAGAAAATAGAATTACATATGGAAAAATAAATATATCTTTTCATCTTTTGAGAGGTCCCATGAGCACCTGACAATTGCATGAGAATATGGTGTTGTTTTTGAGAAAATGGTCTATTTTGGGCATAGTTTTCCTGAAGATTGAATGCTGATATTATTTCACCATAGGACATAGCCATTTCTCAGCAAGGAGGCAATATGTGGTAATGAGGGCTTATATTTTAAAACTACCCTTAAGTTGTCAAAATGCTTTCACATGTTTATAAAATTACAGAGCATTAAAGTGAAGAAGGATGTTAGACAATGACAAATCTAATCCTTTCATTTTCCAAACAAGGTCAATGGAGGCTAGCAGGTGAAGTAATTTGCACACGAACATTTAGCTAGTTGGTGGCAGACGCAGATTCTTTGGTTTCTGTCCACTTATTATGATATCATTTCTGCCTTGGAAGACCCCTCTGTGGTAAATACAGTGTGATGTGTTTGGCTAGTTTTACAATGAATGGGTTAAGGCAAAATATCATTTTTTAGTCATTAAATTAAGGTCAAATGGTAATTTAAAGCAGAACCCCAAGCACCATTAAAACTCTTTATCATCCCAGCAATTTCACTATAAGCATATACCCAAAAGAAATGAAAACATACACACACACAAAATTTTTTACACAATATTCATAGCAGCATTGTTCATAATAGTTCAAAAGCAGAAACAAGTGAAATCTCCACCAAACGATGAGTGGATAAACGCAATGTGAAATTTCCATTCAATGGACTATTATTCAGCAATAAAAAGGAATGAAGCACCGATACATCCACTGATACATGGATAAGTCTTCAAAACATTAAATGCAAGAAGCCACATGCTGTATGATTCCATTTATATTAAGATATACTAAGATTACATCCTAGAACAATGAAATATGCCAATTGAGTAATTCCCTTAAAGTAAGATTTATGCTAAGTTGTGATTTGTTGCCAATATGGGTCAGATTTGCCTAGAGCAGTATTTTCTCAAGTGTTATAAACATTATCTTGAAGGTACAGATGATAATTTTATTTATTTATTTATTTTTTCAGCATATTATGGAGGTATAAATGTTAAGGTTACATATATGGCCCTTGCCCCCCTCCTCGAGTCAGAGCTTCAAGCGTGTCCATCCCCCAGTTGGTGTGCATCGCACTCATTATGTATGTATATACCCATCCCCTCCCCACTACCTGCCCGACACCCAATAAATGTTATTCCTATATGTCCACTCAGGTGTTGATCAGTTAATACCAATTTGCTGGTGAGTACATGTGGTGCTTATTTTTCCCTTCTTGAGATACTTCGCTTAATAGAATGGATTCCAGCTCTATCCAGGAAAATATAAGAGGTGCTAGATTACCATTGTTTTTTGTAGTTGAGTAATATTCCATGGTATACATATACCTCATTTTATTAATCCACTCATGTTTTGATGGGCACTTGGGTTGTTTCCACATCTTTGCAATTGTGAATTGTGCTGCTATAAACATTTGAGTGCAGGTGTCTTTTTTATAGAGTGACTTTTGTTCTTTTGGGTAGATGCCCAGTAATGGAATTGCTGGATCAAATGGTAGATCCACTTGTGTCACTTTAAGGTATCTCCATATTGCTTTCCACAGAGGTTGAACTAGTTTGCAGTCCCACCAGCAGTGTAGGAGTGTTCCTATCTCTCCACATCCACACCAACATTCATTGTTTTGGGACTTGTTAGTAAAGGCCATTCTCACTGGAGAGGCAAAGAATTTATGAAGAAGACCCCAAAGGCAATCACAGCATCAACAAAATTAAATAAATGGTACCTGATCAAATTAAAAAGCTTCTGCACAGCCAAATAAACTGTCAAGAGAGCAAACAGATAACCCACAGAATGGGAGAGAATTCTTGCAAGCTACACATCCGATAAAGGGCTGATAACTAGAATCTATTTAGAACTCAGGAAAATCAGCAAGGAAAAATCAAACAACCCTATCAAAAAGTAGGCAAAGGACATGAACAGAAATGTTTCAAAAGAAGACAGAATAATGGCCAACAAACATGAAAAAATGCTCAACATCTCTAATCATCAGGGAAATGCAAATCAAAACAGATGATAATTTTAAGAGGACCTCAGATTTAATTAACATGAAATATTTGATGCTGGTATTCTATTTGTGATAGTAATATAAATTTTCCTCTTAAAATATATTAATTTGAGTGAAAAATAAAGAAACAAAAATACACAAATATTGGTACAGTTCGTATGATTATATGGTAAAAATCATGAAGATGGTCCATGAACAATTAACTCTTGGGAAACTTTAGTCCAAAGAAAATTTCTTCTCCCAGGGCTCAGATTATTCTCAAGCATTTCCAACAATAGTAAGCTGTTGGTTACAGAAAGGGAGCAACTAGATGTGTGTGGATAGATGGCTCAAAATCACCTTTCTCAAACCAAGAAGTACCATGGCTTTAGATGGCAAATCAAAAGTGGCACCCTTTGATGTGAAAGATCACACCTGACACTGGATGCAAAGAAATACTGAAAAGAATAAGCACTCTTGTGCTCAAGGAATTTGGATTTGAATATTGGTCTGTGACTTATAAAACTTGGAGCACATCACAGTATCTTTGAGTTTGTGTCTTATTTGTGAAACAGAAATAGGAGGACTTATTTTAATAAGGGGGTTGTGAGGATTAAGTAAAATAATGAAAGTGCTATAGTGTATATTACCTGACATAGAGTAGACGACTAAAGGCTGGCTTCCTGCCTTCTACAGAAGGTTGTACAATCACATTCCATGGGGCAGAGTGGAAAGTTAATTGGCTGTGCCATTCTGTCAAGAAGATGTATGTTAGGGCTTTTGTAGGGTTAGAGGGTGAGGCCCTTAGGTCTTTTCAAGTCAATTGCAGTTATTGGTCAGTCACACCCCATGGCCAATTAGCACATTCTCTGGACAAAATTCACTTAAAAAAACAAAAAACTTCCCTGTCTCACTGTGCTATTCTGATTATTATTCTACTCCCCCTGTTCCTTATGAAGAATTTTTGGGTTTTGTTGTGTTTGGTGATTGCACCTTTTCTCCATAAAAACTGAAATATCATTCTGGGGATTCCTTTGGGGTCCCAGATACTTCCTATTAGAGGAAGCTGATCCTCAGAAGCCTGGCAGGTAAGTACATTTATATATGGAGCAGAAATGACTTCCCTTTGAGTCCTATTGGCCCATTCACATGAAATACATAATTGGGTATTTACTCGATTTACAATATGAAGTGGTGAACAGAGCATGGGCTTTTAAGTTTTTACACCCTTGCATGTGCCTCCTGGCTCTAAGTTTTATTAACTTTATAATCTCTAGAGTCATTTGCCTCACTTTCTCTTTGATGAAAACAAGAAAAGAAAGAAATGAAGAGAGTTAGAGAGGAAAGAAGGGAGGAAGTGAGGAAGGAAGGGAAGAAGTAAAGAAAGAAAGAAGGAGGGGAGGAAGGCAGGGAAGGAGGGAGGAGAGAAAGAAGAATATTAATACTCTTTTCACCAAAATGTTAGGAGAATAAATCCAAATGAGGTTATTTGGGAGATAATTAGACTAAGCACTTATTAAACATTTTGCTCCCTCTTTTCCTCCTTCTTCCCTTTTTGGATTGGATTTTGGAGTTTGAAAGCATTTGTTAAATAATAATTTGCATAGATATAATGGGTGGAGATTTAAAAAGCCATAAGGGAATAGGTCTAACTACAACTCAGATAAGACAAAAACATATTTAACATAAATTGGATTGTGGAGCAATGGTCAGGAACTGAGCATAAAAGCTAATAAAAACCCTTGTAAATATCACTGGGAAGCCTTCACTGGGAGAGTCTCCTTTCCCCTATATCATCTCATTACAGTGACATTTCAGCCAATATATTTTCGACTTGATAAATGATTGGTTTTGTCCTTAGACGGCAAATACAGTTTCACTAGTGAACTTGTCATACTCAGAGAAACACTAAGATGGGGGCTGTATTATTAGTCATTTTATAGATGAAGGAATTCGGGCTTACTGAGCTGAAGTAACATGTCCAAAGTAACATAACTAGGGATGGAGCACTCAGACTCTGCTCTATCCAACCCTACAGACTTTACTCTTTGTCACCATGTTTTACAGCCTTTCCAGGTCTTGAAGAAAGTGAAGAGAATAGGTTATTTGGCAGAGAGCATGTGTGAAGGATGTTCTGCCAGCTTCCAGCAATTACAAGGTAAATACCTTAGCACATTCTAAAGGGAGAGTCACTACACTAATTGGCATATCTGGAGCAGGGGAATGGATTAACCACTGGAAGCTACTGGAGCATTTTGGGAATGTCACTGAGTTTAGTTTTAAAAGAGCAAAGCACACATCAACCTTGGTGCTGGATTCTGAAATAATTATCTTTCTTTTGCTTCATAGGTTAGGCAGAAAAAAATTATTTTGCCCCAAGTTTCCTTTTTCCTATTCTTGCTAAAAGCTCCAAAATCACAGTAGTCTGGGTTAGTATTTCTGCACATGTGCACATAGAAACTAACACTTTCCATTTGCAAGTGGGAAAAACCATCATTATATGAGGTAAGGAAAATGCGAATAGACCTTATCTTCTGAATGTTTGAAGTGAATGATCTCAGTTTCTGGAAAGTCATCCGCTACTTACTAGTGTGATTTTTAGAAAAATGCAGGGAATGCATAATTCTACTGCTTTTTAAATGATGGCAACGTGGATATGTAAAAAGATATGATCAAACTGCACTTAGGGAAGGGTGTTTCGTCGTGTCCATGGGGTGAGTGTTGGAAGGTATGTGGGGTTCTTTCTTAAAATGAAGGCTGGTATTGGAAATATGATACACTGGGTAAAGTTTGCCTTTGAGAAACCTCTTTCTTTCCTTTCTGTGACCCTCTTCTACCTCCCAGAATGCTGTTACTTCATGCAGCAGTTCAGAGTGGCTCATTCTTATGAGTTTCATCTATACATCAAACCCTGCCCCCAACTCAAATTCCCAGAGCCAGAGGTTCAATTTTGTAGGAGCAACAGTTGTAAAAACACATCCATTTCTCTAATCTTGAGGGCATCAAGCATATTTCATGCCTTGTAACTTAAAGCAGGGACCAGAGAACAACAACAAGCTGCAACAGCATCAGCGCCATCTGGGAATATTTTAAAAATGCAGAACTTTGGGGTCTATCTCAGACTGGTTGAGGCAGAATGTACATTTTAACAAGATTCCCAGGACTGGGTTCGTAGAAGCTCTGTACTTGAGATCCACCGTCTTCTATGGGAGAAAAATAAAAAACAGATCAGAATTTCCCAAGTATGATGTCTCAATGTGGTATACCAATTCCATGTGATCTTAACATGTGCTACAGTCTGAGGGTGATTTGCTCAAGTTGGTTTGGGAAACTCTGGGTTATGTTATACTAAATTAAATGAGCAATGATAATGATGAAAATATTAACATTATTACTATTACTACCATTATTGGCTGCTGTGTTTGAATACTTGTAATTAAATATTGATATATCAAGGTCCACTTGAAAATTTTTTTCATTTATTTTTCACCATGATTCAATGACGAAGATAAAATATATTTCATATGTGGAGAAACTAAGCTTCAAGAAATTGAAGATATGCCCCAGAGCCCCACAGCTAGTCAAGTAGACCTTAGGTTGAAATGCAGACAGTCTGGCTCTAGACCTAAAATAATTTTTTGACCCCATTGAAGGTACTATGGACCTTTAGAATTCTGACTGCTTTATAAATCTCCAAATCAGAGATATAACTGTAAAGGTTTCCCAGATGAATCTGACATAGAAGGGGCAGAACAGCTCTGTAGAACAGATTCCACACTATGTTTGGGAGCCATCTCCTTTTGTCATAGCTTCACAGATGGTGCTGGGCATGATGTGACAGTGGGCACTTCATGTCTATCTAACTTGGGGTACTGACAGACCTAAAATCTCTTGACAGGCCTGTGAAGAGTATGGGATTCTCCCTACTAAAATCATTTATTGTCTTTAAGCACTGAAAAAACTTTTATTGTATTTAAGCCTTATTTTTCAACTCTTTATTAGCTATCCAAAAGGAAAGGACCCTGGATTCTCTTTCTGAACTTAGTGATGAGCCAAACTGGGTTTTTCTCAAGCTCAAATTTTATTTCAAGTCTCGTTCCCTAAGCTTAAAAATTGGTATGAGTTTTGCTTTCTGCCTTGGGCTGGATATTCTCTGTTTTCTCCTCTGTATTCATTTTCTCCTTTTCTTCTGGCTTCTCTTATCCCCCACTAGCCAGCCTCTATCAATTGCCTTACTAGACTTCCCATGCTCTCTGTCATGTGGTTATATTCACCCAAGAGGCATGGGAGATCAGAATGCAGATGGATAGAGATGTCAGGCTATGTATTCACTTTGCTCTCTCTCTCTGCTGGGCTACAAATTTAATACTTCCCCTGACAAATGTCACACCTGCATTTAGGTGGCTCTGTATTACAGTTGCAGCAGATCATCCCAGGCTCTTTCAAGGCCAGGGGAGGGGACAGATCCCTGTAGTTAGAGTGATTTACTGTCTCTTGTTGATTTCTGTTAATTTAGTCCACATATCTGTAAATAGTCCTTTATTAAACTCACCTTAGCTTCACCATTTGATTATGCCATTTGTGTCCTGCCTGGATCTTAACTGATACAGAAACCAAAATATAATTAATTATATTTAAATCAAAACATTACTTAAATTATTTACTCATTGCATTGCTTATCTTCTTCCTCATATCTTCCCCTATTTCCTAAATCTTCAAATAAAATAAGTTGGGTGGTGCAAAGGCAATTTATGTAACCAAAGCATTTATAACCCCATAATACTTTGAAATAAATAAATAAATAAATAAAATAAGAAAGTGTTCCAGAAAATGTGCTATGTTTCTCCTTGGCTTTTTTTCAAAGGTATTATGAATACTTCAGATGGAAAAGGATTCTGTGAAGCTACTGTGAACAATCACACTTGAGGGAAGTGAATAGAGTAGAAAGCAAAGCCCTGGGGCTCTAATATCTTCTCATCAGAGGAACAGGATGTAAACAGAGGAAAACCCTTGTGAACCACAGCAATAGGATGTCCTAGGGGGTTAGGGACAAGAGTGAGTTCTGGACAAAGAGGGGATGTTATCAAGAATAACACTATGGAGAAATAAAATAAGAGAGAAAAAACCTCCGTCACTGGAAAGTGCCTATGGCCTTAGCAGGAGTGAGAATTTGGGAATGTGAGACCAAAGATGTATTTATATTTGTGACAGATGTCAACATTAAAGCATGTCTGAATCCAGATGGTGGCTATTAGAACATGGAAGCCCCTCTGGAGATAAGAGACACCTGGGCAAGGTCAGACATGCGGATAGTGCCAGGGTTTGAAAAGAATAAGGGGAACTGACAAAATAGTGAGAAGCACTTTGGAGCTAAGGGGAGAAGAAGGGCTGTGAGAATAGCCTCCCAAACACCATAAGCATAAAGAGAGAATCATTGTGAGCATGCTGATAGAATGGCTGCCTGATACGTGTCCCCTGGGAAATGATGAGCAAACTCTGTGTTGTTAATAATGATGACTGTCAGGACAGTAATTTTGATCTGGATCACAGGAAAATGTGAAAAATAAGAACTAGAATTTCTTTAATACTGTATTAAGCACTTCACCAGAGTAGTCTCATTTTTATTCTTTTAAAGAGGTTATTTTTTCCCCTTCATTTCATATATGAGGGAGCTGAGGTTTAAAGTTTACTAGCGTAGGGTCATAAGACTAGGAAATATCAAAGCATTAGTCAAACTCAGTGTGCTCTGAATCTGGAGTTAACTCTATGAAGTATCCTCCTCCTACTTCCTCACTTCATTATGGATGAGATAATCAGCTAAAAGCAGTCAGTAAAAATGTGAAATAATTCAGACAATTGGGAAAAACAAGGATTTGTACATTTGAGACCTAAAGAAAGTGGCCTATGACCTGGAAAGAGTAAAAAATCAAGGAATTCCCTGGGAGATAGAGTTTTAAGTTTGCAATCTGTGGCCAATGAAGTTAATAGGGTGAAACCCTATATTTTAAACTTACATTAACCATACATATTATGCAGTTATGCCCTACAGCTCTCTCCCACTCCAGCAAATCTCAGACATCAAAATATATTTAAAGTACCAGACCACACCATGACTAAATTGGGAACACTGATCTCACATTTACTATGCATGAAAATCATCCAGGACTCACAAATAAAAAAGATTCCTACAGCCCATCTCTAGAGATTCAGATTCAATAAGTCTGGAGTGGAACCCAGGAATCTGCATTATAACAACCACCCCAGGTGACTCTGATGGAGGTTTACATGCTTGTCGCATTGGTTTTGAAGCAGCTCTGATCTGAAATCTGATCGAGGAAAAGTGCTCTCAGCAGGAAAATGGGGATATATGGTAAATATGTAGATAAAGCTAGGGTTGATTGGTATAACTCTCTATATTTTTTTACCCCTTTTTCTCTCTTTCTGCTTTGTCTCTTTCTGCTTTACCATTCTCCACTTATTTATCAATTCACTCTTGGAGCATCTAGGAGAATCTCTTATTGAGGTTCCTAAAAAAATTATTTTCCACCCACTACGTCATTTAGTATGATATATCCTAAAAGGGTAACCTTCCTATACTGATCTCATAAAGCCATTCTTCCCCCACAAAAACCTTCAAGTTTTAAGCTTAAGAGATAAAGTCCAGTCTCCTTAACTTAGCATTGGAAGTTCTGTGAAATCTAGCCCTTCCTTATCTTCCAGGATTACTCCCCTACATGTTTCCTAGAACAAATGTGTCTCCTTCTTTAGCAAATGTACTCCCAGTAGCTGTTTCTCCATGTACTTGCTGATACACCAGTTATCAGGAAGGAAACTCCTCCCTTACCCTCCTCACATTTCTACTTAGAGCTAGGGAGGAGGAGGTATGAGGACTAGGCAGTGGTATGCTGGTAAAAGTTTAACCACCAGCCCTCTTTAGGGGAAAGATCCTGATTTTTAGCATATGCTATTTTTCCTGGTGTAAATAATCTTCTTATGGCTGATTTCAAGCTACCAATAGGATGGCACTGAAAATGGAGTTTGGAAGTGTATGCCAGTTGGCTTTCATGAGCCTGTATAAACTAACTCAAGTGTGCCACTGGGACTAGGAATTACTCCCTTCTCTTTTCGCAATGGTGTCTGGCTTTCAGGGAAACTCTGTATGTCTTTTTCACAATGAGTGGAGGATGACTGGTCTACATGCAAAATATGTGTGTTCTGCCCACGGTCTGGCTGATTTCTCGCCAGATGGTCTTTGTCCTGTGTAGTACTCAGTGTTCTGCTAGCAGCTGCAGAAATCTAGCTGGTGAACTATGCAGTGTGCACTCTTGGTACTTTCAAGGCCCAGTGCTCCTTCATAAGTCACCCCTCACTGGCATTGTGACCTTGGCCATGTTGTCCTCTCGGCTCTTGGCGTGGGTGGTGCCTCCATGAGGGTTGCCCACAGCAGGCCTGCATTTTCCGACTCAGCCAGCTTCCAAGTACTGACTGAGTGTGAGCAGGGATTTCCTGATCCCTAATCTAGGGACTTGAGGGATACTCTAGGGGCAATGCATATGACCTTCTCTCTGCCTCATCTCTTCCTTTATTCATTTCTTTCCAATCATAGATAGGCTCAAGTTAGTTCACAGAGCTATACAAGAGAACTAGAAAGCTACTCAGTCTTCTCCTGACAAAGAGAGGAGTGAGTGCCAGTACTTTGGGGCCCCTAACCTGTTTGCTTGTTTCTAAAATCATTATCAAGTTTCCTGTCTGTGGGGTTTCAACTTTGGGAAGTTAACAGGACACAACTATTCCCTTCTCTGTTCTTCCCTTTTCTATTTTCCTTGAATTTTATTTCCCTTGCCCAAGGGCTTCAGTTTCCATTTCCGTTTGAGAGGTTACTTTTTTCGTATTCTGAGTTCTCCTTACAAATGACTATAGGAAAAATGTATGAACCAACAAATACATAATTTTCTCTACAAGTACAATCAAACAGATATAAACAGCAGCTAAAGCTTATAATGACATTAAGCTTTGGCTCCAGAACTCACTAGACAAATCATGGAGCCTCAAGTCCCTCCCAGTTTCTTCCATTAGGGTTCTCAGGGTGGCATATACACTCACCATAGGTGGACCAAGCTGCCCTGTTTAAGGGATACTTCTCCCACTCTGTAATGTTTCCTTCTACTGCACTGATGCTACTCTTTTCTGTTTCATGAGGTTGAAATATCAGAAGTTTTAATTTTTAAGATTTGGATTTTTAAAATTTTAGGTTTTTAAGATTATAGTTGCAAGGATGTTGGCTTTGAGATTCAAATTTGTACACTGACCTCTTATAAGTACTTTCTTTTTCTATAGCTTCATGGTTTAACCTTAATGGTAGGGAAACAGGGGAAACAAAAATTTTCATCACTTTAATAATTGTGGATACTCTGTTACTTTACAATATTTATTGAAGTCTGACTGCAATATACTCTTGCAGTCCTCTCTCATTGGAAAGAGAAGTGGTATTTTATTTGTGAGTATAGCTATTCTGTCTATAGCTAGGAACCCAGCTTTGTGTTTCTTCTTCTATGCCTTGTACCCAGGGGAGGTAAGTGATATTTTTCTTGCAGGAAACACCCTGGGTGGTGGTAGAAGGATCTCTATATTCCATTATCACTGGATAGGAAGTGAGGCCAGGTCTGCATGGAAGATCAGTTATCTCTAATTTGAAGAGTAGGGAGCCCACTTTAGTATTAGTATCAAGCATATTTTATCAAAAACTCTGCTTTTGGGAGAGCAAGATACTTTGTCAAATGTATTAACTTTTTCTTATTAGATTGTTGCTCTATGAGTATTGCTGTAGTTTGGTTTGTTTGACCCCTTCACATCTCATATTAAAATTTGATTCTCAGTGGTGGAAGTGGAGCCTAATGGGAAGTGTTTGGGTTATGGAGGTGGATCCCTTGTGGATAGATTAATGCCCTACTGGAGGGAGAAGGTGAGTAATTTCTCAGTCTGTTGGTGGTTCCTATGAGAGCTGGTTAAGAAGAGCCCTGTACCTCCCCTTCCTCTCTCACCAAGTGATCTCTGCACACATTGGCTCCCCTTTCTCTTCTGCCATAAGTGGAAGCAGCTTGAGGCCCTTCCCAGATGCAGATGCCACCACCATGCTTTTTGCATATCCTGCAGGACCATGAGCCAAATAAACTTCTTTTCTTTATAAATTACCCAACCTCAGGTATTCCTTTATAGCAACACAAAAGCACTAAGACAGATGTACTTTGTGTGTCAGGACCCTGAACAGGAGGAAGGGTAGCTGAAAATTCTTAGCCCTGACATGTCTCACCATGGACATTTTTCTTTCTTCATTTATTCATTCCAGCTCTTACCTATACTCAAGCCTCAGCTTAATCCCAATTCATCTTTCTTAACCTACCAATCACCTTTTAGGTGTGTATTTCAAATTATTTATCAGATTCACTGATTGGGGAGCATGTTTGAAATAGTGATAGTGTCTTATAATCATATACCTACCTGGAATGTATTCTAAGTAACAAACTAATAATTATATTGCATATGATAATTTTCAGGATCTCATTCAGAGGGTTTAGTACATACCTACACATATTACATAGTAGAATACTATATCTCACAAGATACACAGTTGTCTGTAGACAAGAGGTCTATTTCTGTAGAGACAAGAGACAAGAAGAATCTTGGCTATCTTATTTTCCAATCTTGTAATTGTGCCCAGAGTTTAAGTTCTGAGATTCAAGGACTTAAACAGAAACACAGATGAGTCAGCAGCTGCCCTGATGGCAATTGTCCTGGAGAGAAACCATTGAACAACTGGGAATGACTTGTTCCTTCAGGGTCTTAAATATTTAGGGGGTAATCATCTCACTGGATGTCTCTAAATTATTTAAACTAAATTGGCTTGCCCTCTGGTCTGTTCTTTCCACAGGATTTGAAAGCCTGACAATTTCCTTCTCACAAGAGGGTAGGTTTATAGCTTAATCAAAATGACTTTTACCTAAGGCATTATGCCTATTATAAACCACATCCATTACAGGGTCACCAAGCAAAGGAAAAGGGAGGGCTTGAGGAAGAAAGAAGTTCAGGCTGCTGGTGTAACTGGAAAGCTGGTTCTTTCTTCAGCCCTCTACACTTTTCCCTGAAGGATAGGAGGGAGCATTTGGGGCAATTCATCCTTTCCAGTGACATACTAGGAAGCCTATTTCTTTATAGGGTTACTATATGAACATGCTAGTGCTTCACTTCTATGGATTTGATGTATCTGACAGCCAGGAATTGAGACTGCTTTTTTTCCTCCACACCTCTAGACCACTTCTCTCTCAATACCCAGGACCTCCTTTATTTTGGGGAGAGAAAAAAAATCAAGGGGATGAGACATGCTAGCTAACTTAAAACATTCCAGGACTGAAATACTAGGGATTATATTTTTCTATATGGAAGCTCCAAAAGTAAGAATTCAAACCAATGGGTGAGAAGTTGTAATAAGGCTGTTTTCACTTCTGCCTAATCTTTCTCCTAGGTTACACCTCCATGGACAGGTACAAAGGAATACAAGCAGCAAATAAAATTTTTAATTACATTAAGCTTTGACTCTAGAACTCACTAAAAACATGGACTCTCCAGTCCCTCAAAATTTCTTCTGTTAAGGTTTCCAAGCTGGTATTTACACTCATCTTAGATGGGCCAATTTACCCTCTTTAAGGTGTACTTATCCCATTCTGCGGTATTTCTTTTTGTTTTACTGATGCAGCAGAAATAAATTGATGCTACAGTTTTCTCTTTCATCAGGTTGAATTATTAGTCATTTGATCTTTAGTCACAGTAGTTACTGAAACCAATTCTCTCTCCTTAGGTGGTTATGACCATTTTAAAACTTCAACAATTAGATTAATTCTCTATTATTTCCAGACTGAGTACTGTTCCAGCCCCCATGGTGATTTGGACATAATATTTGCACATAAACTTTTGCCAAACAAATTAGGTGAGTGAAGTGAGGATAAAACTGGCAGAAGGGAAGTTTTCTTGAGTCCTTAAAGCAGGAAGCAATTTATCCCTTAAATGAGATCTTCATTCTCTGGGAGTTCCCCATGGCCAACCTCATTACAAAATAAAACCATAAGCACATCATAAAACAGGTAAAATATCTCACTGTGATCCTTGGAAAGGTGCCAAAATACAGAATCACAAAGGTAGCTTGGGGACCAAGATGAGAAATCTGGATCCACCTTGTTCTGTGGATGTATTTTTTCCCAAATTACAGTAGAAAAATGCCTACAGGAAGAGCTGCATAGACAAAACTTTGTTTTATTTTAGGAGACATTCCTATTCATTATTTTTTTATTTCAGAATATTACTGGGGTACAAACATTTCAGATACATGAATTGCTTTTGTACAGTTTGAAATTGCTTTTGTACAGTGAAAGTTATAAGTGTGCCCATCACCCAGCTAGTGTGCACTATACACATTACATGTGAATTTACCCATCCCCTCCCCCTCCTCCTATCTGCTTGATTTCCATTGAGTTTTACTACCATATGACTGCACATCAGTGTTGATTGATTAGTTCCAATTTAGTAGCTAGTACATGTGGTGTTTCTTTATTTTTCTATTTTTGTGATACTTCACGTAGAAGAATGGTCTCCAGTTCCATCCAGGTTGAAAGGCAACAACTTTTTTTTATGCCTGAGTAGAGTACTCTATGGTATACATATACCACATTTTATTTATCCACTCATGTATTGATGGGCACTTGGGTAGATTCCATATCTTTGTGATTGTGAATTGTGAGGCAATAAATATTTGAGTGCAAGTATCTTTTTGATAAAATAACTTTTTTTTCCAATAGTGGGATTACAGGATCAAATGTTCGGTCTACTTTTAATTTTTTTTGAGATATCTACATACTACTTTCCATAGAGGTTGTACTAGTTTGCAGTCCTGCAAACATTGCATAAGTATTGCTTTCTCTCTGCATACAAAGCAGAATCTGTTGTTTGGGGACTTTTTGATAAAAGGCATTCTCACTGGAATTAGGTAATATCTCATTTTGGTTTTAATTTGCATTTCCCTGATTAGAGACATTGAGCATTTCTTCATATGTTTATTGGCCATTAGTCTATCTTGTTTTGAAAAGTTTCTGTTCATATCCTTTGCCCACTTTTTAATGTGATTGTTGGATTTTTTCTTGCTGATTTAATTGAGTTCTTTGCAGATTCTGGTTATTAGTCCTTTTTATTGGATGTATAGCATGCAAATATTTTCTCCCATTCTATAGGTTGTCTATTCACTCTATTGATTGTTTCCTTGGCTGTACAGAAACAGTTTAATTTAATCAGGTCCCATTTATTTATTTTTGTTGTTGCTGTGATTGCCCTTGGGGTATTCTTCATAAATTCATTGCCTAGGCCAACATCTAGAAGAGTTTTTCCAACATTTTGTTTTATAATTCTTATAGTTTCATGCCTTAGGTTTAAGTCTGTTATCCATCTTGAATTAATCATATGGTCTTTGTTTTTGCTTTTGAGAGATGAGAGGTGTGGATCCTGTTTCAGTCTTCTGAATGTGGCTATCCAATTTTCCCAGCACAATTTATTGAATAGGGATTCTTTTCCCCAGTGTATGTTTTTGTTGCTTTGTCAAAGATCAGATGACAATATGAGGATGGTTTTATATCTGAGTCCTACGTTCTGATCTATTGGTCTATGTCTCTGTTCTTGTGCCAGTCCCATGTTGTTTTTGTTACTATATCCTTGAAGTGTAATAAAGTGATGTCTCCCATTTTTTTTTTTTTTTTGCTTACAGTTGCTTTGGCTATTCAGAGTCTTTTCTGGTTCCATACAAAGCATAGAATTATTTTTGTAGATCTACAAAAATGACATTGGTATTTTGATAGAGATTACATTAAAACTGTAAATCACTTTGGGTAGTATAAACACGTTAACAATGTTGATTCTGCCAATCAATGAGCATAATATGTTTTTCCATTTATTTATATCATCCATGATTTTCTTCCTCAGTGTTTTGTAGTTCTCCCTGTAGAGAGAGGTCTTTTACCTCCTTGATTAAATATATTCCTAGGTATTTTATATTCTTTGTTGCTATTGTTAAAGGTATGGAGTCTTTGATTTGATTCTCTGTTTGACTGTTGTTGGTGTATAGGAATGAAACTGATTTGTGTACATTGATTTTGTACTCTGAGACTTTGCTGAATTTATTTATAAATTCCAAGAGTCTCTTAGAGAAATCTTCAGAATTTTCTCTATATAAGAGCATATCATCAGCAAAGAGCGATAGTTTGACCTCTTTTTTCCTCATTTGGATACCGCTGATTTCTTTCTTTTGCCTGTTGTACTTTTAGCACTTTGTTGAATACAAGTGGTGACAGTGAGAAACCTTGTCTAGTTCCAGTCCTAAGCAGAAATGCTTTCACTTTTTTCCCCATTAACTGTGATATTGGCTGTGGTTTTTTCATCTATGGATTTTATAATTTTGAGGTATGTTTAATCTATTCCTATTTTGTTAAGAATTCTTATCATAAAAAGGTGCTGGATTTTGTCAAATGCTTTTTCTGTATCTATTGAGAGGATCATATGGTCTTTGTTTTTGCTTTTATTTATGTGGTGAGTCACATTTATATATCTGTGTATGTTGAACCATCCTTGCATGTCTGGGATGAAGCACAGTTGGTTGTGGTGGATTATTTTTTTGATGTGCAGCTGAATTCAGTCTGCTAAGATTTTATTGAGAAGTTTTGTGTCTATATTCATAAGAGATATTGGCTATATTTTTGTTGTTGTTGTTGTGTCCTTTACTGACTTTGGTATCAAGGTGATATTGGCTTCATATAATGAGTTGTGGAGGATTCCTTCCTTCTCAGCATTATGAAACAATTCCTGCTGTGTAGGTACCTGTTCTTTGTAGATCTGGTAAAATGCAGCTCTGAAACTATCAGGTCTGTGACTTTTCTGTTGTGAGGTTTTTTTTGTTTTGTTTTTGCTGATTTAATTTTGTTGCTTGACATTGGTCTGTTCGGGAGTTCTATTTTTCCTGATTGAGCCTTGGGTGGTTATGTGTTTCCAATTTTTATAGTATTCAGAGATGATATTTTTGTATTTTCATGGTATCAGTTGTAATATCTCTTTTTTCATTTCTGATTGAGCTTATTAGTGTCCTTTCTTTTCTTTGTTCTGGTTAATCTAGTGAACAACCTGTCAATTTTGTTTATCTTTTCCAAAAACAAGCTTTGTGTGTCATTAATCTTCTGTATAATTCTTTTGTTATCAATTTCATTTAGTTCTTCTCTGGTCTTAGTCATTTCTTTTCTTCTGCTGGTTTTGGGATTGTTTTGCTCATCTTCTTCCAGTTCTTTTAGATAATTTATTAGATTGTTGATTTGTGACTTTTCTGTTTTTTGGATGTAGGATTATAAAACTATAACTTTTCCTCTTAGGGCTGCTTTTTCTGAATCCCACAGATTTCGATAACTTGTGTGCCTGTTTTCATTTAGCTGAAAGAATCTTTTGATTTCTAGCATAATTTCCTCTTTGACCCAATAATCATTCAGCAGTAGGTTGTTTAATTTCCATGATGTTTTGTAGAGTTGAGTGTTTCTTTTGGAATTGATTTCTAATTTTATTCAACTGTGGTCTGACATTATACATGGTATAATTTCTATTTTTTTTTTAATTTGTTGAAACAGGCTTTGTGGCCTAAGATGTGATCAGTCTTAGAGAATGTTCCATGAGCTGATGAGAAAAATGTATATTCAGTAGTTTTGGGGTGGAATGTTCTGTATATGCCTGTTAGGCCCATTTGTTCTAGAGTTCCATTTTAGTCTATTGTTTCTTTGTTTGTTTGCTGGTTGGAGGATCTGTGCCAGTGGGGTGTTGAAATTTCTGGCTATGACAATACTGCTGTTTATAATTTTGAAAATAAGAAATGCCTACTCTGTAAAGACCTGTAGAAATGGGATAGGATGATAGAATGAAAATAAAGTGATGATTGTGTTTTATTAAAGGTCAGATGCACTGAATTTTTATGTTGTGAGGAAAAGAACAAGAACATGAGCACAGAATAAATTCAGTTACTGTATATACTTCAGGTAACATCACTGGGGACATATGGATATGTAAAGTTCAGTGGAATTTTGAATATAAAAACCCTAACCCTAACCCCAATTTTCCCAGCACCATTTATTGAAGAGTTTTTCTTTTCTCGATTGGATGTTCTTGGCACCTTTGTCAAAGATAAGTTCACTATAGATGTGTGGGTTTATTTCTAGATTCTCTATTCTGTTCCACTGGTCTGTCTGTTTTTATGCCAGTGTCATGCTGTTTTGGTTACTACCGTTCTGTAGAATAATTTGAAATCAGGTGGTGTGATTCCTCCAGTTTTGTTCTTTTTGCTCAAGATGGCTTTGGCTACTCTGGATCTTTTGTGATTCCATATAAATTTTAAGATTATTTTTTCTATTTCTGTCAAGAATGTAATTGGTATTTTGATGGGGATTGTATTGAATCTGTAGATTGCTTTGGGTAGTATGGACATTTCACAATATTGATTGTTCCAATCCACAAGCATGGGATGTCCTTCCATTTTTTGTGTCCTCTTTAATTTCTTTCATCAATGTTTTATAGTTTAGAAGGAGGTCCAACAGCTGAATAGGAATAAATCAGAAAATCTGATTAAAAAATGGACAAAGGATCTGAATAGACATTTCTCAAAAAAGACATACAAATGACCAACAGGTATATGAAAAAATGCTTGACATCATTAGTCATCAGAGAAATGAAAATTGAAACTATGATGAGATATCATCTCACCCCATTTAAAATGGCTTTTATCAAAAACACAGGCAGTAACAAATGCTGGCAAGAATGCAGAGAAAGGGGAACCCTCTTATACTGTTGGTGAACATGTAAATTAGTGCAACCATTATAGAGAGCAGTATGGATGTTCCTCAAAAACTGAAAATAGAACTACCATAGGACCCAATAATCCCACTGCTAGCTTTATATTCAAAGGAGGGGAAATCAGTATATTGAAAAGATATCTGTATTCCCATTCTTATTGCAGCACTATTCACAATAGCCAGGGTATGGAATCAACCAAAGGGTTGATCAACAGATGAATGGATAAAGAAATTGTGGTACATATACACAGTAGAATATTATATAGACACAAAAAAGAATGAAATCTTGCCATTAGCAACAACACAGATGGAATTGGGGAACATTACGTTAAGTGAAACAAGCCAAGCACAGAAAGATGAATCTTGCATGTTCTCACTAATATGTGGGAGCTAAATATTAAAAAACAATTGATCTCATGGAGACAGAGAGTAGAATGATAGTTAACAGAGCCTAGGAAGGGTAGTTGAGAGGGAGGATAAAGTGGGGATGGTTAATGGGTTCAAAAATGTAGTTAGATAGAAAGAATGAACAATATTTGATAGCACAACAAAGTGACTATAGTCAACAATAATTAGGGTATAATTTAAAATAACTAAAGGTGTGGAATTGGAATATTCCTAACACAATGAAATGATAAATGCCTGATGTGATGGATACCTCAATTTCACTTATTTGATTAATTCACATTGTATGCCTGTATCAATACATCATATGTGCCCTATAAAGTATTACAACTATTAATGTTGTGTACCCATAATAATTAAAATGAAAAAAGAGTAAAAAAAATACTAAAAGAATAGGCACAATATAACAGAGCTTCAAAATAGATGAAGCAAAAACTGTTAGTGCTAAAGGGAGAAATAAACAAATCCATGATTATAGTTAGAGATTTCAGCATTCATCTTTCAATAAAGAATAGAGAAAGTAGAGAAAATATCCAGTATGGATATAGAAGAACTATCTATCAACCAACTTGAGACAACTGACACTTGTAAAACACTCCACCTAAGAACAGCAGAACTCTTTTCAAATTCACAAGATATATTAATAAAGATTCACCATCTACTGAACCATAAAATATGTCTCAACAAGTTGCAGAATATGGAAATCATACAAATACATTCTCTAACCACAGAGATATTAAATTAGAAACTGATAATAAATGTATAACTGGAAAAAAATTATCCAGAAATTAAGCAACTTAGTTTTAAATACCTTGTAGGTAAAAAAAAAGTCACAAGGAAAATGAGAAATATTATGAACTGGATAATAATTAAAACATATTATTTCAATTTTGGGGGGAATGCAGCTAAATCACTGGTTAGAAAGAAATATATAGCTTTAAATATTGACACTAGAAAGAAGAAATGTTTCAAGGTAAATAATATAAATTTATATCTGGAGCTTAGAAACAAACAGTAAACAATGTAGAGGAAATAAAATGACAGTAAGGCCAGGAACTGGAGAAATAGAAAATAGACAAAAGAGAAAATGAATAACACTAAAATTTAGTTCTCTGAAATCAATTAGATTGATTAAGTAAACAAGAGAGAAAACCCAAAATACCAATATTAAGAATGAAAGAAGGTATAATACCATATACATATTATAAATTTTTTAAATAACAATTATTCACAGTAAAGGTATGAGAGAGAGCTGACAAAAATGTTGTAGTCCCCAGGGAAAGCAGTATTTCATCTGTGAATTCAGAACAAACTCAAGTGGAAGAAGAGAATGTAAAAGTTTTTAGCAATCAATTAGTTTATTACAATGCCTGTTCTTCACAATTCTAATTTCATTAATACTTTAAAATAAGCTTTTATGATCTTTTTATTCATTGCTCCCTTGTATGTTCCTGTGTTTGTTGTGAATACTAAGCAAAACATGTGGATATGAGCATTTCTAAAAGAATGTTAAATCCCTCTCAAAAAAAAAAGATATATTGTGAACTTTATGCCAATAAATTCAAGAATTCAGAATTTCTTATTTCTTAAAAGATACAAATCACCAATATGAAAAAGATATAAATCTCTCAGCAGTCCTATTAATGAAATTGAATTTGTAACTAAAATCTTTCACAAAGAAAACTCCAGTGGCAGAAAGCCTCATTAGTGAATTTTAACAATTTAAACAAAAAATGATATAAATCTTAAACTCTTTCAGAAATAGAAGAAGAAAGCCCACTATGCAACATATTATGTAAGTCCAGAATAATTCTGAAACCAAAACCAGAGAAGGACAAGAAAATAATATTGCTGACCAATATTCTCACTTACATAGATATGGAAATCTTTACCCAAGATTAGCTGATTGAATTCAGCAATATATAAAAATAGTAATACATTATGGCCCAGTGAATTTTATCCCAGGAGTACAAAGGAAGATCTGGATGTGGAACAATTGGAAATCTCATGCATTGCTGATAAGAATACATATTTTTAACCACTTTGAAAAAGTGCTTGCTGTTAATTAACATATTCATACCCTATCGCCCAAAAGTTTCACTCCTAAGTATATATCTAACAGAAATATACACAAATTTGTGCCTGTCAATAAGTAGATGTGCAACATTGTAAATAATAGCTGCAAAATGATAATAATCTAAAAAGTTCAACAGTAGAATATTTTTTGTATATTTATATACTGAGATACTATACAACAAGGAAAATGAACAGCTTTATGCAACAGTATGAATGAATTTCACAGTGTTGAGCAAAAGATGACAGATACTCAAGAATACATACTTTATGATTCCATTTATGTAAGCTTCAAAATTGCATTCGAAATCAGCATAGAAAATTATTTTTGATGTGCAGGGAAATTTTGATTCTAAGAGGGATTTCTTGGGTGCTGCATATATTACATTTCTTGACCTGAGTGGTGATTAGCACAGGTATGTTTACTGTGATTAATTCATCAAGCTGAGCCCTTTGATTGCTGCATCTGTATTATATTTCAATTAAAACACATATCGCTGAATCAAAAATTAAAGTGGCCATTTTTGGTAATTGCACATTGGTTCTGATATATAACTTTAGGAAGCATTTACTTCCTTATCTTTTAATTAAAGTAATAAGCCTAGTTTTAATAGAAAATAATAAAAATTAAATAAATCATATATTAAGCTTCAAGTACATGAATAGTAAATGCTTTTTACAGCAACTAATTTGCAAAGGAGAACACTGCGATAAGGCATTTCTGATTTTAACAATAAAAGTTTCACTGGAGGTATTGATATAATAAACTACAACAAAACTCTGATCTGCTGATTTTACATTATTAGCCTCATTGGTTCTTTGCTGTTTCATCCTTCTATAATTTTGTGAACATTTTAGTGGGGATATGTCTCTTTCCCAAGAGATTGGCATATAAATCACTGTTCTTTCATTTGTGCATGCTGATTTTTTTCCATTAATTTCTGAGAGTCTGAATGTGTGAAGAAATCTTTCTATTTTTACTTTGCTTAATACTAAACTTATTAAACTTTGTGCTTTTCTCATTGCCCTTGACATTTTGGAAAGCATTTCTGTTCTCTGGCAGTCATATAATAAATCTAGAACCATTCTGATATTTTCTTGGCCTAATCATGGAATCAGGTACTTTCCAAGGTTCTCACTGGTTTTTCCAATTTTATATATTATGTTGCTTAACACTACGTTTTTATTTATTTATTTATTTATTTTTATTTTTTTTTTTTTTTGAGACAGAGTCTTACTTTGTTGCCCAGGCTAGGGTGAGTGCCGTGGCGTCAGCCTAGCTCACAGCAACCTCAAGCTCCTGGGCTCAAGCAATCCTTCTGCCTCAGCCTCCCGAGTAGCTGGGACTACAGGCATGCGCCACCATGCCCGGCTAATTTTTTCTATATATTTTAGTTGGCCAATTAATGTATTTCTATTTTTAGTAGAGACGGGGTCTCGCTCTTGGTCAGGCTGGTTTCAAACTCCTGACCTTGAGCTATCCACCCGCCTCGGCCTCCCAGAGTGCTAGGATTACAGGCGTGAGCCACCGCGCCCGGCCAACACTACGTTTTTAGAAAGAAGTTTCATCAACCACTAGGGCTGTCTTCTAGCCTAATAATTTACAAGAAGGAGATCCAAGGGAGCTAGGGGAGCTAGCAGAGGAATACAGAAGATCCCTGTCACTGTGATATGGCCGACAGGTAAGTTGAGGCCATGCACCAGCAGAGCTCTACCTCACGCAGCACCACAAGACCAGGTTATGCAATTAGTGCCTCCAGACTCACACGTGTGCTGATTCAGTGGAAGCAGGTACTTTGACAGAGACAATGGGAATGTAATGATGGTGAGACTGGTAGTTAGTTAATTCAGTAGGTAAGACCCCGAGGATAATTTCTCTAAGATCTCAGATTCTCTTTGCACAAACTAGTCACTTCACAATGACTCTCAATAGTACCATTAATGCCACATAAATCACTACCATGTTGGCCAATGGTAACCATGGGTCCTGGGAGGTAATGTGAATATACAATGTATATTAGTTGCTAGGGCTTCCATAACAAAGTACCACAGTCTGGATGGCTTAAACAACAGAAATTTATAGTTTCATAGTTCTGGAGGCTGAAAGTTCAAGATCAAAGTGTTGGAAAAGCTGATTTTTTATAAAGTTTCTCTCTTCGGCTTGCAGAGGGTTGTCTTCTCCTTGCGTCTTCATGGTCTTCCATGTATGTTTCTCTGTGTCCTAATCTCCTCTTCTTATGAGGACACCAGTCATATTGGATTAAGGCCCACCTTAATGACCTAATTTTAACTTTACCTTTTTACAGATCCTCTCTCCAAATACAATCACATTTCTGAGCTACTAGTGGTTAGGACTTCAACATATGAATTTTGGGGAGGACACTTTATAACACTGTGATATCTTTCTGATCTTGGGCAGGTACATAGACTTGGTTTATGCAAGAAATATTTTACATGTGGTAGCATCACATTCTGAAGTCTGTGCTCCAAATGGGTGGTAAAGGTGGGTGTGAAATGTAAAAAAGAAATGAAAGGATATGGTACATCTATAATTTATTTGTAAAAGGCATATTAGCATTCCAGCAGATTTTTTTTAGCTGTATACATTTTGATGAACCTAGCTATCTGCAAAAGCATTGTAAAGCTGGCTTTAAACATCAGTTACTAAAGAACTGCTTTGTCCCTTTCTCCTTTATTCAGTGATATTGCAACACATGCTAATGGAGGAGCATATTAGAAATTAATGACCCTTATAGTCAAAGTGAATAGATTGAACTCATCCTATTTGCCATCAAATCTGTTCTTTCTTCAGTACATCCTACTCCTTTTAATGGTAATACCAGTTAACCGTCACCCAGTGTTCTAAACTATGGCAGTTTTGACTTTCTTCTTTCCTTTCTCTTTATTATAATATGACAGTTGGAATCAAACAAATCTGGGTTCAAAATTTAGCTTTGCCACTTACTAGCTATGGCCTTGACATGTTATTTATCCTCTCCCTTTAGTTTCCTCATCTACAAAATATGGGATAGTAATAGTATCCATTTCATGGAATTGTTGACAGAGCAAATGATAAAATGAATGCATCTAGCAGTAAATGCTTAGCAAATGTTACTAATTATTACTATACTACCACTGATTCTACCTCTAAACTTTCTTTCATAGCTGCACATTTCTCTTTATTCATACTGCTCCAGGTACTAATTTAGGACTGGTCTTCCTCTCTCCCTGAATTCTTGTAGATCTAATCTAATCAAAATTTGGCTTTTATCTTATCTTGCTCCCTTCAGAAACATTCAATGACTTCAAATTTCTCAGAAAATAAAGCTGAGTAGTCTTAATCTGACTTGTTTTAGGCCCTTCAAGTTTTAGGTCAATGCTCTTTGGTCTCAATATGCCCCTATCCTGTAGTATTGACTTGGGTCAGTCAGTAGACCTGGCAGTGATGCTGCCACTCCCATGGTTTGTTATAAGGATTATTTAATTTAATTCCTAGAAGCCCTGGCTTTGAGAGCTCCATTAACTGGCAGGGTGGCCTTTGGAAAATCAATTTACTTCCCTGGGCTTTATTCTATTTGTCTGTAAATTGACATGGTCTAAAACTCCAATGTGTGTAAGAATCACCTAGAAAATTTGTGAAACTTGTTTTCTAGTTTCTCTAGACACACTAGAGCTTATCTCAGAGATTCTAATAATATTTTATTATGTTATAAAAAGAAACATAACATCTAATTACTGCATAGAGTACACTAATATTGGGTATACATCTTGATTTGTTACATATATATGCTCTGTTGGACACCATCCAGGTCGAGATACAGATGGTCTCTGACTTAGGATTGTTGAATTTAGGATTGTTTGACAATAGTGTGAAAGAGATACACATATCATAATAACTCAATAATTTATTCAATAAATTACATGAGATATTCAATACTTTATTATAAAATAGGCTTAGATGATTTTTGTTCAACCGCAGGCTAATGTAAGTGTCCTGAGCACATTTAAGGTAGGCTAGGCTAAGCAATGATGTTTGGTAGTTAGATGTATTAAATGTATTTTACAATATTTTCAATTTATGATAGGTTTATAGTGACATATCCCCATCATAAGTTGAGGAGTATGTGTATAAAAAATTTCCAGCACCCTAGAACTTCTCCATGCCTTCCCAGTTTATGCCTTTTCCAGAGACAACAACTATTTTTACTTCTATTATGATTACTTTTTAACTATCTGGATTAGATGATTTTTGGTGTTTCTTTTAGCTCTGTGTTTCTTTGGTTCTAAATTTTTAATTCAGATGGGGAAGTACTTTGAATAAGCTCACATTGTTATCCTAAATTTAGATATTATCTAGAAACACACTTCCTGCCCACCCACAGCCCAACCTTCACCTTCACCCTCATGGGTAACCCTCTTCTTTGCCTCTTCATCTCCCCAAACCTTCATATTCTTTCTCATTCTGTCATTGAGGTCAATCAAGCTCATACCACTTGCTGAAGGACAGCCAATAAGCCGAGAGGCAAGATGTTGGGGCAAAGAAAGTAATGACTTTTATTCAGAGAGCCAGTAAACTAAGAAAGTGGTAGACTAATGTCCCAAAGAACCATTTTAAGTTGCTATGAACTTTAGGCTCCTTTTTATTTTAAGGGAAGGGAAAATGGGGGGAGCTGCATTGCAAGAGGTATTAATAACTGAGGACCACAAACATCTGGGCATCAGCGAGCATCTGAGGAGGTTATAAAGCTTCTTTGTTCTTGGTCAGTTAACTTTGGTGGATGAAGGTCAGGTCCAGATGTTCCTACAAATCTTTAACATAGCATTGTTACTTAAGTGTATACTTTTCTTATCTCCCTGGGAGTTAGTTTTGGGAAAGGACAGTTATCATCTGTCTTCTAGACCGGTTATCATCTTTTTCTGTAGCCTACGTGCAGAGCTAAGCAGAACCTTTTAACCTAAATGATATTCCTACAGGGAGTCAGAAGCAAAATGGAGCAAGTTATGCTAAGCCTCCCTTCCACTTTTACAATTCTTCAGCTCTCTAGTAACTTCTTCTCAAGTTAGGCTAGAAATATAGAATACTAAAGTTAAGGGTCAGGTATTCTAACCTCCCTTACGTGCAGCAATTCCTTCTACAATGTCCCTAGCAAATGGTTTTTTACCTTTGCTTCAAAACTTCTGGTAACTGAGACCTGATTTTATCACATTATTGGACATTTCTCTTTGCTAGAAAGTGCTCTCATAGGTTGAGCTTTATAAAATATTCTTTGGCCCAGTTGCTCAAAGTTATGTCCTCCAGAACGATAAAGAATATCTGGTCTATTTTCTTTATGGCAGCCTTTCAAATGTCTAAGACAGTTGTCACATATGCTCTAAGATTTTTCTTCTCTAGCTGTTGGAATCAGAACTCTCAGCAATTTACTGGCTCTCGCTATATCTTTTGAAGACCCCCAATTCTGAAAAATACTTTGCAATTGAGAGTCACAGTAGCCTACCAAGGGAGAAATTATACTTTATGCTGTAACACACTGTTGGGACAATATTGTATAAGTTCTACCCCACTGGGACATACAGAACAGTACATATCTCTCGTCTCTCTGCAGAACCAGCTTCGTGGACATGCAACCTGTATGGTCTCACTGGACTCATGCCAAGATAGTCCCCATGCTTGGTTTGTTGTTCTACAGTTGCCATCTTAAAATTCTTAATATCTTTTGAACAAGGGGCCCCCCATTTTCATTTTGCACTGGGAGCCCACAAAATTAGGAAGCTAGGTCTGTCTTTCTGGTTGTATTACATTTGCTAATGTCTTAAATATTTTTATTTTTGTTATTTAATAATACATTTTCTAACATAGCTATTAAGAATGTATTATATTTTATTGTCCTTTTTACTTATTTCAGAAAGTTTTCCTTAGAGCAATGAACATAAGTTCAATATTATAATCATACTCATGTTATAGATGAACAACCTTGGGCTTAAAGAAATTAAGTGAATTGACAAAGCGTCATGGCTTATTAATAGTAACAAAAAATCTGGGCCAGAACAGGCCTTCTGACTTCAGCATTCATTAAAGAAGGCCCTCCCCTTCTTTTCTCCTGAAAAGTGCTGTGTTTTAAATTCCCAGGACTCAAGTTGAATACTTGAGTCTTATTAGATTCCCAGGTTCCTCTGTTTCATTCTGTTAGTTCATTGTCTAAGCAGCGTGCTTTGACTTGCCACCCCTGTATTGCCAACTCATATTTAGTATAGAGTTTCCTCTGTTTGCTCCTCAGGTCATTTACCCATAATAGCCTAGTCCTCTCTTATCTGATAATTGAAGCTTATTTTTCCACCCTAAGTGATTTACCCTGAGCTTGCATTTTTTAGAAAAGTAATCTCAGGTTAATTTTGAAGGAATTCCAATGCAATCTCATTTTTTCCTCCCTCGATTATGATTCAGATCTATAGCTAATCTCCAGATCATTAAGGATGTTCTAGTAATTGGAAAGAAATCTCCATGTTTTTTTCATTAAGTGCTCATCTAGCTTGCGAGGGGACGTTAAACTAACTTGAGATGCTGAGACTTGCCTTATTTGACCAAAAAGGAATCCAAAGCAATTCTATGAAAATGTGGCTTCATTTGCAATTATATTAGGGGAAGGGAAATGGAGAGTATAATATAACAAGTTTATAATGACCATCTTAATATGGCAAGGTTGATGGTAAGTATGAAGCTTCAACATTGGCATTATCTCTGCACACTCCACAGACAAGTTTTTAGCCTTGTGTGTGTTTGGCCCGAGTAAAACTGTGCATGTGATGTCTTTGTCTCCTGGTGGAAACTTTGGCCCATGCTCTGCTTTCTGGAGAACCCAGGCTAAAACATGTGCATGTTCACCACCTAAGGCAGTCTACCAATGTTGTTTCCTAATTCCTTGAGTATAAAATTAAAAGATTTGATCATGATGGTTTAATTGCCTTTACATCTGTAACATTGCCAGTTGAGGAATAGTAACACTTTAAGCAGATTCCACTGACCAAGGAATAAATGGAACCAGTCATTTCCATCTCTGTTAATGACACCACCACCTTCCCCATTTGTGAATTTAAAAACCTAGGTTTTCTTTGTTTCTAAATTTCCCCTAGGATTCCTTCCTTCTTTTTTTTTTTTTTTTTCAACCTTTATATCTAATCAAACAACAAGCCCTGTGGCTTCTATCTCCAAATGTACCCCGAGTGAGCCCTGCTCTCCATTTCCATAGCTACACTTACATAGTACACACTGTTCCACACACTACATACTACACCCGCACAGTACACCTACACCCTACAGGTCAGAGCAGCACTGATTCTTATCTGGTCTCTGCAATAAACTCTTAACTAGTCTCTGTTGGCCCATTTATAATTTACTCTCTACAAATCAGTGAAATTGGACTTTTAATAATGCAAATCAGATTATGTCATTCCTCTGATTACAACCCCTACCAAGTTCTGCATTATTTGAGTGTGTTTTTCTTTTATAGATAGTGCTTAATGCAATCTGTATACTTTTTCCTCATTTATATTGTTCTCTCTGCCTCCCCCCACCTCAGGAATATAAAAACAGGGTCCTCCTGTCTTGATTATCATTTATCTCCCCAAGTTTACATGAGTATTGGTACCCAGTAGGTGCTAAAAGATTATTTGCTGAATAAATGAATGAACCTACAAGCCAAGGCTAATATCCAGCCCACATCTCATTATTTCAGTGTTAACTCCAACCCTTAACAAACTGCTGGCTTCCCTAAGTCAGGCTCTCAGGATTGAACCTTTACTTATCCCTTTAGTTTAGCTACAGCCAGAGCCCTAATTCTGAGTGTGGTCTGTCTTCCCCTATCTTTACCCTATGTCTCTTCTCTCTATATCATCAGCTCTACAACTCCAGGAACAATTCCTCCTTTTGGATTCCAGCCTGTGACTAGTTATGCCTTCCTGTCTGTCCTTTTCCTATATCCAAGGTTACTTTGCAAGCTTGACTGGGCTGCCATTCCCAGCTTCCACTGCTCCAGTTCCCTCCCTGGGCCAACTAATACTTGCAAATCATCACATACCCTTTAAATCCTGTAGGGTTCAGTGGATTCCAAGTAGAAAGCACTTGGAGTGACTAAGCCAGATGAGTGCTTCCTTCTGAGCACATATTCAGGATAAATGTTTCTTCCAAGCTGAGGTTTGCAAGGCTTCTCTGCATAAAGATAAGCGCTATGTCATAAAAATAGCTTGTATATTTGTGCTTACTGAGTCCACCTATGAATCTATGATGAGAACACCATTGCTCAACCCTCAGAGAAAAATTGAGCTGCATTTAAATTATTCCCAACTGTTCTCTCATCTTAAAACTTAGCCATTTACTTAGAAGTTAAGAAAGATTGCAACAAGCAGCTGGCAAAACAGTCCTAATGGCAGAGATGGGACATCAAGTACAACTTTGGTTGGCATTTTCAGGATTTTTAAATGCTTGGCTGCAATTGTCACTTCCATAAGGATTTCATGAAGATTAATAATGTAAGAAAAAGGCCATCTTTCAAGTAACTGAACACAGTAACTGTTAATACCTTTTCTGGAAAAATAGGGAAAGGGAAGACATTTTTCTCCTTATATGTCCATCTCTATTTTGTTTATTTTCTTAAAGAATATGTATTCCTATACCATTGTATCATGGTAATTATATATATATATATATACACACACACATACACACATTCACACATACGTATTCAGATATATATGCATGTATATATGTATAAGTATATATTTGGTAGGGTTATTTTGATAACAAATAATGTAGATAAATGAACTGGATTAGCAAATGCACTATAGTACGTACTCAAATATTAGCCATTATTACTGCTATATTATTATAATTTTCATAACTAATTAATACTTTAAAAATAGAAAAGGGAGATTAATTTCCAGCATGAGAGTGTGAAGATCTTCACTAACCTGCTCCCCAGTGAAACTGGTGAAAACCATAAAAAAACAACTGTTTAAAGCCTCTAGAACATGGTCCTAGGGGCAAAAAGCAAATGAAGAAACATCTATTCAAAAACATGCACAAAAATTCAGTAAGAAAGGCAAGAATAATCTGTGGTATTTAAATCAAGGCCACTTCCCCCTTGACTCAGCGAGGCAGATAAATATTCCACTCCAGACAGTTGCAGCCAAGAGCACAAGATTCCCACTCACCCCAGCACCCACATGGAGGGCTTGCTTCTTGGGATGAGCAGGGCGTCAGCATTTCTTATCCTGCCTTCAGCTACTGGTTGCTAAGTCCTGAGTGAGTGTGGTTAAGAGGTGGGGACTCCCTTCTGCTCAGTCTTTTCTCAAGGAACACAGGCTCCACCTTGGATGCAGTACACTGAGACTCCTGGATCCCTGACCATTCTTCTGTTGGCTCTTGAGGTGGTGGATGCATGCCAACAGATTAATATTCAAATAAGAAAACTTTGAGAAAAGCAGATTACCCTCCATATTCTAAGTCGGCCTCATTTAATCATTTGAAGACTTTAAGGAAAAAATGGACCTCTCCCAAGGAGGAAGGAATTCTGCCAGCTGGATTCTGCCTTCAGATTCAAACGGCAACATCAACAGTTTTCTAGGTCTCAGCCTACCAGCCAACCCTGCTGATTTAGTACTTGCCAGGGTCCACAATTGTATAACCTGCTTCCTTAATATAAAGTTCCCTAAAATAGGATAAATTTTTTTCTTTTTAATACTTCCTACTGGTTCTCTTTCTCTGGAGACCCCTGCCTGATACACAAGCTAAATTGTAGCCAAGTAGTTTACAGGAGAGTACCAGAGAATAAGTCAGCTGGCAGGAGTTCTATTGGGATAAGAACAAAAATTAAACAATGATCTCAGAAGTTAATAATTCGAAGGAGTCAAGATTTGGTTGGATTATTTTATGGAGCAATTTATGCCCCACGGCATTGTGGAAAACAGTAGAATAATCAGCAGGCAATTAGTGGAGTTTAACAATTTGTTGTGGTCAGGGAAAGAGAAGAAGAGAGTCCGGTAGTGCCACTGTCATCGCCAGGGTAACTGTGAGCATAACAAATCTGGAACCTTCTGAAGAACACCATCAGAGGCTGCACACTAGGGGGAGAAGGAGGGAGAAGGCTTCACCAAAATAATCCAATCACGCACTAAACAAATAAACAAGCAAATAACACTAACAAGCCAAAAAGGAGATTGACCAGTACCTAAAAGTTCTACAATATATTTTCTAACATTTACACTTTCAAAAAGAATTATGAGACATGCAACAACAACAACAATAACAACAACAATATAAATCACAGGAAAGTACAACCAAGAGAGTGGAGAAAGAGAAATTGTGGATTTATGAGAAAAAAAAGAAAAAACCCAAGAATGATTTCAAAGTGGCCATATTAAACATGTTAACAGATTAAGCATAATTAAAGACGAAATGTATTATATGAGGACAATGATGCATCAAATAGAGAATATCCATAAATAGATGGAAATTGATAAAAAGTGGAAATTTTGGGGTAGAAAAGCATAATAACTAAAATTAAAAATTCACTAGAGAGGCTCAAGAGTACAACAGTAGATTTGAAATGGCAGAAGAAAGATCGAGGGGATTTGAAATAGGTTTATAAGCTTATGCAAGGCAAAGAACAGAAAAAAAGAATGACAAAACATGAAGAGAGACTCAGAGAAATGTGAAAAACTCATGAAAGCATACCAACATACTTGCAATGGATGTACTAGAAGGAAAGGAAAGGGGAAAAGGAATGAAAAATTATTCAAAGAAATAATAAATGAGAATTTCCCAAATTTATTGAAAAACAATAATCTAAACATCTAGGAAGCTGAGCAAACACCAAGTAGGATAAATACATAGAGATCCATAAGGAGACATATCATAGTAAAAATGCTGAAAGTGAAAGACAAGCAGAGAATCTTGAATGCCACAAGAGAAAAATGACTTGTAAAACTCAAAAGAAAATCTTGATAAGATTAATACCTGACTTCTCAGTAGAAACAATGGAGGCAGAAAGCAGTGAGATAACATATTTAAATTGCTCAAAGAAAAAACCTGTCAACCAAGAATTGAAAATCCGGGAAAATTATCTTTCAAAATTGAAAGCAAAATAAAGTCTGTGATGTTTAATTTTATGTGTCAACTTCACTGGGTCACAGGGTCTCCAAGGCATTTGGTTAACCATTATTTCTGGGTTTGTCTGTGAGGATATTTCTGGATGAGATTAATGTTTGAATAGGTAGACTGAGTAAAACAGATAGCCTTCCCCAGCGTGGGTGGAGCTCATGGAAGATGATATAACCTTATATGTAGAAAACCCCAGAGGTTCTGCAAAAACAAAATGGGAACCAAAACTGCTAGAACTAATAAATGTATTCTGAAAAGTTGCAGGACACAAAGTCAACACATAAAAATCAGTTACATTTCTATACACTGACAATGAACAATTCAAAAAGCAAATTAAAAAAATAATTCTATATAAATAATCAGAATCATAAAGAATAAAATACTTAGAAATTAACCAAGGAGGTGAGAGAATTGACTGTACAACAAAAACTACAAAATATTTCTGAAAGAAATTAAAGAAGACAAAAATAAATAGAAACACTCCCATGTTCATGGATTAGATAACTTAATATTATTAAAATGTCAATATTACTGAAAGCAATCTACAGATTTAGTGGAATTCCTATCAAAATTCCAATGACATTTTTTGAAGAAATAAAAAGTGTATCTAAAATGTATATGGTATCTAAAGGCCCCCTGAATAGCAAAATAATTCTGAAAAAGAACAAAGATGGAGTACTCTCTCTTGTTTATTTTAAAACTTACTACAAAGCTAGACTAATCAAAATACTGTGTTACTGGTATAAACACAGACATAGAAACCAATGAAACAGAATAGAGTCCAGAAATAAACCCTCATGTATATGGTTAAATGATTTTTGACAAGAATGCCAAGACAATTTAATGGGAGAAAATACCATCTTTTAAACAATTGGTGCTGGGAAAACTATATACACACATACAAAAGAATAAACTTGGATCCTAATTTAACACTATAACCAAAAGTTATCTCAAAATGGATTCATAACCCATGCATAAGACCTGAAACTACAAAACTCTTAGAAGAAAACATAAGGAAAAAACTTCATAACATTTGATTTGGCAATGATTTCTTGGACATGACACAAAAGGTACAGGCAATGAAAGAAAAAAATAGACAAATTTAGCTTCATAAACATTTTTGAAAATTTGTATATCTAAAGGCAATATCAAAAGAATACACAGGTAACCTATAGAATGGGAGAAAATATTTGCAAATCATATATCTAATAATGGATTAATACCTAGAATATATAGAGAACTCCTAAAACTTAATAACACAAAAGATACCCAAATAACCCAGTTCAAAGGACTTGAATAAACATTTCTCCAAAGATACACAAATGGCTAATACACACATGAAAAGATGCTCAGCATCACTAATCAATAGGGAAATGCAAATCAAAACTACAATGAGATACCACCTCACACCCATTAGGATGGGTACTATTAAAAAACCCCCAACTGTTGGTGAGAATGTGGAGGAATTGGAACCCTTGTGCACTGATGGTGGGGATGTAAAATAGTATAGTTGCTATGGAAAACTGGCCATTTTTCAAAGAAATTAAATATAGATTACAATATGTTTCAGGAATTCCACTTCTAGGTATATACTTGAAAGATTAGAGAGCAGGATCTCACGAAGATATTTGGATACTCATGTTCATAGAAGCATTATTCACGATATCTAAAGAATAGAAGGAACTTATGTGTCCATCAACAGAGGAATTGATAAACAAAATGTGATACATATACAATGGAATAGTATTCAGAGGAAGGAAATTCTGACATATGCTATCACATGGATGGACTTTGAGGAACTTATCCTAAGTGATGTAAGCCAGTCACAAAAAGAAAAATAATATATGATTCCAATTATATGAGGTACCTGTAGTAGTCAATATCACAGAGCTAGAAAGTAGAATAAATCGTAGTTGCTAGGGATTGGGGGGAGGGGCAATGAAGAGTTAGCATTTGATGGTTATAAAATTTAAGTTTGCAAGATAAAAAGATGGATGGTGGTAATGGTTGCACAACAATATTAGTGTAGTTAATACTGCTTAACCATATACTTTAAAATGGTCAAAATAGTAAATTTATATTATGTTATGTGTATTTTATTACAATAATAAAAATTGGGGGAAAAAGGAAATGACTAATATATGCTACGACATGGATTAACCTTGAAAACATTATGCTAATTGAAACAAACTAGTCGTAAAAGACAACAAATTATGTGATTCCATTCATATAAAATTGTTGGGACAGGAAAATCAATAAAAGTAGAAAGTATATTAGTGGTTGCTTAAGGCTGGGGAGAAAGATGGAGATTTGAGGGTGTGATAGTTAAAGGAAGGGGAAATAAGAAAGTGATAGCTAAAGGGTATTTCTTTTTTTAAATTTAAATTTTTAAAAATATTTTTAAATTTCATTTTTTTAATTGACAAATAGTAATTATACATATTCGTGGGGTATATAGTGATGTTTTGATAAATATAATGTTTAATGACCAGATCAAGGTTTTAGCATATCTATGATCTCAAACATTTATCATTTTCTTGTGTTAGGAACATTCAGTATCCTCCTTCTAGCTATTGGTAACTATATATTCTTGTTAACTACAGCCATCTAATATAAATGATTTAAATTTATCATTTCAATAATATTTAAGTGTACAATCCAGTAGCATTAAGTACATTCACAATGTTATTTTGTACAATCATCACCACTATTCATTTCCAGAACTTTTTCATCATTTCGAACAGAATCTCTGCACTCGTTATTCAACTCTCCACTCTCTCTTCCCCGAGTCCCTGGTAACCTCTGTTTTACTGTCTCTATGATTTTGACTTTGTTCTTTTTATAGTTTTCTAAAGCAGAAGCTGAGATTATGTACTTTATATCTTTCTTTTCTAATATATGCATTTGATGCTATACATTTCCTTCTAGGCACTGCTTTCACTGCATGTCACAAATGTTGATAAGTTTTATTTTTGTTTTCATTTACTTTGAAGTATTTTTCAATTTCACTTCAACTTCTTTTCACCCATGTAAGTGCACTGATTAATTTCCAACTATTTTTTTAGTTGTCCAGTTATATTTCTGTTATTGATTTCTGGTATAATTCCTCTGTGTTCTGAGGGCACACTTTGTAACATTTCTATTCTTTTAATTTTGTTAAGGTGTGTTTTATGACCCAGCATGTGGTCTATTGTGGTGAATGTTCTGTGTAAGTTTGTGAAAAATGTGTATTTTGCTTTTGTTGAATGAAACATTCTATAAATGACAATTAGATCTACTTGATTGATGGTGCTGTTTAGTTCAACTATATCTTTACTAATTTTTTGCCTGATGGAAGTGTCAATTACTTATAGAATACTATCGTATGGTAATTCTATACTTAATTTTTTGATCCACAGATAAACTGTTGTCCACAATGGCTGTACCTTTTGACATCCCATCAGCAATGCCCAAGTTTTTCAATTTCTGCACAATCTCACCAACACTCCAATGAAAGCATCGATTATTACTAAGCAGTGTAGTGGATTAATTATTGAAATGGAAAGGTTATTATTGATTTGGTTAGAAGATCAAAATAAGCATAACATTCCTATTAGCCTAGCATTAGTGCAGGAAAAGGCCTGGAACATTTTCAACAGTTTAAAAGCTGCGCACATAGAAGCTGAAGGTAGTTGTGATGAAGAATTTGTTTCAAAGTAAAGGTTGATTTAATCATTTTGAACACAGGGTAAATATGCATAATGTTAAAGTGCAAGGGGAGGCAGCCAGTGCCAATGTAGCTGCAGCAACTAAATTTCCTGAAATGTTGAAGAAAATTATTGAGTAGGGGGATTATTTCCAGAACAAATAGTTAATGTAGATGCAAGTGGGCTGTTCTGGGGAAAAAAAGCCTTTTTTCTTATATCTAGAAAGAAGAAAAAAGTGCACCAGGGCATAAAGCAGCAAAGGACGGATTAAACTTACTGCTTGGGGGTGATGCACCCCGAGATTTTAAGTTCAAGTCTTTGCTTGTTTACTGCTTGGAAAATCCAAGAGCACTTCACTGCATTATTAAAGCAACTCTTTCTATTATTTGAAAGTCAAATTTAAGGGCCTGGGTCACACTGGCCATGTTTGAAGATTGATTCTTAAACTGTTTTATTACTGCTGTGGAATATTATTGTTTGGACAAGAAAATTCCCTTTAAAGTTCTGCTTGTGCTGGACAATGCTCCTGGACATCCAACATCTTTAGATGACCTTCACCCTAATTAGAAGGTCATATTTTTACCACCCAATGCTACATCATTACTACAGCCAATGGATCAAGGAGCCATTTCTGCATTTAAGGCTTATTACTTACGGCATACATTTGTGCAAGCAGTCGGGGCTACGGAAGATGACATGATGACCTTGACAGAGTTTTGGAAGAATTATAACATCTATGATGCCATCAAAAACATTGCCGACTCCTGGGAGGAAGTGAAGCAATCAACAATGAAAAAGATGCGGAACAAACTGTGCCGTCACTTCTGTGATGACTTTTGTGGCTTCACAGAAAAAGACATCACCGGAGCCAGAAAAGCTGTGGTGGATAGTGGCAATGCACTGCAACTGGACATCAATGAAAATGACGTCATTGTCTTACTGGAGTCCCATTCCAAGAATTACCTGATGAAGATCTTATGGAGATAGAGAAGCAGCTGATAGAAACACAAGACCACGAAGAATCAGAAGATCGAGAGCCAAGAAAGTTTACAAAAAAAAAAAAATTAGCTGAAGCCCTTTGTCTCATTGAAGCAGGATTTGCTAAGCTTGAGGAGAAAGGTCCTAACATTGAGCAGTTTACAAAGGTTTACTGTGAAGTTAGTGAGACTGTCAGTGCTACAAGGACATTTATGATGAAATAAAGGAAAAAAGCTGTGCAAACAGCCCTACATACCTTTTTCAATAAACTGACTTGGTGGTAAGTCCCCTTCCTTCATCAACAACATCAAATCCTGATTCTCCAGTACCCACTCCATCCTCTCTTGCACCTTCTCCATCATCATCTGAGTAATGTCAGCCTACTTCTTGCCTCAAAAATGCCTCTTCTTGTGAGCAAGACATCGAGGCAATATTAGATGAATGTTAACCTTTAATATTTTTTTCTTGAAATTTCTCCTGTCTCCTATCTAAACATTTTTTATGAGTTTGTTTTTATGTTCTGTTTGTTTGAATTAAAAGAAAAAACACAATAGTTTTTTTTAAATTTCAGAATATTATGGGGGTACAAATGTTTTGGTTACATGAATTACTTTTATACAGTTTGAGTCAAAGTTATAAGTCTGTCCATCACCTAGATATTGTGCATTGTGCTAGTTAGGTGTGAATTTACCCATCCCCCTTTCCCCCCCACCTGCTTGATTTCTGTTGAATTTTACTACCATATGTACACATGAGTGTTGATCATTTAGTTCCAATTTAATAGTGAGTACATCTGGTGTTTGTTTTTCCATTCTTGGAAATGTATCACAGCCCTCCTGTGATACTTCACTAGGAGGATGGTCTCCAGTTCCACCCAGGTTGTTACAAAAGGTATTATTAGTTCGCCATTTTTATGGCTGAGTAGTACTCCATGGTATACATATACCAAATTTTATTAATCCACTCATGTATTGATGGGCACTTGGGGTGTTTCCACATCTTTGCGATTGTGAATAGTGCTGCTATAGACATATAAAGGAGTACAAGTGTCTTTTTGATAAAATAACTTTTTTTCCTTTGGGTAAATACCCCATAGTGGGATTGTTGGATCAAATGGTAGGTCTACTTTTAGTTCTATAACTTATTACAGTACAGGGGCATTATTATTACTATAGCATTATACTGTATTGTTATCACATATGAGCCATTATAGTATTGCTATTATTATTATCATATATGCGCTTTTCATCAGGGATCTGAGTTACATACAAATCTGACCCAGAGATGTTCTCAGGGTTGTGTCTCATCTATAACTCAGGGACTGTCTATATTTATTTGGTAAACTCTTAGGAAAGTGACTCTCTCTTTGGGCCTCAGTTTTCTTTTCTGTAAAATGAGAGTGAGGAGAAATATGTTCAGGACTCCTAGAGTCCTCTTTCCCACTGAGCATAGATGGCTCTCAGAGAAATTATTATTATTCCAAGCTCTCTATTTCTAGTCTCTTATTTCCAAGCCAGCCTTGATGGGGTTGAGGATAAATGGTTCCCAAACAGTTCCAGAGTGGTTTGATTTACATCATCCCCTACTGTCTGTTACCTCCACGCCAGTGTCTCAGCAGGACACAGTTGCTCTGGAGGACACAGATCCCGGAAGGAGTGAAGCGATATAGGCCCCACCCCTCCCCACAGTCTGAGAGCACAGGGGACCTGGCCACGGTTGGGCAAAACGTGAAGAGGGAGTATTGGGGGTTGGAGGAAACATAGTATGCGCTCAAATATTAGCCATTATTACTATATATTATCAATATATGTACAAATAAGTAAATCATACTTTAAAATAGAAAAGAAAAAAGGAAAGCTTAATATTTTTCTGCACATGATGGCACAAAAGCACAACGATATGAATGTAACTCTATCACTAGCTCTAAAAAGAAAGTCTGCTGTCATACACAATTAAAGTATCCAAGGGAAAGAGAGTAAACCTAAATGGTCTGCATCCTTGCTGCTAAAGGTGCGGTCCACAGACCAGCATCATCATCATCAGCTGGAAGTACATCAGAAATACTGAATCTCAGGGCCCCAACAACTGAATAAGAATCTGCCAGTTAACAAGATTCCTGGGTGATTCCTGTGCATAATGAAGTTCAAACAGCACTGGGGTGACGCACAGGTAAGTTAGCTGATGACATAGGATGTCCAACAGGGGTGGAAAGGACGACAATTCTATGATCCTCTAAGAAGGAATACATGTTGTACAGCTTTGTCAAAGGTTTCAGTCTCCAGGTGGGTATTTTTCTTGAGGATCCACATTACGTGTAGTTCTGGTATTTGAGGGAAAGGAATAAACTAACACAACGATCTGCATTTTAACAAGATCTCCAGTGATGTGCACGTGCATTCAAGTTCAAGAAGCATTCGGGACATGCAGCTAAGGTGGCTAGAAACTGGTGACATAGGGAAATTCTTGAAGAAAAAAAATGACAAAATTGCTATAATTTTCTAAGTTTTGGTGGGAAGGTCTTGTGATCAACAATAGTTATGCCTATTGTTTTTTTATATCAAATAAGAATATAAAAGTGTGAAAATTAATTTAATTGAATAACTCTGTGCCAACATGGCTAATAAAAAACAATGTCTTATAATGCAATCTTGGCCTTTGCAATCACAAAAAGTAATGTTTTTGTCCCAAATCCCTCATTTTTATGGCAAAAGAGGAAAGAACCATGCGCCTGTACCCTAAAGGCTAAGTTTCGCGTCTCAACTCTGCTTTGTGCAGTACCTTGTTCTTCTGTTTCCTAATTTAAGTGGAATACTAATGTTGTCTCTTTCTAACATATATGGCTATGATGAGCATCAGTGTGAAAATGCTTTGAAAACTGTTAATATCAGTAATTATTTTTATAATCGCAGACCTAGTCCATTTCCTTTTACTTGTCCTAATGATGATGGAGATTCTAAAGAGCCCTCTCCGTATATACCTGTATATGTGTATCTGTGTGTGTGCATACACGGGGAAGGTAAAATTCTGAAGCTCCAGGTGTTACTATAGGGCCAGTAGTAGGATGCTATAGTTTATTTCCACTTCTTATATCCTCACATCAAGCTTTTCCATTCTACCACATAGTTGGTAGTATTTCCCAAACACTACCCTTTGCAGTTATAATCCCTTACACTTTGCTTTTGCTTCCATATCACCTGCATCTCTGTTCCAATCTGGAACACACAGTGGGGATTATTTCATTTGTGGCCTTTGGATGGTTTCTTTTTTGCACCACATGGAGCTAATTTTGTCATTAGCATTTTAGGGAAACACACCGTAGCATTCTAAGTGAAATACAAATTAGAAAACTCTGCCATATTTAGTTATTCTTTTATCCCAAATTTGAAAAGAAATTACTATCAAATCACCCAAGTCACATTTATCCTTTTCAAACTCCCAAAGCTGTTGTCATGATTTTTCCAAACTCTCTATTTCTAGCTCCTTAAATAGAAATAATGACTGGAGTAATAGTGGTGAAAAAAACTGAAACACTATGAATTTAAAGAAAAAGAATTATCAGGCACGATGAAAAGTAGAATTTAACACACGGTTTTGTTTTGTTGTCTTTTGCAGTTACAAGTATGCAAAACCATGTTTCACCTGCACAGTTTCTGGCTTATAATCAATACAAGTTGGTTGGTCAACTGATTGATGAAGAAACCCTACATCAATGAGGGTGAAAGAAACCTATTATACGTGAAGAGCATGTGCTTTATTTATTTTTATTTTTAAAAGCTATCATTTTATTGATTTTTTTTACTATGTGCCAAGCACTCTGCTAAGCACATTAAATTTGTTATCTCATTCAACCCTGCCTCCCAGTAATACTAGTGACCATTACTATAGCTAATTTAGCAGAAAGGGAACATATTGGACTATGTTAAGAAGTAGTTAGGTTTCCACACTATGAATTCCATTAAGTATTAATTAATTTAGTCTTAATTAATTAATGGAATAGATGAGAACATATGCTTTGTTTCATCAGGCAAACCTTCCCAGCATAAAATTAACCAGAAATTATTGAGCATTTACAGTGTGCCAGGCACTATGATGTAATTTAAATAATGATTTCATTTAATTCTAATAATTGGCTTATGCAGGAGATATATTATTAATATCCCTCTTTCATGGATAAAAAAACTGAAACTAAAAATGTTAAAGGAACAAACCTAAGATTAGAGAGCCAGTGGTAGAGCTGGGCTTTGCAATCAGGACTGAATGCTCAGCCCGTGTGGTTCAATGCCTCAAACCTATGTGTACAGCTCACCAGGGAATCAATGACAAGAGGAAAAAGTCACCCTCTACTTGACAGCCTCTCCTGGAACATCCCATTTGAATCCACCTTTTTCTTTGGATAAACAAAGAACCATGGAGTTGTCACCAGGTCTGTGGCCTGTATGGCCTATAGCACAACCGAGGAAATGTCCTCTCAGGAAAATTATTCTAAATATAGCTTGTATCCTGTTTTATTTTTCATTTAACATTATAATGTAAATGTTTTCTTATGTTGCTAAAAACTCTTAATAAGCAAAATTCTAAAAGTTGCTTAAACTTTTTATTGAGTGAATGTATCATAATTTAATTATCAATTTCTTTGTTATTTCCTTCCTTTCTTCAATGGCAATCAAATAGGTGGGAAGGGGGGCCCGAGGGGATGGGTAAATTCTAATGGGTACAATGTGCACTATCTTGGTGAAGGGCACACTTATAACTTTGACTCAAACTGTACAAAAGCAAATTATGCAACCAAAATGTGTATACTCCCATAATATTCTGAAATTAAAAAAAAATTTTTGTTATTGACCAGATAGTCTTTCCTTTTTTTATGTTATTTTATATAATGTTATAATAAGGACTTCTTTACATAGAACTCTTTCCACACCCCTGATTTCTGACTAATGCATGCCAAACTACTTAAAAGTGAATTTGGGTGTTTGCATATTTCAAGTATCTTGATGCACATTGCCAAATTACTTTCTAAAAGTTCTATACCAATTTCTACCTCCCCATCAGGCTCACCATGCCTTCCTATCATATATAGAGTTAAAATAAGAGAAACCTTTGCTAAATATATGCATGAAAAACTCTATCACATTATTAAAATTTATATTTGTTTGATTCATTATGAGGTGAAATAATTTTTCCAATATTTGGGAGCCACTAAATCTTCCTTTTTGATAATTTCCAGCTTCTGATTTTTGTCCTGGTGAGATTTTACTGCTTTGTCTGTGTTCCTTATCTACTGAAGAATTCAAACTTTTGCCATATTTATTATAAGTATTTTTTCCATCGATTGTCTCTGCCTCGAGCAGAAACAAGGAAATATGTTGCTGAATCTAAGGAAGGAGAAGAGCCCTTCAACAAAGGAGGACAGCAGATTCCAGTGCTACAAAGAACCCAGCAAGCTAAGCTTTGGAAAAGTAACTATTTTTTTCCCCACACACTGTTATTAATGGTAACAAAGCTTATATTTTGCTTTAGACTAGGTGAGCAATATTACTATTGTTTGTTCAAAAGCCAAGTGGTTTATCACTAAAAAAAAATCTATTAGAGATTTATTGACAAATAACTAAGCGTGTCACATTTAATACCACATTGGCAAGAAACCTCAGTACTTTTCCACCCGTTATCATCTTACAAAGGTTCTAATGTTCTACAGAAATATACAGCGACTCTGACCCATGTAATAGATGTATTGTAACCAAGTTTACAGAGTTCAAGCCTTAACAAATAGACCTTGCTTATTTTCTTGCTTAAAACAGTTCAGATAAAAACATATATGATTAAAATAACAATGACAACAACAACAATAATAATAATAAATGTTTAACCTGGTGTACTAGTTAGGGTTCTTTTGAGAAAGAGGACAGAATGTGTACATATATAGAGAGAGAGATTTATTTTAAGGAATTGGCTCATACAATTGTAGAGCTTAGTAGACCCAAAATTTGCAGGGTAGGCCAGCACACAGCAGATCCAGGAAAGAGTTGCCTTTTGTCTAAAAGCCGTCTGCTGGAAGAATTCCTTCTTGTTCAGGAGAGGTCAGTCATTATTCTCTTAAGGCCTTCAATTAATTACTTTACTTGAACTCCAGTGATATAAATGTTAATCTCATCCTAAAAACAGCAGAAACATTCAGAATAATGTTTGACCAAATATCTGGGTCCAGCCAATTTGACACAGAGTGAGCCATCAAATCTGGTAACAAGATTAATCAGAATTTAACTAACTTTAAAAATGTTTGTTACTTGAGGCTTTATTTTGAATAGGCTATATCTCATTCAGACATCACAACAGCTTTCTCTCTACTTGTTCCTACTCTGCTTTTTTGTTGAAGACAATGTCATTCTCTGCTACTTTGTGATCTTGACTATGACCCAGCTTGGATGGGTAGACTATGTGGAAGGAGAGGTATGCTGTTTGCACTGAGTTCTTAGGAACTTATTTTCTGTAAAGACGTAATGATGTTACTGTTCTGCCTTCCCCTGGGGCTTTCTTATCTTTATTTGAATTCAGCAGCAACATGAAATTAAGATGATGGATATGAAATGGAAATTTTCTGGTTCAGATACAATTATACCATTTTCAGTAGCTTATTTTTTTATTTTGGTAAATATTCATTTAGCTGCCTCAGGTAGTAGAACTAATGATTACAATTTTGTCTTGAACAAAGGAGGAGACAAATGCTGTAATTATATAAAGTACAAATCAAATCACCTAATTAAATAGGGAAAGAAAATCCGTAATAATTGTTGAGGTATAGGCCAGTTAACAATGCACAGTAAAAAGACCTATAATTTTTAGAAATATACCAATGCCTGATTTATCAAGAGGTAAATGTGTAAAGAAGTACATTTTTACTTAAAAAAAGCAAGCTTCATCTACACTAAAGCAACCTCATATGACTCCTCAGGTGTCAGATTGCAGACTTTCCTCTCCATATTTATTTAGAGAATTGAAAAGATATTTAAAGTATTTGTTCTAGGTGAAAAAACATTAATATTTAATTGTGGAAACTTAAATACTTCTTTGTTCATCTCTAAACTCCAGGAAGCCTCTGAGATTACTGCTAGCCCATGATACCTCCATTATGTGCAAATGCTCAGCCCTCAGACATTTTGTCCTTTCCATTTTCTTTGGAACCATGGTTGACATATGACTCGCCATGAGTACTCCAGTTATATCCCATGAGAGCTGACTCTGCCTGCCCAACAAGACTCTATCAGAAGTAGAAATTATGCTTTTTCTCTTTCCCGTCTCTTTCCATTTCTATGCCAATTACTTAAAGCAGGAATCATTACATGTGTGACAAGCAGAGAATGACATTGACGTCAACAAAAAAGCAGAGCAGGAATAAGTAGAGAGAAAGCTGTTGTGATATGTCTGAATGAGATATATCCTGTTCAAAATAAAGCTTCAAGTAACAAGTGTGTGCGTGTGTGTGTGTGTGTGTGTGTCCGTCCATAAAAGCATATTCTGTCCTGTGCCAGGAAAAATTGAAGGGCTCATTCCAGAGTATTTCTGGGGAAGCATTTTAGAGCTTGGTTCATGGCATTATGTAAAGCATCAACCTACCTCAATTTCTGCCACATCTGATTATTTGTAACAAAATCTTGATAAAAGATATAACAATTACCAAGATATCTTAGTCAAATAAAATTCTACACTAATAGCTCAAATGACATTCCAAATTCCTTACAACTTTTCATCTTCATCTCCTTCAAGTGTTAAAGAGAGCAGATACAACAAAGAGAGCTCCAGCGACTCAAATAGGAAAAAATCAAGTAATCTGATTTAAAAATGGGCAAAAGACCTTAACAGATATTTCTCAAAAGAAGACATACAGATGGCCAACAGGTATATGAAAAAATACTCAGGATTACTGGTCATTGGAGGAGTGCAAATTAAGACTATAATGAGATTTCACCTCATCCCATTTAAAATGGCTTTTATCAAAAACACAGGCAATAACAAATGCTGGTGAAGATGTGGAGAAAGGGGAACTCTCACATACTGTTGGTGAGAATGTAAGTTCGTGCAAGCACTATGGAGAACAGTATGGAGGCACCTCAAAAGACTCAAAATAGAACTACCATATGACCCAGCAATCCCACTGCTGGCTATATATCCAAAGGAGAGGAATTCAGTATATTGAAAAGATATCTGCATTCTCATGTTTATTGGAGCACTATTCACAATAGCCAAGATATGGATTCAACCTAAGTGTCCATCAGTGGATGAATGGATAAAGAAATTGTGGTATATATACACAATGGAATATTATATAGCCACAAAGGAATGAAATCCTGCCATTTGCAATAACATGGATGGAACTGGAGAACATTATGTTAATTGAAATAAGACAAGCACAGAAAGGCAAATCTCTCATATTCTCACTCATATATAGTGCTAAATATTAAAAAAAATTGATCTCATGTAGATAAAGAGTAGAATGATAGTTACCAGAGGCTGGGAAGGGTAGTGACGAGGGGGTGATAAAGTGGGGATGGCTAATGGGTACAAAAATATAGTTAGATAGCTAGATAGAAAGAACAATATTAGATAGCACAAAAAAGTGAGTATAATCAACAATAAGTTATGATATACTTTAAAGTAAGTAAAAGAGTAGGACTGGAATGTTCCTAGAACAGAAATCGTAAATGCCTGAGGTGATGGATATCACAATTACCTTGATTTGATTAATGCACATTGTATGCTTGTATCAAAACATCACATGTACTCTGCAAAGATAAGCAACTATTATATACCCATAATAATTTTTTAAAATGTAAAAAAAAAAAAAGAAGCCCTATTAAGCTGAGCCAAGTATAACTGTCTTTTAGAGACTTATGCTTTTGGTTTTGGTTTTGTTTTTCTTATTGGATCACAGGTTGACAGAATTGAATTAATTCTAATGGTTCATGGCACCTTTTGATCCTTGATCCTTGATCCTTGCATGATTCACTTTTATTTATTTCATTAGCCATTTAGTTTAGTTATTTTTTAACATATATGCATTCACGAAACCACCCCTGAAAATGTTGCTCTCTCAACAGTTTCTAGTGACTTTTTAATAACCAAATCAAGTGATTATTATATTTTTAAGTTCCTAGCCTCCTTGAATTATCTGCAACATTAAAATATATTTGGATTATTCCTTATTTGAAATTTATTGCCCTCTTGCTTTCCCTAAAATACTGTCATCTCCTGGAACTTTTCCTTCTCTGTCTGCCATCACCTCCTCTGTCTCCTTCATCAGCTCGTCACTCAATTTTGTCATCTAGTGAAAGGAGAACTAGTTTGGCAGAAAAACTGAATCCCAATCCAAATCCTTTCTTAATTTACCTCTTCAACTAAAGGTTGTTAATCTCTGTGGTTCTTAGCTGTAATAGCTGTAAAATGAGGGTGGACCATACATACTATTGGATTTTAATTATGCTCTACAGTGTCTTAAGAATTTCTTTCAGATTTCTCAGCTGCAGCCACAATTCTCATCCCTGTTCCAACCACAACAGCTACACTGTCTTGTGTATTGGGCACCCACACTAGATTTCTGTCATTTCCCCATCAGGGAAAGATGAGTCTGAAAATGTAAGCACTTTTGGGCAAGTGAGCTCAATGACTGTTAGACTAATATTTGATAGAAACCATTTCCCAAGATCAAGTTCATTGAGGGAAACTATGTCATGAAACGTGATAAAAGGGATGCTGTGCATACCATCAACTATTGAGGTGGTATTCAGTATGGTAGGCTGCATTCTCAACGTCAAGCGATGGTGGTACAGGGGCGGGAGTGGAGGCAGCATCTGGACTAGTGAAAGAGCTTTCCTATTGAAGTTCCAGCATTTCTCCCTAAGTCTATCTCTGGTTCTAAAGGCAAAATTCAGTACTATTTTGTGGAGTTGATGTAAGGATTATGCAAGGTAATATTGTTAAAGTGTTTGTCACAGTACTTGTCACACAGAGGAAAATTGTACATTTATTTGTTTTTATACTTTCTCTGTGACCTAAGTGAGGAAATGCCAACATGCTTTTTCCCTCTTATGGTGGCCTGGTTGCATAATGGTCTCATTTCTGCTGACTCATTTTGCAAAATCAAAACATAGCAAACTGGTTCAATAAGCAGGAAAGCCATGGGGAGAGGCATTTGAACTTTATCCAGCAATGAGGACTACTCTCTTATATTTCAAAGAGAGTGGGGGAAAAAAACCACTGCTTTGTTCTAATTATAGCTTCTTTAGACATAGAGGTTAAAGTTTGTTCTCTGAAAGCAGCATATCTGAATTTTTAAAGCCTATCCACAAAGTATCTGGAAAGCACCAAAGATTGTACTTCCCCTACTCTAGAGGGACACTTCTTCCCTGCAGTGAAATTCTTTGTTTTATATCACATCATGCTGGCTGGGAAGATAATACTTGTGATTGCCCCTGTGTTTATTTCCCCTGCAAATTGCTGCCAGGACACCATGATTCTTTACAGTGAATCATTATTTTGTCGCATCACAAATATCAGCAGCACCTAGCTGATTCCATTTTAAAATGATGAAAATAAAAGGGGGGGGAGACAAAGCCCAAATCTCAGACCATGCATTAAATGTTCCTGAACTTCCTGCAGCAGGCACGATGTTTTTTTACATAGGGAAACAGAGCCACTGTCTGCATGGCAGCATTGGCTGCTTTTCTGATTTGCTTAGTAAGTTTTAAAGAAATTTCTCCTCTTGCAGTGTGCTTAAGTGTGAATGCCAAAGCATAGAAGAGCAGCTGCGCCCATTGGCACCCACCTCAGGCACTGGTTCTTCAAAAAATTGAAGCTTAATACCAGTGTCCTAATCCAAAAGATGCTACGTACATTACATCTCCCTCTGCTAAATTCTATGGTGATCATTAGCGTGGGACGTGCTACAATCAAGTCCCTTACCATTTATTAAGTACTTTCGTATATTAAGCTGCCCGATCCTCACATCCATCCTGCAAGGTAGACAGGGCAGGATTATGTCCTTTATTTTCAGATGAAAATACACAATGACTCAGAGAAGTGAAGCAACTTGTCCACAGACACAAAGCTGTGAAAAAATAGAGCTGGAACTCAAAACCAGTGATCCTATTTCTGAAGAGGGAGCTTTTCTCAGTAAACAGAGGCTTCTGTAAACAAGCTTTTTCAAAATCATGACATGATGGTGAGATCACATTCTCCTTGCTTCTTCTTCTCCTCTTCAACATTCAGGACCCTTGTGCCACTACACAGATTTGTCCATGCTGACTTAATACAACATCCTCGCCTTTGTGCCCTACTTTCTGGAGTGACAAATGAGTCCTTGTTCAGCACTGCGCATCTAGGTCAGTGAGGGGATGGACACATGACTGCTAGTGGCTTAGTGCATTTCCCCTCCTAGTGGGTGCATTTGTTTTGTGACAGGAACTAGCTCCTAGATGCACATTCTTTAACCTAGAGCAATGGACATTGGAGGCACCATGGTAGCACACACAATCCACTTAAACATAAGGCTGAGCATGCTGGCTCATATAATAAGTTCACATTCTCAAGTGAGCATGGTCCCAGCAGCTTCCTGTTTACTGTCCCTCCCTCCTCTGCCCCTCTCCGTCACACCAACCACTTCCAAAGAAGTGAAGAATAGTCCACAGGTGACTGGAAACTGGTCAAGGCACATCAGTCCTGATTCGGCCATTTGTTAGCCTTGGGAATGTGGGGAGTTCTTTTTTTCTTGGGCTTTAGTTTCTCCAGTGGTAAAATTATAATGTTCAACTAAATGAGTTGTTTTATAACCTGTTTTTGACAGTAAAGCCCTATTTTCAAATGTAATATAATCTAGGTCCCGAATTCATGAAACAGTCGCATGTGGTGTTCTGCTACTAGAACAGGGAGACAAGGAGAACCCAGGTAGCCTCCTTTCAATATGCTCAAGTCCTTGGAGATTTCATTATAGCCCCTTGTGAATCTTCAAAATACAGGGAAAGGCCTTGCAGATGCAAGAGGAAGCTCAAAACATTTTAGCGTTTTACAGAATTTAGATGCTCATAAATCTCCCCCTTTCTCATCTTATTTACCTCTCCTGGTCATTGCATGGCTCTTACTCTCCCTCCACCCTTCTCTTTTTCTTAACCACTTTGGTACCAGCATCGACTATAGTCGACAGCCACAGATGAACGCGCACAGCGACTTTAGCCAACAGCCGTGATATGACTTTTCTAATTTTTCATTTATCAAAATAAAATTGCGAACATTTAAAAATAACATAATGAAAACATATATGTATATGTTACCTATTCTGATTCACATTACAAGTAAAGCTGCCTGTAAAGTAAAACAAGCTTTCAGTGCTTTAAAGCTTTCTTCATCACACAAGAGCAAAACGAATTCCTTGTCAATGCACAGCACAAACTATCGTGTGGACTATGAGTGCCGGCTGTGGGCAAGGTTTCGAGGCTGGTGAGCGCAGTACCGTAGTGGTTAAAAGAGTGATGTGTTAAGGGGGAGGAAGGTGGCTATAAAGGAATAGTTATGGGAAGCAAAGAGATTTTCACCCACTTTTTGTGCGTTTAGCAAACATTTATTAAGCTCATTTTAGATGATGTGGTTAAGGACTAAAGATATTGCAAGACCATGTCCATGCACTCTGGGTCTCTAGGATATGGATCAATAACCACAGTTCAAGGTAAAAATGGTGAGGGATCTATGTGTGCTACGGATAAAGTGCTGAGACAGCCCAGCAGTGAGAGATAAGAGACAGAGACAGACAAGGAAACAGGCAGAGATAGAGAGGTTCCCCTAAATCAGAGGTAGCAAAATTTGTCTGAACCTTAAATAATCAGAAGGCATACAATTCCATGTTGATGATCATTTGTGAATAATGAGTTACATCTTAAAGAAGGTGAGTAGAAAGGGGTAAGGTGTGTTTCGCTCCAAAGAAACTGCTTGTGTATTCGAAAATCTTCCCAGCTCATCAATAACATCTCTCCTTGTCTTTAGATTCTCATATGGATTTTCTCCTCATATTATCTGGATTGACCATCTATTTTGATAAAATTTATCAAATAGTAGCTAATCTCTCCCACAGAGACGTCCTTTATTTCATTGCACTCTGAGAAAATTTCCCCTCCATGGACCCAGACCGATAAGTGGAATTTTACAGCACACGAGTCTGATAGTATTTTAATTAACTCAGCTAAGTGTTCCTATTCCAGCCATGAGCAGGAGTTTGCAGGTTAATTTAGTTTCCTTAATTACAATGATAAAGCTAGATAAAAATTTTGATACGGTAACAAGTTAGTAGCCCACATGGTTAATTACCTGGGATTCTGGCAGTCTGTGGCACTCTCTCTGCCTACTAACTTCCAGATTCATTAAGGACACCTCTAGATGCAATGCTTATTCCTACATAGGGAATAAGTTGCTATTTCCAGACATGAGTGAACTGTGACTCATGAGACTAGAATAGTTAGTTCTAGAAGAAGTTCTAGACCTGTGCTATAGCCACAAAACATTCTTATTATCAGGACATCTTGGAATTACATGATAAAAAGGAGAAAATGCAACAATTTAAATAGTTATCATTTGCTGATTAAATTGCCTCTCTCTGCCACCTCTCCTGTACCAGTCGTGTAGGTCAGAGTTTCTCAACCTCAGCACCATTGACATGTTGGGACAGATGTTTCTTTGCATTGGGAGGCTGACTTGTGCAATGCAGGATGTTTCTCAGCATCTGTGTCGTCTTCTCATTAGGTGCCAGTAGCACCTTCTCCCCACTTGTGACAACCAAAAATGTCTCCAGACATCACCAAATATCCTCTGGGGGACAAGATTGCTCCTGACTGAGAACTATTAGTGTAAGAAATAAGTATGTGACTTTGGGGTTAGACTAGGTTTAAGCCCAGATCTATGCACCTAGGAGATGTGACTTTGGGTATATTATTTGAACTCTCAAGTCCCACATATGTAAATCAGATCATTGTACCCACCACAGAGCACTGTTGTGAGAGTCAAATGATGCCTGGTGCTTAAAGTAAACACTTCATAAATAAAAGCTATTATTTTTATTTTTTGTCTTTTCCAGATGATCTACATTTTACAGATTTATTTATACACAAACAGGAATAACTAGTCATACAAAACAGAGTCAGGGAGTTGTCATTTGCGTCTATGGCTGCTTAATGTCCTTCTAGTGTGGTAAAAGGACTGCTCCATTTTGGTGTCATATATGTAGATGCAAATTCTGTTTCTGTTGCCTATTAATTTGGCTATGAGCAACCTTCTCTTTGTCCCTCAACACTCTCCTTTGAAGAACGATATCACCTATCACATAGGCTATAAGGATCAAACCATCTAGCACATGACTGCAAAAATATAAAACAGAAACAAAAACTGTTGCCTCACTGCCTGCTTTCCCACCTTCCCATCCTTATTTTCTCTTTCCCTCCTTCTCTTCCTTTTTTTTTTTTCTTTCTTGTGTCTGAACATCAAAAGCTTCATCTTCATTGGTCCTGATTCTTAATGTACAGTGATTCTAAACTACTTGGAGGGCTTGTTAAACCACAGATCACTGGGCCCACCTGCACAGTTTCTGACTCAATAGGGCTGGGATGAAACACAAGAATTTGCATTCTTGACAAGTTTGCAGGTGATGCTAATTTGAGGACCACACTTTGAGAACTAATGTCATGGTATTTATTGCTACACTCTAGAACAGTGGTTCTTATCCCCTAGAGAGCATTTAAAGACACATCACTGGGCGCCATCTCCAGTTTCTGATGTAGTAGGCACATATAGAGAGAACTGCTTCTTAACTTTAGCTGCAGATTAGAATCACCTAAGGAGTTAAAAAAATAAGTCCTGATGCCTGGGCCCCAGCTCAGACCAATTAAATCAGAATGTCTTGGTTTGTAAATCTTCTCAGGTGATTCCAATATGCAGCCATGGTTGCAATGTCTTTCAAAAGCAGGCACAGAGATTTACAAAATCTGGAAAGGCAAGGAATGAATTTGAAAATTTTGTATACAGAGTCTCTGATTCCAAACAGAAAAGGCAATCAGAGCTTTGGGTATTGATGTGATAAGCAGACGCTTAGTCCTACCTACCATTAACTAGTAATATAAAGACTCATCAACCTGTGGTCTGGGAAGGGCTTTTAGCAGTAGCTTTTGTTATTTTTAGAGATAGGGATCTCACTATATTGCTCAGGATGGACTTGAACTCCTGGCCTCAAGCAATCCTCCCACCTCAGCTCCCAAGTAGTTGGGAATACAGGCAGGTGTGTGGTGTGCCCCACCATGCCAGGCAAAAAGAAGATAGACTAATGGCTAACAGATATATGAAAAAATGCTCAACATCTTTAATAAGGGAAATGCAAGTCAAAACCACAATGAGATATCACTTATCTCCAGCCTGGATAGAGCTGGAACCCATTCTACTAAGTGAAGTATCACAAGAATGAAAAAACCAGCACCACATGTACTCACCATCAAATCGGTACTAATTGATCAACACTTAAGTGCATATATGGTTATAACATTCATCGGGTGTGGGGCAGATGGGAGGGGGAGGGAAGGGATGAGTATATACACACGTAATGGGTGCAGTGCACACCATCTGAGGGATGGATGCAATTGAAGCCCTGACTCAGGTGGGGCAAGAGCAATATATGTAACCTAAACATTTGTACCCCCGTAATATGCTGAAATAAAAAAAAAATTTTAAAGTAGTTTTATGTAGAAAATTTGGGGACTTTATTACTGCCTGAGGCTAAACTCAGAAATAGATTTTAAGAAACCAGATAAATGCATTCTCATTCAGGGCATTTAAAAAAGGCAATACCCTTGCACAGAGGTTCTTATCTTAAAAAAAATAAAAAGGCAAGACCTATGTTTTCCAAGGCATCCCTAGACTTTGATGGTTGAGGCACTCTTAGTACTATGCCTCCCTTTTCCGAATTTCCTGGCAAGAGATCTGGAGGAGTTTGACTCTAAATTACAATCCTGATGGTTTAATGATTTGGTTCATTGTCCTCAAATAGAAAAGTTACATCTTTCATTTTTCTAAAAGATTTCTGAAAATGTCTTTCTCCTCTCTCTGCCTGCCTTACTCACACTAGCTGCTCAGTGATCAAAGCCAGAGTTATCCTGAGAGCTCATGAGTTATGAGAAGCGGATACCAGGGACTGGGGTGAGAAGAGGAGAGCCAAGGAAGTGATAGTGACATGGGAGTGAAAAAGGAGCAGTGTGGGCAAAGCCATCTGACCAGGCCACTTGAGGTTTGAGAGAAATGAGTTGTGCGCCTTAATGAGATAGAGACTTGATGAAAACAGAGAAAGCTGGTGATTTGGAACTGTGTATGGCTCTTGTGGACTCATCACAGGGTGGCTGTGGTCAGCTGATGCTATGTTGGTGGTACCCCCTCCCAGATGCTTACCTCGCATCTTCCTGGGCACAAGATAACATTGTTCCAGTGGGAATGATAGATAGTCCTCACCTCACTTATAATTGTAACCCTTTTATTAGTTTCTTTAAAAGATAATCCACTTTGTCAATTTTTATACATTGCTATTAATATGTCTTAAGGAATGCAGGACAAGTCCCCTTGAAGTGTACAAGTATATAAGCTGTGCCATTCAGTGTCACATTTGGAATTCTTCCCCCCTCCCCAACCAGAGAGGAGCTAGAATGGACTTCCAGATATTTTATGTGTCTCCCATATTATTTCAGGTTCCCTGAGACTGAGTGTTCCTGGAAGTCTCTTTAATTTTTTTCTTCTTCCTTTCTTGGGCATTAATCCTGTTCCATCTGTATCTCACTCCTCGGGATTTCCTAGCAGGTTCTTTTGCTAATTGGCTGTCTGTTGGCAGAGCTGGTATTCCATTCCCTTCTCCCCTGTTCCTGGCACACTCTGGTAAATCTCTGTGCCTGGTGATTAAGAAGGGAAGGCGTGATTTTTGTGCACCTAATTCAATTAGATTTCTCACCAAGCTGTAGGCTTTTAACTTCTTGCAGCAGGAAAGTGGTGAGGAATCAAAGAGTAAACATATCAATGAGAATTTTTCACATACTGTAAAGAAAGTTTTTTTTTCCTTCCCTTGGATGGCTCTAAGTGAATTTAGTGGTGCCCAGCAATAATACATTTTGAAAGCAGTGTGATTTTCTGAATTAAAAATAGGAGAACAAGAGTCAACCTAGCTTCTAATCCCTGTTTCCCACAGGAAAAATAGGATAAAGAGAGAAGAATGCACAAAGCAAACATTCCTAGATCATGTTCTCCATAAGTATAAGATGACTTCAAATCCTACCTTAATTTAAAGTGAAGATTTTTATAAGTGTCTTCCCAAAAGACTAAATTTGAATCCCATGATTATTGTAGTAAAAATGAGGTGGGCATTATGAAAAAGTAAAATAATAATTATATATATGTTTTAATAAATAAATCAGTTTGATTATTCAGTAGTTTCCAAAGAGGGTTCCTCAGAACCTTAATATTTCCAGAGGTGCCTCAGGGTGGGGAGATCTGAAGGAAGGTGGGGGCAGTGTTCCAGCCCTTGAGCCTCATCACTTCAACAGAACTGCTCTACTTTCTTTGTTTTCACATGTGGGATAATTTAAACAGGCTCATAGGCTTTGTATGGCTGTATGCTGCAGAGATATGCATTTATTTGTAATTACAGTATTTGTGGTCATTTCTATGAAAGGTTCTGCATTAGCTATAACCCTGAGCAACAAGACTGGTATTTCTTGGTGTCTGATAAACTGGTTGAGGTAGGAAGGGTCTAGAAGGAAGATGCCAGCTCCAGAAGAGGTGAATGTGAGCAGTGAGGGCAGAAGGGGATTCTTAGCCAGCTGAACAAGTGAGTCCAGTAACTCCCAGTGATCAGATGTGACATGGAGATCTCTTAATGCTCCATAGAATGACCAGCTCCAATTGAGATTTGAAATGTTTCCTTTCCTGATACTTCTTCTTAGTATTTTCCCCAAGAGTTCATATTTCCAAAAAATATTTAATTAATTTACACTTAAACATATTTAATACAATCTCTATGTTTTTATAGGTACAAAAATCTGTGCCTCAGGGAGGATTAATGACTTGCCCAGGGTCACAAATCTATAGATGAGATGAAGATTCTCTAATTTATTATACAAGTTTCTTTCCTTTACCATAGTGATTCAAACCATTTTTAGAAGCTGATAAATTCTTATTTGTACTGTACCTTTACATAGAATCTCTCTGCATAAAACATAAAACAGCAGAGCTACTTTAGATGAAGCCATGTTGGGGAGGGGGCTCTGAACCCTACCCACTTTTCTCCCTCCTGCCTCCCACAGCCGTCATGAAGTTCCTCCATGGATCACAATCAGAAATGACTGTTCTGGGCATAGCTGTAACAGTGGGATTCCAAAGCTCTTCAAATCTTCCTTCTTTCTTTCCTTCTTATGTAAATAATATTGGCAGGACTAACCATACTAGACTTTCCACCCTAAGACCATGCAAGAAAAAAATATTAAAAATACTTTTTGGCCTTTAATTTGTTGTATTAAATGCAATTAAAACAGTATGACATTTACTAGCAGATTAATGGTCTATTAGGCAAACATTTTATTGCTTGAATATTTGGAATTAATTATGTACTACGTATTTTAAGTCCACATGGTATCTTCTTTATGACGATGCTATACTTGTTCAAACATCCCTCTATAGAAAAAAACATTAAATCTAATTAAACATTATGTGAATTAAAAACATGACTAAACATTTGCTGTATAATTAACTGAAAGAATATTATGTCTAATATCACTTTGATTTTTTTGTGGAAATATTTAAACCACAATTACTCTATCAGATTAATTTAAAAGATATCAAATTTTCCAATATTCTCCTATTTCTTTCCTTTACCTCACCAAAGTAATACTCTTTTACTGCATAGCACACTCAAGTGTTTCATGCACTTTTGTATATATCATTTAATTTAGCATAATATCAATAGCAGGCGAAATGTGTTTTAACAAATAAGAAAAAGTAAAGTTTTCATTAAAATAGTTCTTAAAATCACAAAAATAATAAATTAAAAAATCAAAAGAAGAATGATGGTCTCAATTTTCAGTCTTTTTGTTTCCCCTATTCCATCATAGGCACAAGTCATATTGGGTATTGAGAGAACTAACCTCCTTTATAGGGTATAGGAGAAACTCTTTTAGGGGCCACCTTGTAAGAAAACCTTCTCTCCACTTGCTTATTTCCTGCACCACTGGGGAGGGTACCTTAAGTCTGTGTCTTCAACACACAAATGTTCAAAAACAGTTGAGCCCTAAATAAACCTATGTTTCCTGGCATAATTTTGAGTCTTAAAAAAGGATGGAAGATTTCCATTTCAGGGGGTACTAAGAGCTCTTTGTTTTCCTAAGTTAGATCAATCAATGCAGTGAAAGCTCACTTTTAACAAGGGTTTATTGAGAAACTACAGTGTGCTCAGAACAGTGTTTCAAAAAAAAATCAGAAAAAATATAAAAGGAAATATTTTTATGACTATAGAATCCACATAGACTATCAACATTTTATTTTGGAGCAACTTTACCCCCAAGAGAGTACAAATAAAATAATAAATGTTACCACTGGAACGAACTAGACTAATCAGGCTGCACCCCTAGTCCCCCACCCCCATTTACACACAAATGTGAGTAAAACAGGGGGCTTGAGGGGTTGCAAGTGGATGAAGTGGGAAAAGAATTTAATAATTGGCTAGGATATGAATTTCAGTCCTTATTCATTTAAAAACATGCTTTTAGCGTAAGAAATGATTCCTTCTCTTGAAGTGATTAAAATTCTGTTGGATAAATTGATAGTGCACACACATACTAACCTTGAAACAGAGACTAGAATCAGAATAATCAGTGTTTCAGCAGACTGATAACTACTGAAGTAATTTGGTGAAGTAGGAAGCAGTGAGGTTTGGGAAATCTCTGGAGGGGTTTTCCGGGAAACTTTGCTGTGTTTTGAATATATTCTTAATTTCAGGCCTAGGGTCTTTGTCAGTCCTCTGATATTGGCTGTTATTGAGATACTATTTTTGAGGATTCTCCAACATTGGGCTTGGGTTTTTCTAACCTCGGCCTTATTATCATTTAGAGCAAAAGCATTTCCCTCTTTGTGACGTGAATTATTCATCGATATAGCTACACCACATGCTGATATTGGGAAAAAGCATTGAAATAACCCAAGATAAAATGAGGACTGGTGAGAAACTATAGGGAGAGGAAGATTTATTTGTATTGCATTTAAGGACCTTTTCAGAAAAGTTAGACAATTCACTGGTTCACTTATTCCATAGGTGAAAACAATCAACACATGTATTATTCTCCTCATACTCAGAACTTATATATACGTGTGTGTGTGTGTGTGTCTATATATGTAACTAGGTCATAAGGAAAATAAATAAAAGAAATCAAGTTATTGATAGGTTTATGAACTTAAGGCAGTATGACTTTTACAAAGTTAAAAAATTGCTCTTGGCCGGGCGTGGTGGCTCACGCTTGTAATCCTAGCACTCTGGGAGGCCGAGGCTGGCGGATCGCTCAAGGTCAGGAGTTCGAAACCAGCCTGAGCGAGACCCCGTCTCTACTAAAAATAGAAAGAAATTAATTGACCAACTAAAAATATATACAGAAAAAATTAGCCGGGCATGGTGGCGCATGCCCGTAGTCCCAGCTACTTGGGAGGCTGAGGCAGGAGGATCGCTTGAGCCCAGGAGATTGAGGTTGCTGTGAGCTAGGCTGACGCCACGGCACTCACTCTAGCCTGGGCAACAAAGTGAGACTCTGTCTCAAAAAAAAAAAATAAAAAAATAAAAAAATTGCTCTTTTTTAATGTGGAAAATATTTATTCTATCAGTCTTTGAGAAAACAGGTAATTCTAAAGTCTCATTAGAATTATTAAAGCTTGTTGTGCTGTTTTATTTAGCTTTAGTTCTTCAAAGTAGGCTGTCCCAATGTAATTCATCTGATGATTAAAATGTACTCTCCGGATGTTTTCTTCTGCTGTTTACTTCATTTTACAGCATTGTCTTGAGAAAACAGTGTTGTTGGTGGTGGTGGTGATTTAAGGTAACTCAAAAACAATTATTGTATACTTCAAGTAATGAACATTCTCTGCAGTCCACATACTTTCGTAACTGGAAATTGGCCAAGCACCCCTGGCATTCTCTAAACTTGCTTAGAAAACATACTTGAAATTCTCCAACTGTAGAATGTGCGGCTGTAGCTGTGCAGTGAACAGAAGCGGATACAGTGCAGCAGCTGGGCAGGAGTGGTGGACCCAAAGATTTGAAGACCAAGTCCTTGCCTGCACAGACACACCCAGCCTTGCTGTGACCACATCCTGGGTCTTGTGCTGGGTCACGTGGAGACAGCTGAGGTTACACTTATGGTCTGTCAGATCAGCTATTGTTGGTTGTGATAGTCTTCAACAAGCCTTATACTATGGCTTAGGACCGTGAGTAGAGAAAAGACGAGGTGAAATTTTGGAGCAATAGAGAAAATCACTGGAAGGGTAGAGTTAAAGTAACCAACAGGGACCCCAGAGTAGACAAGTAGCTGGCAAGAGGCAAGTGGTTTGAGAAAGGTGGTAAAGATTCGGAAACGGTTGAACAAATAATTATTCAATAGTTATTGTTGTCAAGAAATAGATTACCATTCCTTATGTGGCCCCAAAGCTGAATAAGTAGAGATAACAGCAAGAACATATATTATGGTACTCACAAGGAAGGAAAAACACAGTGGGAGCTTAAGTTGTAGAATGTTAAGGGCCAGATGGAGATTCTCTTAGTGAGTAGGTGAGATACCAAAGTGATAGAGATTTTCAAATATGTGATTTTTTTAATCTAGCAAAATATTCCTTCTTATAACTCTTTGTTCTATCTTTTTTACACAACTCAGACAGTTCTCAACAAATAATGCTCACCTTTTTTTATGATGCAGTAAATGGTACCACCCCCATCTACCAGGAAGCAGCATCCACTGAAGGGGAGGCTTGGAACCAAATTAGTTTTTGGGAAATCATAGAAATATATCACTGGTATACACAGCTCAGTTGCAGGTTCTCTCACATGTGAAGTTCTAAAATGTGAAGCTGTCTGTTCTTTATAGAACTATGGGAGAAGGAGTGGAGGCATGCCACAGGACATTGCCTTAATTTTTAAGTATGTTTGGTTGAAAAGCTTTTCCTTTGCCTGGGGCTTTGCTAGGGAACAGCTAAGACTCTCTGAGGATATGAACGAAAGCCCTGCCAAATAGAGAGAGTGAAAATGAGGGCAGAGAGGGACCCTAGGCCTGGACTTATTCAAGCCTTAGGATGACTCACAGGATCAAGAGGCCTAAAATAGGAGGCAAAGAACAAAATAAAAACAAAAATTTTGAGAAAATGATAGAAGCTTTTTTAGTTGGCTATTTTGTGGAATTTTGCCTGATTAAGGTTCTGTGTAATCATTGTTAGTCGTACTTTTGATAATGTGTCATCTCAAGCCTACTGATAAGTGTAATTAATGTAGTCTATTTCTACTTAAGAACGAAGCCCAGCATTTTTGTAAAATGTTGGAATGCTGGAGGTTTTGGTAAAAAAGGAAAATTTTGTTTTGTTTAGTAGCAATCCTATCAATCCACATTATTAATAAGTGAGTATAAAATTATCAGTAGTTAGATAATTGAAGCTCATTGGTGTCAGTGGATACTTTAGTGGTTAATAGCTTGGGATATGGAGTCATAATGCCAAGAATCAATCCTGGCTTTGCAACTTTCTAGCTATGTGACTTTGGGCAAGTTACTTATCTCTATAATGTTTGGTTTCTCCATATTGAAAATGAAAATAATAATAATCCTGTGTTACAATGTTGGTATTAAAACTAAATAATATAAGGCAGTTAAAACAGCACATTATATGATAGATAGTTAATGATTTATAAATGTTACCTGTTATTGTTAATTGGTTAATTAATTTATCAGTCAATCAACTTACTAGTGAATTCTACAAAGCATTCAAATTATGTAAACACTAAAGTAAGCGACTGCCGAAGCTAAGTGTCTGTTAAGGCACAATCTACAAGACAGCTGTGGATCAATTGCAGAACTATGTAACACTCACACCAACAAGACTGTTCATTTTTGTTTTCAGCTACATGGCTCTGTGTTTTCAAAGCAATATTGTTTTAATTGATTAACCTTTAAATATTTAGAAGGAAAGGACAGCATCTTACATCACCAATACTCAGAATTCAGTGTGTGATTTAAAAAGTGCTTGACAAGCCATCATGTTAGGGGTAGAGAAAATGATGCAACTCTGAATCTATAGTGTCCTCTCTAGCCTACATCTCTGGCCCAGCACAAAGCAAATGTATTAATACTTCTTTAAATAGATCTTCTCCAACTAGACAGTAGAAGACAAGTAAATGGCATATATCCTGCTCTAATTTTAACTGGTGAAAAATCTGTGCATTGCAGTGGCTCCAAGTACCTTTCAAATAAATATGTGATCAAACAGTGAGGATTGCATAAGTTTTCTAATTCATACTGTGGGCTTTTAAAAGTAATGTAACCAAATCAACTCAGGCCACAACAAGAACTTTGTCAGCTTGTTTCTAATTTTTCTTCTGGTGGTCTTTCCAGGTTTCTACAGTTTTATCTATTGGTGAATACAACATGTACAGAAAGATTTCTCTCATTTTCTGAGTTAATAATAGAACAGGATATATGCCATTTGCTTGTCTTCCACCATTTAGTTAAAGAAGATGTAATTAAATAATATTGTTATATTTGTTATTTGATGGGCCAGAGACGTAGGCTGGGAAGGATGATATAGGTTCAGAATAGCATCACTTTCTCTGCCTCCTACATCATGACCCATTGTGTACTACGTATCTTTCTTGAATTCCCTGTCTAGCTAATGGTCTCCATCATAGATTGTGAATTCCACCTTAAATCCCATTTGACTAGAACCCTGGCTAGAACCTGAGTATTACTTCCAGGGATTCAGGCTCTTGCTAACTTGTTCTCTCTATAGCCACTGAAGCATTGCTGTAAATAGACAACTCTACAAAGTTACATTGCTGATATCTACTGAACTGTATGAATCTCATGGGACAAAGCTTCTTGCCCTTCCCTTGACCTGCTTGCAGTTTCGAAGTTCAAATATCAACCATTATAAAACATCAGCATCTCCCAAACATTACAAAATACAAGTTCTGGGAAATGCTTTTTTTCCCTTCCTCTTGAAGAAACACATTGCATATTAGCATATTAAAGGCTCTGAGATGCTTTCCTTAGAGGAAAAATATGTGTGTGTTTAATTTTGTTTAATTCAGAATTCTGAAATTTATTTCAGAACTCTAGAACATTTGCTAAATTACAACTCTTAGATTAAGTCCTATGAACTAGCGTTCCATAGAACACCCCTTTGGAAAATGCTTTCCTGGTCCTGGGTCATTGGGAATTCAGCTAACGCTAAGGGTGACCCTTTGTTCCTCAGTTTAACCCTATATGGTTTCTTTCCTCTCCATCTCTTCTTATCACTACATTCCTGAAATTCTTCTCAATACCATCTGCTAGACTCATAGCATGACTTTTGGCTTATTAGGACTTTATATTTTCTAGTTTCTATTGTTCCTTTCCTAGAGTATCCTTTGGTAGGAAGAAGGCTTTTATTTTATTTTTTCTTCAGGGAACTATTTTAGTTATTCAGCTTTCCAGGCACTTTATCCTGGATAAATCCAATGCAAGACACTTGTTTAACTTCTGGCTTTGGAAAATATTTTCAACATGGCAATTAAAAAGCATGTCTATAAATGAGAACATATCTATCGTCTCTTCATACTGGATCAAAAGTACAAGGTAGGCCCTTGAGCTATATCTCTGATGTTATATGACATGTCAGCAAGAAAACTTGTTGGCTATGTACAGCCAATAATGAAATTCTTTTATCTTATAACTGAATAAATTCATTACATTCATTTGTACTTCGACCACTACTTTCATCTTGGCACCTTCCAGTGCCATTGGAATTTAGCCCTATACTCCTTATAGGTAAATATCATGCTAAACTATAGGTTTTACAAGGTTAGATTATAGCCCCTCTACAGCAAGTGGCATTTTAGAACAGCAAGATCACCCACAGCTGGCTAGCTCCCCTGTGCCTTGAAGATTGTCATACTTTATTGCTAGGTCCTTTCTCATTACTGACATTATGACTGCCACCATCTCTCCAAGTATATCTCTTATTTCATCAATGTTTCTTCTGCTTCACTTAACAAGAGCCCTTATGTCATGTGCTCCATATTGCGGGATACTGCACTGAAACACACAAGGAAAGACTGGGCTTTACTAGACTTCCATTCCAGCAGTGTATCTGACATGTAGCCAATGGTCAATATATGTTAGTTGACTGAGTGAACCATCACTGATTGCTGTGTCTACTTGACTAAAAAACACATGGTCCCAAACTTTGGAACACTCTACTTCTGTCTGTACAACATGAGTTACTTTCCTCTCCATCGTCTTCATCAAACAGATACCATATTACTGTCTGAGAGGGGTGAGGAGGGAGTGGTTTATAGCAGATACTGAATATAGAAAGCTGATCACCTCAAATGAAGAAACAAGGGAGGAATTTCCTATGATGCTCCTGGGTAGTCCAGTGAGTGCAAAAGCTCATGAACATATGGTGTGGCCTACTAATGTAGAACCTGAAGGGGAAAGAAACAATTCAAATGAAATTCCATAGTTGGTGACATAGACCATTGGAGAAGCCCATCTCTGAATGTAACTTCCCTTTATCATAGCTGGCGTAGGGTGAATCATAGCCATTTGTTATAAATGGATGAAAGACCTTAGGAAAAAAGATGAGGAACATAAACATAAAAAGATGAGGCAGTGAGGGATTAGGAAAAATTGAGAAAGGTATGATAAAAGCAAGTTGGTCCTTTAGTTGCCTTCTGTAAGAAGTTAAAGAGGAGGGACCTGGCACTGTGGCTCACGCCTGTAATCCTAGCACTCTGGAAGGCAGAGGCACTTGAGCTCAGGAGCAAGAGTGAGACCCTGTCTCTACTAAAAATAGAAAAAATTAGCTGGGTGTG
>VBSM01002608.1:108778889-108795783 GCA_008086735.1 Cheirogaleus medius
AAAAAAAAAAGAAAATAAAAAGAAAAGAAGGTAAAGAGGAGGGAAAGAAAATAAGAAGAAATAAATGGACTCAAAGAACATCAGTGAGTGGGAATGATAGCATTAAAATGAGAGAAAGCACATTGGCTGTAGACCACTCAAAGGCAGGTATTGATGCCAGAGATATTATTTACTGTTGTGTGACCTTCAGTAAGTTGCTTGACTTGTTTGAAACTCCTTCTTCCTTAATAAGACAGGATAACAAGAGTTACTGCTCAAAATTGAGGGATGAGTTTGTATATAATATACTAACAACAGTAATAGATAAAGTCACTATAGGTAACATCATAGTTGTATAGCTGTCAAAGAGTTAACATTTATTGGGCCCTTATTTGATGCAAGGTGAAGCACTTTACATAAAGAACTTTTGTTTAATCCTTGTACCCACAATAAAGAGAAGGTCTTGTAATTATTTTCAGTTACAGATGAATAAACTAAAGTTTACGCAGGTTAAATAAGCTGGCCAAATCACATAGGTGTTAAGTAATAAAGCTGGAATTTAGTTCAATCTGTTTAACTCCAAAGCAAATATTCTAAACCAATAGGCCAAATTGTATTGTTTACTCATTGAAGAATCTCTACAAGAATAGGTTAAGAACCATGAAATTCAACCTTAAAAAACCCCAGAAGCAAGTAAAATCTGACCAGTGAAGGACATTAGCAACATCCAGAGACCCATGCAGGGTGAGTCAACACTTTCATTCAATGCATCTTGTGGTAGAGGAGGAAAAACCATGCATTCCTACAGAGGTGGGAGAACATAGCTCAAAGTCATCAAAAAGACTGACATTACTTTGGAGTCTCAAATTAAACTATTTTTAGAGAGTGAAGATTAGGCATTTTACTCTGTAACATATCTGGCTAGAATAGTCATATGAATCAGGGTGCTCCTGGGTGTGAACATGAGCATGAAGGAGAGCACCAGGTTGCCCAGAGCCATAGACAAGGCATATAATTATGCATTACAAACAAATCAAGTTGTATATGTTGAGCATCTATAGCTTTTTATATGTTAACTATATTTTCATAAAGTGATTTAAAGATATATAAATTTATGAGGAAAAAGTGACTTCTATGGCCATAGAACTACAGAACTGTATCCTAGAACAGGGATATGACAGAGGTCCCTTTTGGGGGGCATATACCTAAATAAAGTGGCTTCTAAGAAACAGAGTAATTCTGATGCATGCCTTCTAGAAATGATGATTTCCTTGGAAATCGAGGCAGCATCGCAGACACTTCGCAGAGTTTTGAGGAGATGGAATGAGATAATGTATGCCGAGTGATTATTCTAACACTTTCTTCTCAGCACTCCTTCGGCAATCACCAGCTGTCTGCCTGGCCACCTTCCCCTCAAAGGGCAGGAAGATTCACTTTGAAGGCAATGAGATTAGCTTTAGAAATTGCAACTTTCGGGTCAGGTCAAGGGAATTCATTTGGGATGAAAGTAAGAGATGTTTGTTGTAATTCAGATTTCTGAGATACAGACCTTGAGATCAATCCAGAAATTAGATTTATGTGGGGAAATATACCAAACACAAAGGAACAAGAAGCTTAGGAGAACTTCGTGATGATTTGCTAAATAAACACATAAAAACGGACCCCTCCTGTCAAGACTCAAATCAGTTTGGGTAATTTACCAAAACCAAAAAGTACTCAACAGACCGATATATTTAGTAAATGATGGTCCTAATGTAAAGATAACGTTTCCTGAGAATTTAAATCGGTTCCAATCATTTGGGCTTATTACAGTTGGGAGAACCTTACACAAATGCACTTATGGGCTTTATAAAAATGGCTCATTATGTTCACATAAGTTCTGACTAATTTAAACCAGCTCTGGCTTACCCAAAGTTGTTCTCATCAGTTTAAATTAATTTGGATACATCCAGTCCTATTTAAATGCATCAAAACTACTTGAACCAAGTCAACCATATAAATAAGTTTTCTTTGGTTCAAACTGTTTCTGAAACTGCAAGATGAATCTAAAACTTGTTGGCCAGTTTTAAATTTGTATGTATATCATACTGTTTCCGACTGAGTAAAACCAGCTGTAACTAGGTCTCATCCTCTTCAAACTGGATCCGGTATTTTAAAGGACTTTGCTTGATTTATGCCAGAATTAAAAGAGAACTAACTTAACTGGAAGGGCAGCCTAATGATCTGTTGAAATAAATGCTGTTAGGTACCCTGGTACAATAAAAAAAAAAAAAGGAATACACTCAACTGGGCGATAAAGAAGATGGATTCAGATGTCTGTAAGAATGAACAGAAAATAAAACAAAGTCAAATAGTCCAAAGGAAAATAGTTGAGAGAATTTAGCTTCTGCTAAACTAAGGTGGCATGGCAAGGCTGCTTCACAGGAAAGAGCTTTGTCAGAAACAGGTAAGGAAATAAGGGAAGGCAAAGACATCCAGTGATGTTATTCAAGATGAAGGGAATAGAAGAAAACAAATCACATTGTCATCAAATTATATTATATTATGATATTATATCATAAATATCCCACGAATATTTATAAAACATAGAAATACTGTTAACCCGAGTAACTTAGAATAAGAACAGGAAGAGTAGAAGGAAGGAGAAGCTGAAATAGGGAGTTCATTGCAAACACTCACTATCCACCTTAATTCAGAAACGTGTTTAAATCACAACTGAATATCAGAATTTATAACACAAATGTAATTTAAAAACCAGAGGCTATTTATGTATCCTGCAGGGCTTTCAGACATAAAAATTGGATGCAAGGTTAAGATATGAAATAAGAATAATATGTTTTATTTTTGAAAAATACCAGGTTAATAACTTTCATTGTTATTTAGAAGAATTACAGGCAGATAGGATTTCAGTCCATGTGATGTGTTGTTTTAGAATAGTGATAACATAATACTAGCTGCTTCATGCATGGTCACCTCCTTCCCAATGTATGAGTAGGTTTGTACTAGAATAGTATGAGGCATATATTGGTGCTCAGTGCATGTTCCTTTATTTCTTCTATAGGTGAGAAATACTATACTAGAATATTGCCTGATGGTACTAGTTACTTCACAGAGTTCATTTCCTTTCCCTGTTTGTGAGTAATATTATGCTAGCATAGTCTCTGGCATCTAGTAGGTGCTCGGTGCATGTTTGCTGTTTACCTCTATGTTTTAGCAATGTTGTACTAGGACATTTTCTGGCATATAGTAGATGATCGAGGAAATATTTTGTTCTGTGTTTGAGTAACACCTAGTATATCTTATGTTCTCAATGCATATTCATTTCCTTATCCCTATATGTGAGTCATGATGTACTAAAATTGTTCTTGGCACATAGTAAGTGGGGTTTTGATGGGAATTGCATTAAATTTTTATGTCAGTTTAGGGAGAATCGATATATTTACTAAGTTTATTCTTCCAATCCATGATCATGATATATTTCTCCATTTATTTAGATCTTTGATTTATTCTATCAGCACCATGTAATTTTCAGCATACAAATCCTGTACGTTTTATTAGATTTAGAGTTAAGTATTTCATTTTTATTAGTGATTGTCAGTGTATTTCTGAATTTGGTGTCCACATGTCCATTACCATTATAGAGAAATACAATATAATTGAGTTCTGAATATTTATTTTATATCTTATGACATTGCAGAAGCCAATTATTAGTCCAAGGAAGAATTACTTTTTAATAACTGTGATATAAAGCCTGAAATTAGGATTCACTGTTAAGTGTTGGTTTGACATCTGGTAAACTCTAGAGGACCTGAAATGGCTAACCTGCAAGTTTACTTCCCTCTCTGCTCTCACAGATAGGATTCCCTAACCAAACAACCTTCCTTATGCCAGGAACAAGGCACGTTTATTTCCAAGTAATGGTGCTCAGTTCCCTGCCAGCCTGTGAAATTATTCAATTAAGCCAATCATACTTTCCTATGGAAACTCCACTCTCTTGCTACTACAGAGCCTGCTTCCAACAGCCTGTGTTTTCACTCAGTTCTCCTGCAAACCTTGGGTGATCCTGCATAGAAGGTAGTGTCCTCCTCTCCTGGACTCTGAATATATGTGACTCATAAATTGGTGTCAATCTCATCTGTCCATTGTTCAGCCATTCTCATCATGACAAGGTGGAAATCCCTCCTTTGTGAATGGGGTGAAAGAGGAGGTAAATAAACCACTTCTGGTCTAAACTTTTGAAGGCATTACTCTGGTATCACTAGGCTCATGGGCTTGATGTTATTTGGGTAATAATCTATTAGGGATTTGATAGAAGTAGCATATGGCTTGAGGGTAGTCTCTGTGTGGATAACTAGCAGAAAGTAAGGCTACAAAGGTAAGGCCTTGAATATCCTGTTAAAGTTTGGACTCCAGGCAATAGGAACTCTTAAAATCATTTATAGCAAGGAAGTAACATTATCAGATGATCAGATCTTAGAAAGTTTACCTTCTCAGGAGTGTGGAGAATGGATACCAGGGAGGCCAAGAATGCAACCAGTAAGATCAATAGGGAGGCTTTTTTTACACAAGGCCACAAGAGACAGAAAGGGATGGACCAGAGCAGTAGGAACAGACAAGAATGGAGAGAATTAAGATCTATTGGGTGGTTGATAGGATATGAAATGTGTGTGTGTGTGTGTGTGTGTGTGTGTGAGATAGATAGATATTAATCATGGTCCTGAGGCCTCTTGATTGGGTGTGAGAGGGCTGTAAGTGAGGATACTGAGTTCCCTCTTGGACATGTGGATTTTGAGAAGCCTATGGCCAGATATTCAGATAGAAGTAACTAGAAGACAATTAGGTAAATCAGTGTGGAATCAGGAGAAGGGTGAGGTTAGATGTGGACATTGAGAAGTCACTGGCATACGGGGGAATGTTGAATCATGGGAGTGGATGAGCTTGCCTTGAGAATGCAGGGACAGTGCAAAGATACTGTTTGCTGAAGACAGTACTTTGAAGAACATTCACATTTAAGAAATGGTAGAACAAGAAGCCATTAAAGAGACTGAGAAAGAAGGGTCTCACGTTAGAAGGGAACCTGGGGAGAATGAGATCGCAAAAAACGAAGATGGTAGAGAGAAAGTAAAGAATGAAGATGTGGTTAACATTTATCAGACAGTGCAGAGAGTTTAAATGTACAAAGAATTGAAAAGTGTGCATTGGATCTAGCAATTCCTGGGACATGAATGAGACAAGTTTTGTGGAGCATTCAAAAAGAAGTCAATAAAAAATGAAATGGTGACTGGAAGTAAAGAATTCTTTCAGAAGCTTAGCTGCAAAAGGTAGAGAGATGAGGGGGTTGCTGGAGGAGCCGAAAGGATTGTATTCTATGCCATGAGGAAGGTGGGTGTGCTCATATGCTAAGGAAAGAGATAGGCAGAGGATAAAACAGTGTGGAAAACCAACAGATTGGGGTCATTGAAAAAGTCTGAATCCAGTTTTCAGGCTATAGTTTTGAGCCTTGAACTAAAAAGCTTGATTCCTTTTACTCTAAAACAAAAAGGAAGAAGTAGAGAGGGATGGAGGGAGGATGGTGGGGTACAGGAAAGGGGTGTGGGAAATTAGGAGTTCTTGCTTGCTGGTCTGTAATGTCTTCTAGAGTGTATAAGGCATGCTCCTGCTTGAGGAAAGAGATAAAGATTTTGAGTGGCCCCTGAGGGAAATGGGCAAGGGAGTTGACCACAGATATGTTTTAGGATTTGGGGAAGAAACTGCTTATGGGGTATATTTATTTTGCTACAAAAAATCATTGATTTACACACTATGTGTACTTTTCTGAATGCACATTTATGTCAATAAAAAATGTAAAAAAAACTGATCAATAGGAGCTTTTGTAATGATTGTTTTTCTTTTTTTTTAAGAAAGCAAATCAGAGAATAATATATTCCCAAATATACAAATAAACATATATTTCTGATAGAAAACAGCTTAACAATAGAGGGTTTCCTAGGCAACATTAGAAAGGGTAGTAGGACTCAGCCAAAAGAAGAGAACCTAAGCACCCACCCACACAAGAAAGAACCACTGTTTTAAGTTTGGTGAATACTTTTGCAACCCTTAACTGACACTACAAAAAATTATGAAAAACATTTTTATTAAATTTAAAGGAAGTAAAAGTGAAAACAAATAAATGATCTTTTTCCTAAAAGGCCACTTTGTAACAAAGTACCTGCACAAAGAGGCTTGGTTTCTTTAAGCATCTCTAGTTTGAAAATCCTCTATTGCTTTGAAAGGCTTTTCGTCACCACTCCTGCACTCTCACCTGGTGACATCAGCAAAGGTGCATTTGTGGACAATACCTCTGCAACAGCATTTACAAGAAGAGGCTTGGATCCACGGGTTTTAAGTCCATCTGGATTAATAAGAGACAGCTGTGGAGCAGGGATTGCCATCTGCTGTTTTTTTTTTTTTTTTTTTATTTCAGGATATTATGGGTTACAAACATTTTGGTTACATGTTATGACCCAAGCCAGGATTAGAAGTGTGCCCTTCCCCCATACAATGCTCACCTCATCCATTAGTTGTGAATTTACCCACCCCCAACCCCAACCCCAACCCCTAATGAATATTTACAACCATGTGAGCACCTTAGTGTCTATCAGTTAGTGCCAATTTGATGGCAGGTACATGTGGTGCTTATTCTTCCATTCTTGTGATTCCTCACTTCGGAGGATGGGCTCAAGCTCTATCCAGGAAAATATAAGATCTGTTCTTTTGAATATGTATCCTGGGGTATTTTTGAAACTTTATGTTACATTTTTAGGTAGTTTGTTCTTTCCTGGTACATCTAGAGCCTTCCTATCATGAGGAGAAAGCCTTGCTAGCAGAGTTGGTGAAAGAGATTCTGCTTCTGGAAATTTAACATAAAGTTCTGAAAAAGAACTATCAAGCACAGATTGCTGATTAGGCTTCGTGGTGTGTTGGGGATACTTTTTGATCCTCCTCCAAGACACCCTGTCATCCACCTGGTGACAGCGCTTTGATCTTCCTTCAGCAACTGCTCCATTTCTTCCCGTTTGATACCCAGGGCGCTTCCCATTAATCGTAGCACTTCATGTTGTTCCCTTTTTGGTGTTTGAAAATATGCAATGAAGAGGTTTCTCATGAGGACTTTGTGTACTTTCCCTTCCATTCTGTTTAGTAAGCCCATCAATTTCTTTTGTACCACCTCTAGTACTTCCTGTTGGATCTCATTTTGATTTTTCAGTTTTTCCATGTTTTGCCTTCAGCTCCAAGACTGCATTTGTTTTATCCAAAAGTTCCTACGATGACACAAGTTTTCCTTCTATATGTTCTGCTTTTTCTTTCCATTCAGCCAATGCTAGAGCATACTGCTTTTCCTGTACAGAAAGCTGTAGTGCCATTTCCTCTTTTGTTACAGTGATTGACGGGGAAAGAACCAAGCGGCACATGGAGAGTTGGAGAACAGCCTTTATTCCACCACCAGGCTCAGCATACCACCAACTTCTGAGCCCCCCTTACTTGCTCTCCTCCAGTTTTTATACCCTTGGTAGGATTCAAAAAGCATCCAATCAGCAACAAGCTTTAACATCCAATCAGCAACAAGCTTTAACATCCAATCAGCAGTGGGATTCAAAAAGTATCCAATCAAGATTGCACAAGCAGAGCAGCCTAGGGCAAGGGCCTCACCCACACACTCACTCTAGGAGCCAGAGCTGAAGGGAGGTGGCAGGGAGGTGAGCGGCCACTTCTCGGGCCGATGGTTGGTCGGAGAAGGGCGCTGCACTTCAGAGAGGTAATGACCATTTTCCCTGTCACTTTCTGTCTGGAGATTATATTCAAGTTTTCATGCAATGACTTCACCTGCAAGCTAGCTTCCCAGCTTGCCTTTTACATTTCATTTGCAGATGAAACAAGGTTCTCCTCCAATACTGTGACTTTCTTGGTTAGTTTACCCACTGTTTTGCAGCCAAAACTTCATGACTATTGGAATCCTCTGATGTAATGGTTGGTTATGCAATCTTTGTAGCTCCTGGTTTAAGTGTAATTCCTTGTCACGTAAATGTTGAACCTCATTCTGTGGGGCTTGGTTTTCCATTTGTTTGTGTGGCGGGGCCAACATGGCTTGATCTCTCTCCTGCTGAAGCTTTCTCTTGCGCTGACTTAAGTGTATTTAAAAGCTGATGTAATTCTCTATTTTTGCCTTCTTTTTCTTTCAATAGTTGCTCAAAATCATGGACCTCCTTCTATATTGCATAAAACTCTTTTTCACGTAGTATTATGGCATACTTCATATTGGTCTATTATAAAGCCAGATATTCTATTTCCTTTTCCCTGGATGTTTCTGCTATTTTTTCATTTTGCTGTTTCAGTTGACACACATCCATTTCTAAAATTGACATTCTCTCCTTCAGGTTCTGACTGCCTGCCTCAAAATCTCATTTTCATTATTTTTGTTAGTGAGATTATCCCTGGCAGAACGTAACTGACCATTTTTGGCTTTGATGAAAGTTTTTTTCCCTTAAGTAAGTTGTGTAGAATATTTTGTTTCTCTTTTAGCTGTGTAATTTCTGACTCCATTTGTCCATGTGGTTTTTTTTCTAGTGCTGAGGTGCAGCAATTGAATCAGACAGTCTCTGATTGTCTTCCTGGAGGGTCCTAATGTTTGTATCTTTTTCTAGCACTGATTTTTTTAATTCCTCAATCTCTTGGAGCAATTTCGAGGGCTCACTCAACACAGCAGACTTACTTGCCTCTGGAGGTTTGGCTCACTGTGGCCAGATTGATGATTCCATATGAGCCATGATATAATATTGAGTTGCCCTAAAAGACTGACCTTCCTATTGCAAAGCTGTCCTATGCTGTGCTGAATTTGTGCTTCTTGAAGATGGGCTGCCTCATGCTGCATATTCTGTGCTGTGGTTAATACCTGCTGTTGCCACTCTTCCATTTTCTTAACTTGGTGTTTTAATTTCTAACGTTCTTCTAGTAGTTTCTCAAACTGGTTACTATCAATATCTCTTCTGTAATTACCAGTGCCGGATGTTTGCAACATGGTGACTAAAGTCTGACCCTTCTGGCTTAATGCATCTATTTCAAGGTCTTTGTCTCTAATGAGATGTGATAAGCACTGAACGGTGTCTCTAAACATCTCATCATGACTGCTACTTCCAAGGCTGGTGTACTATTTTTTCTTTTTGTTTTGCAGCTTGTTGATGGCTGCTTCTTTGACAATAATGATATCCATCATTTGCTGATACTCTCTTTTGAGATAGCTGTTTTCATTAGCCTTCACATTCCAAGCAACTAACACTTGTTCTTTTTCCAAAGCAAATGCTTGTGGTTGCTGCTGAAGGAAAGCAACATCGTGTGGGTGCAAGAAACTGAAGATATTCTAGGATGAAGAATATGGATCTCCAAACCTTTCTGCTGGAAAACCTGTTAGTTTACCTACCTCATCACTGGACAGTTTATCCATCTTTTCAGTTAAAGACATTCTTTTCATTGAGAAGTTTCATGTCCAATTCTTGTTCTTTTATCACTATCACTGATCTTTGTTCTGCTGTGTTTTCCAAATTCTTAATTTCTTCAACATTGACTGAAAAGAGCTGTGTGTGTGTATCTTCCAGCTTCATGAGCTGAAACCAAACTTTTTATTTTCCATTTTGAGATCAAAACCAACTCTGTTTAAATTTTCATTGCTTTGTTTCTTTTCTGAAAGACTTTGCTTTAAGTTTCTCACTTTGGCTTCCCTTTCTGTATGTAAGTCATCTTTTTAATTTTTTTTATTTTAGCATATTATGGGGGTACAAATATTACGGTTATGTACATTGCCCATGCCCCCCTACCCCCTCGAGGCAGAGCCTCAAGCATGACCATCCCCTAAACGTTGTACATCTCACTCATTATGTTTGTATATACCCATCCCCTCTTCCCCCCTCCCACCCGCCCAAGACCCGACAAATGTTATTCCTATATGTCCACTTAGGTGTTGATCCGTTAATACCAATTTGCTGGTGAATACATGTGGTGCTTGTTTTTCCATTCTTGAGATACTTCACTTAGTAGAATGGGTTCCAGCTGTATCCAGGAATATACAAGAGGTGCTATATCACCATTGTTTCTTAAAGCCGAATAGTACTCCATGGTATACATATACCACATTTTGTTGATCCACTTATGTATTGATGGGCACCTGGGTTGTAAGTCATCTTTAAAATTACTGTTGTAATCTTTTTCTTAAAATTATATATATATTATTTCAGAATATTATGGGGGTACACATGTTTAGGTTACATAGATTGCCTTTGCCCCTGCCAAGTCAGAGCTACAAGCATGTCCATCCCCCGGTGCCAACGGCACCCATTAGGTGTGAATATACCCATCCCCTCCTCCCCTCAAACCTGCCTGACACCCGATAAATGTTACTGCTTACTATATGTGCACATACAGTCTTGATTAAAAGGTGATGTTGAGTCATTTCTGACTCTAGAAAATGTCTCCTGCTCATTTTGTCTAATAGATTCCTTAAGTTCAGCCTTCCTGAAGGTAGCCACATGGCCACTCACCCCAGGAAGTGGCCTAAGTTGGAGCCAAATCCACCCAACCAGGACGACATAGCTTTGGGCCATAGAACTGACCTGGTCCACTCAGAGAAAAGTTTCCAGTGCAGTCGGGTCCGAGTCCAGTCTTAGGACTTGGGGAGACTCCGTTGCTACAACAAAGGACAACGAGGCACAGTGCGGTGTATCTAGGCAACGCAGGCTCAGAGCACCCCAAGGGCAGGGCGCTGCCTGGAAACACTGAGGCCTGGGCCTGATTCTGGCCCGTGTCCAGTGGCCACAGGCCCTGCTCACCCCATGACTGCCCATGCTTTGCCCACCTGTGGGGCTGACCCTTCCCCTTCCACTTCAGTGACTCTCCTCAGCACTACGCGCATCTCCTGGTACCCAGACGCTGGCCGGACCCCAGCTCCCAGAGGGCAGCTCCCAAGTGCCTTTCTCTGAGTGTGTGAGCGCATGTAAAGCAAAGCACACATTCCCTTCATACTTTTTACGCCGGTACCATACAGTACATGTGTTTGCAGCTGGTGATGTTCACATTACTTTATAAATAGTGGTAAAATTTTTATAGTGAATTGCATCAGTGGGTGGAAGCGTCTCTCATTAAGGGAGTCAAGCCAACTTGGATACCTGATGAAAATAATTTTCCAACAATCATGACAATTTGACCTCTAGGAGGGAGTAGGTGATGTGAGATTCCATCACAAATTGCCTTAAGATGTAAGTTTAGAACAGTTGAGTTTGGGGATTATCTTTTGAGCCTGAAAAGGCTTAGTGAATATCTCTGTGTAAAATTCTAAGAGGACCATTTTTGTTTTCATAAAATGATATAGATTCTTAGCTAAGGTACTGATCTTAGGGATTAGAATAGCTTGGCTGTATCTAAACTTTGACTCTGGGCAACACATAGATGCCAACAGTAATTTTTTTCTGCACATCTCCTTATATATATTGTGTGAAGACAAAATGAAGGAAAAGGGGGCAGGGGAAGAAAATGGACACTCAAGAATGGAGAATTTATCCTTTCCCCAATGTTATCAAAGTGTCAGACTGAAATAAGGTGGATGTGTTTCTCTTAAGAAAACCCTGAAGTTGTAGAAAAGAGGATAATGCTTTTGTTCTTAGATTGAAAGCAAAGTAGTATTTGCTGATGATGATGATGTGAAAAGATGATTTGATTTGCGAATTTGGATAAATGGTCAGTTAAATCCTGAGATTGTTTTTGCTAAGTAACCTTCCTTTTCAATTTCTTTCTGGAATGATTTGGTATATACATAAAATAGAAGAGTGACTCAGGATTACTGACACACACATGGATATATACCTTATATAAATTACAGCTTCATTTGCTCATGAATCCTTGAACAGGTTACATTTAGTTTTGGCTGTTTTGGAGTTGTTTTTAAATGAAAATCAGATAATCCTGTCTATTTTGTTGTGAATCTTCTATTTGTTTCACTCAGCAGTATGTCCTGAACAATTTCTGTACCTACACTTACAGATCAATATTTTTCTGACAACCCTCTGATATTGTTTGGTACAAACCTACCATAATTTGACAGTCCTCCTATTGTTGAACAGTAGATATCTCTAATTGTTCCATATAATAAACAATGTTACCATGAATATACTGATATGAATGCCCTGATATTTTTGCTCGAGTATCTACATAGACTTCTAGAAGTGGAGTTGCTCAAAAGATATGTGCATTCAGTTTGATTTTTATGTTGCTTTTATTTTGACCCATGCTTACAGAATAGTTGTACGTACAATAAAAAGAAGTTCGTTAGTGACATGTTCTTATACTGCTGAATTCATCTAGTTTGAATTTCCTACAAATAAGTGTATTTTCCAACATGGCCACCATACAACTATCAAAATCAGGAAATTAACATTGATTGCTACCATCTAATCTTCAGACCTCATTTAGGTTTCTATGAGTGTCCCAATAATGCAACTTTTAGCAAAATGATCCATTTTAGAATCATGTAGTATTTAGTTGTCATGTCTTTTATTCTTCATTCTGGAAAAGTTGCTATTTTCCTTGATTTTCAAGTCTTAGACACTTTTGAAGAGTACAGAACAATTAAGTTGTAGAATGTCCCTCAAATTGGATTCGTCTTATGTTTATGAATAGATTCATTTTATATACCTATGGTAGGACTATCACAGAAGTGGCCTTGTACTGCATCTGTTCAGTAAATGCACAATATTAATTTGTGTTATTACTGATGATGTTCATTTGATCATTTGATTAAGGGTGAGTATTTCAGGCTTTTCCACTGTAAAATTACTATTTTTTTCTCTTTATAATTAGGCAGTATTTGGGGGGTGGTTCTTGAAACTATGTAATCATTTCATTTCTCATCATCAAACTTTAGCTATACATTCATTTAGTTATATTTGTGATATAAATATACATTCATTGTATTTTACTTGTACTTTTTATGTAAATGTGAGTTGCTCCAAAATAAATACATGGCTTCCTATTTGATTCAATGGAAAATAATATGTTACTTTCTTTGAGCTCTTTCTTACTTTTTGACACAGCAAGATGCTCCAAGCTTATCTTATCCAGATTTAGAATCAACCATTTCTCCAATAATCCCCAATTTCCTTTTTAGTAAAGGTTGGTATTTAGAAAACAAAATCTGGGTGCTAGCTATGCTCATTTCTATTAGCATGTCATTATTCCTAACTCCAATTCCAATCTGATATTATAGGACTAATCCTAATTTCCTCCCTTTTCTTATGTGCAACTCCCTTCTCCAACAGTGAGAGACGTGGCTCTAATTTTCATTATTTTTACATACTTATTTGACCAAACCCCATATATCTAACCCTGCTTCTGTTACTGCTGACACTCACTTTCTTGCACGGGGCATAATTCTCATCCTACTGGGCTTCTGAGCTCTATTATCCACCAAGAACTTGAGCAAATTTCAGATTTTAAATAGATTATCTGGGCTCACTGGGAATTGATATTTGGTCATCTTGGTTTGGGGCAGCCATACAGAGTAGACATTTGAACTTAAGGAAGAGACACTAAGATATCTTGAGGCAAAAAGTAAAACAACAACAGCAAAACACAATTCTCAAGAGATGCATTAAAGGAATTGTGAGAATTACAGATAATTTCTAATTTAATGATGAGTAGAAGAAAGCAGATTTGAGTAGGAAAAGCTTCATTAGGAATTATGATTTGTCTCTAGCATATTAGACTCATGGAGCGCAGATAGTCCATAAGAACATAATGACTTAATTTCATGGAACTTCTCGGTTACTCCAAAACAGCCAAAACTTGAAAAGTGAAATCTGGTGCCAAAGATATACTGAGAAGTTTTTGCTCTCTTTTAAAGTAACCACAAACAAACAAACAACAACAACAACAACAACAAAAAAAACCCAAAAAAGCAAAACACTACATTCAGTGTAATTGTATTCTTGACTATATTTGGGGCTCACACATATTCTTATTTAACTCTCTAATTTCCCCCTACTTGATCTAAGATCTACATAAGAGCAGTAGGACCTCAGATTTTCTCCATAGATTTAAATTTTACAAATAGAACTAATCCTCTGGTAAAGGCATTGATTTTTTGAATTTCTTATCACTTCAATTTTTATGAGTTTCTTAGATTTTTTTGCATATTTACTTTGTATCTTGAGCCCAAAAAGATCCTAACAATTTTCTCTCTTGTCTCTTGTTTGGAGAAAAAAATAGATGTTTTAGAAGTCCCAAGTCATTAATTCAGTCTTCAAAACTGCCAAAGGCACTAAATAGTACATTATATATTTATATATGCATTGCCCTTTAATTTTGCCTAACATTATGCAAGTATTCATTGAATTTAATATTTATTGAGTGCCTATTATGTTCTAGGCAATATTCTAAATGTCATGGGAGGAAGAATTATACAAGTTTATAGTACATCTTTTGTATGTAAGATGTCATAAGAATTGAATTACATATGCATCCTGCTCTCCAAGAGATTACAAGAAATCAGGGAGGATAAAACACACATACATGATTTTAACAGAAGGTAAAGGACCAGGATAAGGATATGAGAGATACATGATTTAAAGAAATAAGGAAAGGAAGGGGAGGTAAAATATTTCTGTTTCCAGACCTGAAATGGAATGAGAGGGAGAAAGTAGAGAAGCAAGAAGCCTTCATGAAGGAGAAAGATCTGAATGATATCTATCATGTGTTTAGAATTTTGTATGTTCATTTCAAATATCCCTAACCTCCTGAAATATTAAGAGAATTAAGCAAAGGTAGTACAGATAATCTTATGTAATTTTATGTTTGGGAAGAACAGAACAAAAAGGAAAGGTAGACATGGCACTGAGAGCTCACCCTTCATTTCTGACATGGCACCACTCTAGGCCTTGTCTGTTTTGCTAAACATTGTATCACCACCATCTTGAAGAGTGCATGGAATGTTGTAGACGCTCAATACATATTTGAGGAATTAAAGACCAGCCCTAGTACATAAGAAACTTATGATTTAGGCATCTTTCCTCAGAATGGATATGACTTAAAAGGGACATGGTGTTACCATCTCCTCACATCTTGGGAAAACAGATGGGGAATCACAGGAAAAATTTATAGGTATAGGATACATTATTTTTCTTTCAACTTTTTGTTTTTGGATAGTTATTTGTCTACTTTTCCTTCATTTGTACACTATCAAAGTCATATTTTTGTCTACTTTTCACTGATTTATAAATTAGAGCACTAGAATAATCTTTTTATTTTTCTCAAAAGAATTGTGGATAAAATCCATCTATGCCAAGTGTCAACTTTCTATGCATCCATTTTTCCCAAAGGAGACTGTGGGAAGATAGGACTGACTCCATATCCCTCCTACAGGCCAACCTGACTTTGTGACACTAAGTATCAATCTTATGTTTGAATTTTTACAAAACTGTGTTGAGCATTTCAGAGTAATTTTGTTTTAATGGCTTAAACTAACAGTAAATAAATGGGGAAAAATGACAAATAGGAGCAAAGATTGATCATTGCTTATAGAAAGTCTACTGTCTAGATAGAACAAGTGCTTTACAGTATATTAAATATTAATGCAAATATTGAGTTGTTCTTTTCAAGATTTATCTAGTGGAACTGTACTAAATCTATCAGCAGTCATAACACCTTACATTTGTATTGAGTGTTGTATTTAACAGTACTGTTACCCATACATTATCACATTTGATAACCTAATAAAAATCATGTGAGAGAAACAAGTAGCCTCAAATTTTTAAATGAGAACAATGAAACCTAAGAGTAAAGTCCAAGTTCCTAGACCTCTAAAGAACAGAGCTGAGACAAGAATCCAGGTCTTGCCACCTGGATTAGTACTTTTCAAATCCATCACTACTCTGGCACTGCCTTTTTAGATTAGAATTCTACTTCTCAAGGACAAAGGAATGTCAGTAGGGTAATGATGGAAAATAAGTGAATCTTATCTAATAGCCATGCTCATCGTCTGGACGTAAGCAACTAAGAAAAATATATAGACAGAGAAGGTGACACAGAGCAGAATGACTTCATGATCAAAGTCTCCTCCATTCCCACAGAGAGTGTGGGATTGATTTACTGCTGCCTCCCAGGGTAAACCCTGACTGTTACTTTATACTTATGGAGAAGAGCTGACATGAAGGGGTGCTGCTCATTCTGTTCAAAGTCCTCCAGCCTCAACCTAATCACAAGAGAGAAGTAGCCACAGATAAAAATGAGATTACTTTTTACATAAAATTGGATTAAGGGGTCCTGCTTCTCTCTTTGAAGTATTATTTTTAAAAGTGCATACTTTCCTATTGAGGATATTACAAATTATTGCTTTTAATGGATCTTGCAACATAAAGTGCACTGTGCTTGAACTCCAAATTTGTGTCATACCTTGGTGAGTATTTTATGAATTATAAAATTGGAAAGTAAGTTAAGATACAGAAGTGGTTGCTGGCTCCTCCATCTGATAAATCTTATTTGGGATTAGTATGTAATATCCCTACTTCATTTCTTTTTTTATGGGGTTTAACTGAATACCAATAAAAAAGAGGAAATTCTATCCATGTATCTTTGCTTTTTTCTTGTTAACTATACTACTTGGCTGTTGAAATTTTCTTTCTTCTAAATGAGCATAGGATTTCTGAAAATGTTAGCATCAGATTTAATTGTGTTCTCGAGTTTACGGACATTGCACCATGCCTGAAAATATGCTTAGAGATACACACATTTAAAGTAGGTGTTAATCAGGGAAGGGTCGACTTACAGAATGGCAGAATAAAGACATCACTCCTACACTGCTGGTGGGACTGCAAACTAGTTCAGCCTTTGTGGAAAGCAA
>VBSM01002608.1:108795883-108806480 GCA_008086735.1 Cheirogaleus medius
AAAAAATAAATAAAATTAAAAAAAAGACATCAACAATACCACTTTCCCTCTAAAACAAACAAACAAAGAAATTACACACACACAAAAAAAACCCAACTAAAATGAATCATTTCAGAACTCTAGCAATTAACGAAAGCTACAAAATGAACTAGAAATCATCTGTTCAAGAAAAACTACTGAATTTAAGACAGTAGAGTCTGCGACTGCGATGTTTGAATTCAGGAATATTCTCATTTCCTCTCCCTCCTTCCCCACTTTTGTGGTGTGCCATGCAAAAGCCAGAAACATTGCAGACAATGAAAAGACCAGATCACCTTTGAAGCTCTGTTCAAAACAAACATAATTCTCCTTACAAAGTCAATATTTTGTCTGAACTCTTAGCTCCTTGGGAAATTTCTATTCTCAAGTGGCTATTTGAATCATTCATAGGGTGGCTTAATGGGAGGTGGAGTAGTCTGATACCAGAGATAAATGTTCTTTTATAGCCCAGTCTACTGTGTTTACCATTATGTCTCTTACTTTATTTTTACCAAGACCCAGAAAAGCGATATATTTCTCCATTTTATAAATTAATAAACTGAGGATGAATAATACTAATAATTTTCTCAAGGTCACACAGTTAATAAGTGGCCCTGCTAGAAATTGGACTGGCTCAAAATCTGCATATTAATAATTGTTTATTTAAAGGAAAAGACTTTGGCCTTGCACTGTTGGAAGATTGCACTGTAACAATAAAAAAATCCTTCAAAATATATTGGTAAGAGATAATGTTTTTGAGTAAAATAAAGCAGAAAAGGCAAGAAATATGGGTGACAGATTGAAATGCCTTTTGATTGGATTTATGTGGTGCTTGAGCTGGGATTTGAATCCCTGAGCTCATCCTTTTTCTTTTCCCATTTTGTCCAGTGATATTAGGAGTAAATAACCAACATCATTTTATTTGTTAGTTTGCCAAAAATGTTCAAAAATATTATATACACAGTCATCCAAATCCTTGCTTCTTATATGTGGTTGGTTAGGAGTGTCTATTGTTGACATTTCATGTATCTCTACTGCTGGTTACACCATGGATTACCAGTGTTGTCTTTAATATTGGAAATAGAATCATTAGCATCTTTAAATCTAATCATGTTATAGAGTCAATTCCAAAAAGTCCAGAACCAATTTCGAAAACTCACTCTTATGATACTGTTCCTCTAGAACCACTCTCAGCACCAAAATCTGTATTAGTCAGGATTCCCCAGGGAAACAGAACCAAATGGAGATATATACATATATAAATATATATACTTCTCTCTCACTCTCTTTTTCTATAGATCTAGATGTAGCTAGATAGATCTAGATATATAGGTATATATAGGTAACACAATCTATATATCTAGATTCTATGTAGATTTACCTCATACACACACACATACATGCACATACACACACACAGAATCATGTATCACTTAAAGATGGGGATATGTTGTGAGAAATGCACTGTTAAGCAATTTCATCATTGTGTGAACATCATAGAATATACTTACACAAACCTAGACAGTATAGTCTACTACACACCTAGGCTATATGGTGTAGCCTATTGTTCCTAGGCTACAAACCTATACAGCATGTTACTGTACTGAATATTATAAATCCAACTGTAAAACAATGGTAAGTATTTGTGTATCTAACCATAGAAAAGGTACAGAAAAATATGGTATAAAAGATAAAAAATAATATACCTGTATTGGGCACTTAACCATGAATGGAAGTGCTCTGGGTGAGTCCGTGAGTGAGTGCTTAGTAAATGTGAAGGCTTAGAACATTCATGTATATGTATATATACAGTAGTATATATTATTATACAATATAGAATTTTATAAACACTGTACACTTAGGGTACACTAAATTTATATATATTTTTTCTTTCTTTAATAATAAATTCACCATAGCTTACTCTAAGTTTTTTACTTTATAAAATTTTTAATTTTTCTGCCTTTGGACTCTTTTTAGATAAGACTTAGCTTAAAACATAAATACATTGTACAGTTGTACAAAAGTATTTTATCTTTATATACTTATTCTATAAGATTTTTTCTATTTAAACATTTTTAATTTTTTCTTAACTTTTTAAATTTTTTGTTAAAGATTAAGACACAAACACACGCATTAGCCGAGGCCTACACAGGGTCAGAATCATTAATATCACTGTTTTCCTCCTCCACATCTTATCTCACTGGAACATCTTCAGGGGCAATAACATGCATGGAGCTGTCATCCCTTAAGATAACAATGCCTTCTTCTGGAATCCCTCCTGAAAGACTTGCCTGGGACTGTTTTACAGTTTACTTTTTTTTTGTAAGTAGGAGAACACTCTAAAATAATGATAAGAAGTATAGTAATTATATAAATCAGTAAAATTGTTATCATAATGAAGTATTATGTATTATATATTGAATGTGCTATACTTTTATATGATTGGCAGTGTGGTGGGTTTGTTTACACCAGCATCATCACAAACGCATGAATAATGCATTGCACCATGTTGTGATGGCTGCAACATCATTGCATGATAGGAATTTTTCATCTCCATTAAAATCTTAAGGGACCACCACCGTATATGGGGTTTGTCATTGACCAAAACATCGCTATGCAGCACATGACTATGTATGTGTGTATGTGTGTGTGTGTGTTGCGTATGTATATATATATTATATTTATTATACAGGATTGGCTCCTGTGATTATAAAGGCTGAGACTCAGGAAATCTGATGGTAGAGTTTAAATACAGTTTAAGTCCAAAGACTTGAGAACCAAGGAGAACCAACGGTGTAATTTCCAGTCCAAATAGCCAGCCAGCAGTCTCAAGTCCCAAGAAGGGTTGATATTTCAGTTTGAGTCTGAAGGCAGGAAAAGACCAATAACCCAGTTCAAATAGTCAGGGCAGAGGAGTTCTCTCTTAGCCTTTTTATTCTATTCTAGTCTTCAATGGATTGGGCGAGGCCCACCCACTTTAGAAACAGCAATCTGCTGTACTTAGTCTAGCAATGCAAGTGTTAATCTCATCCAGTAACAATCTCACAGACACACCCAGAATAATGTTTTGCTAAATACCTCAGCACCCTGTAGCCCAGTCAAGTTGACACATAAAATTAACCATTACAAAGAACATGTGCATTTTATTGCTAGTGAAAAGGTTTGCTGTATTCATGTGAACTTAAATGGTCCCTGATCTCCCAAAGCTAATAATAGCCAATTATCTAAAACATTCACTGGGGTGGAATGAGGAAGAAAGCCTAAAAATGGCAAAGAATATTTATTTTGTGGCTAGCCAGCACTCTATGGTTCTAGAATAATGACTTGCCAATGAAAAGCCAATAATCTTTCTTCAGCTGCTTCCAAACGTGTAACCTACTTTATAGTATCAACGTACTTTGGAAAAGAACATTTTGTACAGTAGGATATCACTTTTCAAAGCCTCTTGACATCATCTGTATTCTAGAGTCGTAGATAATCTTGGAGATCAAATCTTCCTTCTGTAGTCTTTCTGAACAATACAGCAATCTCTGGACTACCCTGATCCATGATGTCTTGCCAGGCAGAATATTTTTACCTACCTTAGCAGTGATTGATGTTCTGATAATCACTACTACCAGCCCTTTAACTGTTAAGGACATTCTAGCAAAGCATTTCCATAAAAATAGGATATAAATATTACTTACAACTTATTAAAATGTTTATATTCCTTTACCAACAACGTTAATAATAAATGTCTTAACATATTACCCTTTCCAGAGAATGTTTAGATTATATGTGTCTTACTCACCTTAGGCAGCCATAACAAAATACCATAGACTGGGTGGCTTATACAGTATAGAAATTTATTTCTGGGGGTTGGGAAGTCCACAGTTAAGGTGCAAGCAATTCAGTGTCTTGTGAAGTCCCCCCTCCTGGTTTGCAAATGGTGCACATCCTTGTTGCTGTATCCTCACTTGGTAAAAGGAAATAGAGAGAAAATTCTGGTCTCTTCCTCTTCTTATAAGGTCAGTATTGCCATGGGGCAGGGGGGTCCACTCTCAAGACCTCATCTAAATCTAATTATGTCCCAAGGGCCCTGCCTCTAAATACCAACATTTGGGAATTAAGGTTACAACATATGAATTTGGGAGCTCATAAACATTCAGTGAAGAGCAATGCAAGTGCTCAAATTTACTCCGTTGTTTCCCAAAGCATGTTCCTAGGGGTACAAAACAATTTTTTGTAAAATAAGGTTTTCTAGTCAAAGCTTTTGGAAAACTGAAAAATGTATATCCTCTTGGAAATTAAGTGTATGCATGAACTAAGCGCTCTGAGAAGGCCTGCAATAAACAGGTTAAAATCCAATGTCTATTATCTGTTATCTTGGTTGTAGTGATGTATTACCATTACATACATATATCCAAACTCATCAAATTGTACACATTAAATATGTGCAGTTTCTTGTATGTCAATTATACCTTAATAAAGCTGTTTTTCTAAAAGTTAATTCAGCATTTTTCAGACTTTTTTGAATGCTAGACTTTTTTAATCTATGTTTTTAATGTTAGTTCCATATAATGGCATTCATAATTAAAATTAATTAAGCTTTTACACATGCCAAACACTATTAAAACGTTTTATATATTATCTAATTTTATTCTCATAATTATCTGAGATATGTACTGTTGTTGTCTTCATTTTATTGATGAGGAAACTGAAGCTCAGGGAAGTTTGGTAACTTGCCCAAGACCAGACAGAGTAAGAAGTGAAAGGTCAGGGTTTAAGCCTGTGATAGTTTTCTTTTGCAGCAGTAATGAATTTTCTCCAACGTAGTGGTTTATAATAATATAAATTGATTATGTCACTTTTTTTGATCAAGCTGACACAGGTCTCATTGGTCTAAGAATAAGGTGTGAGCAGCGCTGTGTTCTGGAGGCTCTGGGGAAGCATCCGTTTCCTGTTCATTTAGGCGCTGACAGAATAAAGATCCATTCCTTTTTAGGACTGAAGTCCCCATGTCCTTGCTGGTTGTCAGCGGGGGGCCTCTCTGGGGTTCTTGCTCCCTGCATCACCAGCACCAGAGTATGCAATTCTTCTCATGTGGCCATTTCTCTTGCTCACCTGCATGCGTTCTTCCACCTTTAAGGATTCACCTGATTGGACTGGGCTCACCCAGGGAATCCTGGATAATCTCCCCACTTTAAAATCCTCAACTTTAATCACATCTGCATTGTTCCTTTGACCGTGTCATATAATATATTCAACACAGACTCCAGGGATTAGGGTGTGGACTTCTTAGGAGGACATTATTCTGTCAACTATAGCACTTCCTTATTTTGACTTTGAGGCCATGTGCTAATCCACCATGACCTTCTGTTGTTTTAAGAATTCCCTTTAGAACATAGAATTTGGCAAATATATCCTTAGTTTAAAACAGCAACATAAGGAGTGAAAATATAGACATGGGGCAGGCCTGGGGAAAAGCTATTGGGTTTTCAGGGTCTTATAACACAAAAGTGATTACAAAATGCTCAGCATTTTGAAGCAAAATGTGTCATGCACAGCATGATACAAGAAACTCCAAAGTACTTATTAATCAGAGCCTTAGAAAAGCAGTGAGAAAAAAGAGAGAAAGTGGGCTTTTAAATATGATTTTTTTATTCTTTGTATTTTCTCTGGCCATACCCCCTGATAAAGCATCTTGCAACTTTATGAAAGGACATTTGTTTGCAGATGATTTGTTTCTAAAACATACAGTAATAAAATAAACAAGGACAGGAAAAGTGCTTTACTTATTTCCTATATGAGTAAAGCTTTGTTTTCTCACTTCAGACTTTCGTAAGCCACACATTTGAGAATTCTCATAGGAATCTTCTTTTCTTCCACACTCAACACTGTTTCTTGAGTAGTTTTTGAAATGGCAAATGTATAGCCGAACACTTATGTCCTGACTACAAAATATATTTCTTTTCAGCTATCTAGTAGGTGTTCCATTATGTGAGAAAACTCATTCACTTAGTGCTATAATGTATCATCAATATTTTCACCTTTAAAATTTTTTTTTATATTTTTTGTACTGTGAATTAGTGGTTCACAGTAATTATCAGCCTGACATAGAGTGGCTTTGTCTTCTTGGACTTTTAGCTTCGTTTCCTAAAATTAATCTGTCCATATTAAATAAGGGCTAACAACAACAGTACACTGTATTGAGCATTGTGGATGAAGTAAAGATATATTAAGTTCTTGTACTTAGAGACTTTATATCCGTCATCTCACATCCATCCCGACTAATGCTATCCTTGGTTAAACCTTCTTCATCACTTACGTGATCGTTTCTCTAACTATATTTCTTAGTCATACTCTAGTCAAATATGTGTTTTTCAAATATTTTCTCCCAGCCTGTGGCTTATGTTTCATTTTATTAATATTTTTTGCAGGGAAGAAGTTTTTAAATTTTATAAAAGAAATTAAATAGCAGGCTGAGGATTTTGAACTTATTCTTAGGTTAATATTTGTTGAGCACTTCCAATTAATCCAGCTTTCTGCTCAGCCTTAACCTTCATCATTGCATTTTAGCTGCTTATAACATTTCTGTGAAATAAACATTGTTTCTCTTCTTACAGATGAGAAAACTGGTGCTCTAGAGATCCAGTAAGTGTTTTATATATAAGTTGTATTATTCCTTGGCCTTTACTGTTACTTTATAAAAGCAATTATTTTATAGTATTTTGGCATTTATTTATTTGGCTGAGGAGTGGAAGCATTTTAGGGCTCCATGAATGACTTTGTAATTAGAATCGTCTACCCCTGAAAACAATCTCATCACAGCCAAAAGGGAACATTCCATATAAAATCAATGAGGTTTCCCTTTGGACTCTTTCAATCTGATTGTACATATTCCAAGTATGGTGATGTGAATATTATATAAATACTTCATTTGGTACTTGCATCTTGTTTATAATTCTCTTTAAAATGATTTACCCCCAGTGGGATTTTCATTGTTTACCACAATGTAGTGCTAGTTCCTTTGACCATGTTGCATTCCAAAAATTTTAGGTTTGGCATACAAAAACAGCACAATAGCTCATTCACTTATAACAGCAGAATCTCCCATAAAACAGCTAGATGTTTTAGTACAAAGTATTTATATTCTGCCATTTTATAATTAAATTCCTAGATAAATAAGAGTGGTATATCTATTATGCTGCTTCATGACTCCTCTTATTGACTTGCAGACCTCCAATACTATACCAATATTGATATTTTAAAATCAAGCCAATCTGTCAGGAACCGTGTATAATGATGCTTACCTTTCTAATATACATCCTAGATGGATTCAGCTGGCTATATCAATAACTGCCACCTAAGACAAAGTGCCAAGTGCTTCACTGTGACTGAGTTTATTAGTCACTTAGTGAGAATTAAAAGAAGAGAAAAGCAGAAAAGAAAAACTGACAAGAGAAAAAGGTTCAGATTTATTACCCAAACTCTGATAGGATTACATTAAAGTAGTATTACTCTTTACTGCTTTCTTTACAATAATCCTGTAAAATGCTTTCTTAAAGCCTGATGTTAGAGAACAAATTGTAATATGTTGTATGTTTGAAATTGTGGACCCACGATGAATTGTTCTGAAAAAGATATTCTAATATCTACGCTGGTAGGATAAATCTTTTACCTAAATTGGTTGCATTTTCACAGGCCCACATTCACATTACTAGTGAGAGTTTATAATGGCCTAACCCTGAACTGACAGAGAGCAAGAGGACCAAGAAAAATGTGCACATCCTATTTCTTCATAAAAATAGGAGGTAAACTTGTACTCATTTCAGAATGAACAAACAGAGATCAATACCAACTTAGAAACTATGACAGACAGATTGCAAAAGAAGGGAAAGGGATTTTCAACACAGATAACTCAGAGGGAGAATATGCTTATTAATATTTTTTATTTTCTAAGCCAAAATAAAGTTTCAGGGAACCATTGTCCAGTCTTAAGAGGATGGAAAACATGGCCAGCTCCTTCTTATTGGGTTGATTTCTTTTCATTCGTTTGACCTCAGCTTAAAAGTCATCTTCTGAAGGGATAGAGAGTGGGAGAGAATTTCCTGACCTCTGTGTAAATTAGGTCAGCCCTTTTATGGTTTTCCTTTGCAATTTATAAATTTCCTCCACAGCATTAATTGTAATTTTTAATTATGCATGTAGTTGTGCTTTGTATTTTATTCTCTGGTTTCTATAATAGGACATAATTCCATAGGAACAGTGGCAATATAGCACTCAGAAGATTTCTTGACAATAATGTGACTGTTTGGTAAAATTTATTGAAAAAAATAATGAACTAATAAGCAATAAGAGGCTATGAAGAGATGCCAGATTGATCCAGGTAAAAAGAAAAGTCATTGGAAAGGTTATAATAGAATTTTGTCCCAGAAAGACCTCTAAGTCCAGACTTTACAGGTATACTCTTTCAAATTTTCTAAGAAATGATTCTATATAGCCCATACCAGAACAAAGAACATGGCAAGAAATGCATTTATTGCTGAAATACTGTTGTTAATAGCAAAGATTATTATCCCAAAAGGACCAGAGTTGGTGTGTTTTATCTACCAATAACGATTTTGCCATAACAATAGGCAAAACAACAGTGTCTGTAAAATTAGTTTTATTTATCTGTAAAATGAAGACAATAACAAAGACTGTTGTGAGGACTGATATTGAAATTTTATATAAACTGAACATGCAGGATAGATAGGGAATAGGTAGTAAATATTTGCAAAATTTAAAACTTATCCCAGCACAGAGCAGTTAAAAACATTTATCATAATGTATCATATATACGTTATTTGTATCACGTTTATGTTGTGAATTAACTCTCCTACTAAAATCCAGCATAGCAGGTGTCTCATCAATGTGCAAGTACTTTTAAGAAATGACCAGCCAGACTTAGTACTAGCAAGTAGGCCCAATGGCTTAATAGTCAATTTATTACCTCATTATTAGACTTCATAAGATACAAAAACCATTTTGTTGATAATATCATCGGATACTCAAAATGTATTACAAATGAAATTGCCACAGCCATTGTTGTTAAAAGTTTTTGAACATTAAATATTGGGAAACTTCCCTATCTTTTGAATAATATATTAACTTATATCCTTCATTTATTCATTTATACAATGAATATTTATTTAGTACTAATTATAATAGGCATATTAGGTATTGTGAAAAGTAGAATAATGGCCCCTAAACATGTCCATGTTTAATGCCTGGAATTTGTCAATCTGTTATCTTAAACCACAAAGAAGAATTAAAGTTGCAGACGAAATTCAGGTTGCTAATCAACTGACAAACTAGGAGATTATCCTGAAATATTTAAAGGTGTTTGATTTAGTTATAAGGGTTCTTAAAAGTAGATGAGCAAGGGAAAAGAGATCAGAGTGAGAAGGACTCCAGCCACCATTGCTGGCTTTAAAGACTTAGAAAGGGGACTTAGAAGCTGGAAAAGGCAAGGAAAACAATTCTCCCATAGAGCCTCCAAAAAGGAATGCAGCACCCGCTGATACCTTAATTTTAGCCCAGTGAGACCTGTGTCAGACATCTGACCTCTATCTATATATCTTATAGAATTTGAGATAATAAATCTGTATTGTTTTATGTACTAGGTTAGTGGCAATTTGCCAGCTGTAGAAAATTAATACAGATATGAGAGTGAGTGAAAGGAACCATTAATCCTGTTCTAGTAGACTTTAAGAGTCTGGTAAAAAAGTAAATTATCATTGAATAATAATTAATATTAATATGAAGCAGCAACCAGCCACGTGAAGTGCTATGAAGGAGTATAATCTTCGAGATGTTTATTTATATGTAAAAAGAGTTATGTTCTGAAGTCAGTATAAAAGGCTTAAATCACCATAATCATGATTAACTTTGAATAGCTCTTAAATGACCCATAAGGTTGAAGATACCTGGTTTTGGCTAAACAGGCCAGAATAGTAATTCTTAGACACAACTAAAACATGATACTGAGACAGATTAACAGAGCAAAAGCAAAGCCTGTATGCAGAGTTACCAACCGTGTCCTCGTTTTAGAAAAGAGTTAGATGTCTAACAGTGACTGGGGTAGGATATGTGGAGAATGCCACAATATTTCTATTTTCTTCAGGGTTTACTCTGTTTTATTTTGACATCAAGCTTTCAAAATCTCATTCTGAGTAGTAAAATGCTAGAAATAGTCACATTAAGTTCACAAATACTATAAATTCCCCAGTAATTTTAATACTTTTAAGCTTGTTCCAGACATTTGGATCAATATAATATGATATGAAAAAATAAGTTGTAATCATTAAAAAATTGAGTATAAAATATCTTTATTAGCAGATATTATATACTTAGAAATGTCAAGAAAATCAACTAAAACCACCAAAGTTATCAAAAGATTATCAGTAAAGTTGTTATACATGACATGAAATAATAGCTTTCTCTTAGAAGTTATAATGTAAAAGAGAACAATATGTTAACAAACAAACAAATCATAAAGTACCTAGAAAGACTCTAATCAGGGAATGTATAGAATTTGTATGAAAAAAAAAAAAGA
>VBSM01002608.1:108840725-108886499 GCA_008086735.1 Cheirogaleus medius
CCGGCCTCACTTCAGTTTTTGTTATTTCCTTAGTTGTTGTTCTAGTCCTTGCTGTGTATGTCTTGCCCTACCAGAATCAGCTTCAGATTAATAGTAATTTAATTGTAATAAAATATGGACCTATTACTCTTATATGTTTCCATTTCCCCTCACTTTTTATAGTATTACCAGTATATACATTATATTTACAAATGTTACTAATCCACTTGTACAATGTCATAATTATTACTTTTTATAACTTTATATTTTAAATACATTAATTGAAGAAAGTAATATAAGCATATACTTGTAGATTTTGCTATAGTAACCACTTTACTTGTAATTTCTGTTTTTCTTCATATTTTCCTGTGGATTTATGTTACCATCTGAAGTCATATCCTTAGCCCAATACTAGTTTGCTATTACCCAGATCATTTGGGCTATTATTGGCAAATAAATTTTTATATGTTGTTTGCATAGCGATACTTTATTTGAATATTGACTAATACAATGGCAGAGTTGAGTAGTCAAGACTGAGACTATATGACTAGCAAAACCTAAAATATTTACTATCTGGCCTTTTACAGAAAAAAGAAGAGGTTGACAATACTTGATCTAGGAGATAGATAAAATCATTTAGTTATTGGTCTTTATAGTTTGAAACCAATATACTTTGGGGGTTCCTTGGAAAATCAGATTTTTTATAATTTGATAACTATAAGAGTTTTTGTTTTCTGAGACATTAGTACTGTTCTTATTATGTCTATGTTATTTTATTTAATCCTCACAGTATACCCAAGAGATGGTTATTGTCATGTGATACCTATTGCTTAGACACAGAGAGTATAATAAATCATAGCATATACTTTGTGGGTTGAATTCTGACCTTACTATCACCTTTGTAGCAATGGCCAACACACTCATCTTCCTTCTGCTTCGGTTCTCTCATTTGTAAAATAGCACCCACCTCATAGGATTTGATGTGAGATTTAATAAATTGATGTATGTACAACACTGAAATCCATGCCTGGCTCAAAGAGCTATATAAATATTATAATTATTTCAAAGATAAGAAGACTTTGATACATAAAATTAAACCATTTGTTTCAGGTAATTAAACTAGAAATTGATGTATTAGATACAGCAAATGAGTTCTGTGCTCACGCTCCTGATCACTATGATTTCTGCCTTCTGTGATGTTTATTTAGATCATTATTTTCTATTGTTTATGGGTGATTGGTGATGCCTGCCTTGAAAATTTCCCAGGTGAAAAGCATTTCAATTTAAATGGCATAGAATTTTGGAAAAGTGATCCTCATTTGTTTTTGTGTCAGATTGATCTGCAGATTCTCTTCCAAGGAATCTTTTGGCTCGGCTTATCCATAGCACCTCCTTGGCCAACTTGTATAGAAGGGAGATGGCCATGTATTCAGGGGAGATGGCCATGTTATAGGTCATGATCAGAATATGATTTTATAATTCTGCTCACTGCACAGGTGAATATTATTGTTTCAATCAGCCTTAACTGATAACATATAATATCTGCATTTCAGGTTTATACAGATAATATAAACTCAAATATCTGTTTTTTACACTTTATCAAATGCTTTGTTTTAACAGAGGGTTCTTGAAAAACACTCAATCCATTCATTCCTATAAATGTTTAAAATGCATTATTAAATGATGTCAGATCATCAGAGGGCTATGCATATGGTTTGCATTATTATGTCCACTTTTAAAACCATTTAAATTATATTTCATTGTGGAACTATGCAAATGACTTACATGAGGCATGTATAAATAATAGTTTTATAAATTTAGTCTTATATTGTTAGGATTTGATTCAATATTTTTGAATGTGTATTAAATTTTTGACATATACTAGACACTCTAATAGATCTAGATATACAAAACAATTAAGAAGAATCCTATTTCTGAAGGATTCAGACTTGCAAGGGCAGAGTTTAGAAACACATGCACAAAAGCTGTTAGACCTGGCATTGCTTTATAAACTGGCAAAAGCAAGGTAAAATGAACACAGGGTTCGATTCTACCTGAATGGTCAGGAAAGTCTTCATGGCCAAGGGGAAGGCAGAGAGGCAGCAAAGGAAGGTTTATATTTCTGAATGGCTTGGAAGTGGAGGGAAAAAAAGTGTTAGCTGGAGATGATGCTATGTTGAGGGGGGCGAGTCACGTCTTCCATTTATTTGGTTTGGTTTGTTCATAATGGGAACTTAGAACAGGCTTCTAAGGTACTGGGAAGAAATCATTGAAAAGAGAAATACCTGATGGTTACTACTTTATTTAAACTGTGAGATCAAAAGCATAGGGGAGAATGACATCACCAAAAATGTCAGAGTAGGGAAGTCTAGGGTTTCATCTCTCCACAAAAGCAATTAATAAGCTGGGCAAAAATTGTCAGAATCAACTTTCACAGAACTCTGGAATCTAGTCAAAAGCTCACAACAACCACATGAAAATTTAATGAAGAAAGAAGCTGCTGCACCCAGTAAGAGATTCCTGTGGTACTTTAAAATCCTTTGTGGCCCCAGATTTGGGCCATGAATATGGTAGCTCACAATCCTGGTGTAGGTCACTAGTGCCAGAGAGAACAATAAAGTTCATATTCTCAGGTAGCTATGCAATGCTTTCAATCTGTCTGGTGGCTTCTCAAAGACCTGCGAAGGGCTTTCCTTTGTTTAGTGGAACTCAGAGCACTGGGGACAGAGCTTCCTGGGTAGCATTTGTTGAAAGCCTCTAAAGGTCATGTATTGACTGTAGCAGCCTCGGGCAAGGGAGATCAGTCTAGAAAAGAAATAGGCTTGAAAATCTGGGAAGAAAGAGCTTGGGAAAGGAGATACTCAGGAAATAAAGGCTTTTAAAAATCCCTGTGTATACCAGAGAATTAAGAAGGACATGAACATGTGTAAAAATGACACATGCTCAGAAAGGGCCTGAGAAGACCATAAGCTTTTATCTCTGGATAACCTTAGGGCTCTACACAAGCAGGAAGTGAAGCTTAAGGCAGAGTTATAAATGGCTTGGGTAAGTGTTGAAAGAATGCCCCAACACAGAGCCAATCAGCAAAAATTGGGAATGTATTTTTTTCTTTTATTTTTAGTTTCCAATAGTTTAAGGGAATCTCTTTCAAAACACTTGCTGACCAGCAAGCTAATGAAACACAGACTTCAGTGGTTACACCCAATAAAGCACACACACTTTACACAAGTAATTTAGGAAAGCCAAAAAACAAACAACAACCCACAACAATAGCAACAACAAACCCTGGGGAGAGGAGAAAACTCTGATTTCTACAGTTCCCATGTTACAGTATTCAAAATATCTCATTTTAACAAAAAAATTCATGAGTCACTCAAAGAAAAAAAAGAGTATGGTTCATTCACAGTAATAAGATAAATGTATAGAAACTGTCCATGGGGAAGTCCAGGAATTGGACTTGCTAGACTCCAAATCAACTATGCTAAATATGCTCAAAGAGCCTAAGGAAACCACAGGCAGAGAATAACCTAGGATATGTATGTCTCACCAAATAGAAAATATCATTAAAAAGATTTAACCTGAACTCAAACAAGATATTTCCTTTTTTAAAACTGGTATTAAGGCAGGAGGGCATTGAGTCAATGGAGAAGGCTTAGGGTAGAGAATTAGGAGTGGTTATACCTGGGAGCGTCAATCTGCTCTGTGTCAAGGTCATCTGCTAAGAGGAGAGAACAAGCTCTACAGGTTTGAGGAAGAAGCATGTTTGAATTAAATGGTGTTTAGTATCCAGTTGACACTGGAGATCATAAACTGAGGTGGTAGGAATCTGCATCATTGTGTGATTTCCTTGGGCATCAACCATAGAGTAGGAACAGAGAGAGCATGTTGTCTTATTGATCCAAAATGATTGAACTCTTAACAAATAAAATCTCCTAGTATTCTATTTAATGTTTAATGGCATCTTACTTGTCTCAGTATTAAGGGTGGTGCTGCTTCTGTGTGTGTGTGTATAATTTTTTTTTTTTTTTTTTTTTTGCTTGTTTTTGGGAAGGTTTTGGTGGGGATGGTGTCTCACTCTGTCACCTGGGCCAGAGTGCAGTGGCATGATTATAGCTCATTGTAGCCTCAACTCCTGGGCTCTAGCCATCCTCCTACCTTAGCCTCCTGGTGTGTGCCACATGCTCATCTAATTTTATTTATTTATTTATTTTAGAGATAGGGATCTTGCTATGTTGCCCAGGCTGGTATTGAACTCCTGGCCTCAAGTAATCCTCCCACCTCAGTTTCCCAAAGTGCTGGGATTACAGGCATAAGCCACTGTGCCCAGCCTAAATATATATGTTATATATACTTTTCAATAAGGGATTGCATTAAAATCTTTTTTTTTTTTTACTTTTTTTGTGATTCACTTCTAACTATGAAGAATCATATGATATACATTTTTATAAACATATTTTTAACTCTTAGTTTTATCTTGACCAGCTTTCTTATAATAACATTTCACAAAATGGATATTACCAAGAACTCAGTTCTGGAAATTATAGCTAGGTTAATGGAAGACTGCATACTATATACCCCTTTTTTTGGCAGTCACAAATTACATAAATATAGCACATTATCTACAGTGTGCTTGTGTGATAAAAAATTTATTTAAGCCAGCTTTTCTCATACATATTTTGTTATTTCAAAACATTTTGTAGAACACTGATCTTTGAAATAGCAGTTTAAAAAACTCTGCCTTAAGTCATTTATTTTATTCTCTTGCATTTTATATGTTTTTCTAAACACCCTTAAAATCTTTGTAATTTGAGGAAGGGCAGTGGGCCCACCTGGTCTCTAGATAGAGAGAAGAGGTGATGTCACTTGATTCTTCTGAATTAGTTCAAACTACAAATTGGTTTACCTGCTGCATAGCAGCACCCTCTTTTCTCTCAATGCCTTGTAAATGGTATTTTTCCACTTTTATTTTTCATTTAATGCAGGATATTTAAATAAGGAAGCACAAATGGCTTATATGTTGAAGACGGATTGCCTAGGGAACACCAACTAAAATTAAAAAAAAAAAAAAGAAAACAACAAAGGACAAAAACAAAACAAAACAAAATATGTTATGTTCTTATAAGAAAAAAATCTAAATATTACAAAAAATATAAAGTTATAAATATTATTATTTCTAAAGGAAACCACTGCTAGCAGTTTCTTGACTTAAAGAAAAATCGTCATATGCCAGTAAATAAATATGCACAGATATATGTACTTTTAAAAAAATAAGCAAAGTTTATCAAACTATGTTCATTCAGTAACTTGTATCATTGTCCCCCTTAAAATATAAAGTGACTTTTTTATATAATTATAAAACATGTCTACCTTTTTGTTTTTAATAGTTACATATAATGCCTTTGAAGAAAAGAAAATTAATTTAAGCACACTCCTCTTAAAAACTTGGCATATTTTCTTTGATGTGTATATTTATAGGGTAAATTTCCAGCAACAGAATTCCTAAGTCAAAAAGTATGGGCAGAAAGATAATCAGATATCTTCACAATCAACAAAAATAAAAAAAAAGACAAATGAGATTGCAACAAACTAAAGAAATTACTCACATCAAAGGAAACAATCTAACAGAGTGAAGAGATAATCTACAAAGTGGGAGAAGAAATTTTGGGAACCATACATCTGATAAGGGGTTAATGTTCAAAATACATAAAGAATTCAAACAACTCAAAAGCAAGAAAACAAATAACCTGATTTAAAAAATGGGCAGGTGACTTAAAGAGAGATTTCTTAAAATAAAACATGCAAATGGCCTGCAGGTATAAGAAAAAAAATGTTCAACATGATTAATCACCAAGGAAATGCAAACTAAAACCACAATAAGGTACCACCTCACAGCTGTTAGGATAGTTATTATCAAAAAGACATAGACATTATAAAAAACAGTGTGGAGTTTTCTCAAAAAAATAAAAAATAAAACTACCATATGATCTAGCAATTTCACTTCTGGGTATACATGCAAAGAAAATGAAATCTGAACGTCAAAGAAATACTGTATCTGCACTTCCGTGTTCATTGCAGTATTATTCACAAAAGCCAAAATATCGAATCAATCTAAGTGTCTATCAACAGATGAATAGATAAAGAAAATGTGGCATTTATACACAATGGACTGCCATTAAGTCTTAAAAAAACAAATCCTGTCATTTATAATGACATGAATGAACCTGGAGAACATTGTGTTAAGTGAAATAAGCCAGACGTAGAAAGACAAATACCGCATGATCTCATTTATATGTGGAATCTAAAAAAGTTGAACTCATAGAAGCAGAAGGTAGAATGGTGGTTACCAGGGGCTATGTGGGGGGTGAGGGGAGGAAATGTTGGTCAAATGACATAAAATGTCAGTTAAGTAGGAAAAATAATTTCAAAGAACTATTGTATAACATGGTGACTACAGTTAATAATAATGTATTGTATACTGTACTTGAAAATCCTGAAAAGGGTAGATTTTAAATGTTTTCACTACAATAAATCATAAGTATGTGAGGTAAATCATCTTATTTAGCTCTACTGAGCCATTCCACACTGTACACATATATCAAAACATCATGTTGTACACCATAAATACATGCAATTTTATTTTTCAATTAAAAATAGTAAAATAAAATAGATGGCAAATTGATTAAAAAGTAAACACTTTGCACATGCAAAAAAAAAAATTATCAGATATCTAACAAATTATACTCCTAAAAGATTGTACCCGTTTATATACCACCAAAAGTATATGAGAATGCAATTTTTTTGTCATCATATTTTAAGGGAGACATAGTGAAACCAGCGAGCATTCAGGACCGATGCTGAACACATCAGGAAATCAGGTGGCATGGGAACAGATTGATTAGGCAGGGCTGCTGATTCTCATGTAAAAAAGCTAGTGAAAATTAACTAATTGGCATTAGAGTATAAATGAATTCTAGTCAGTCCTACTTAACCTTCCCAGCGTAGTTATATTTCAAGAGGAAATAATTTTAACATGAATATTTTTCTAATTATGGGATTTTAGATGGTGTAGGAAATTATTAAATACAGTCAAAATTGAAAAAAAAAACCAGAGTCATAATATCCTTCATCTCACAGGGTTTAAGGCTCTACCACATTTATTTTGTAATAGCTCCCTTCCCTAGTCTGTCACTCTTTATCCTCTTTTGAAAGGCAAGTTCCCTGGAAAAGGTAAAAAGATGATTTATACTGTTGAGCAAATTAGTTGACCACTTTGTCTTCTAACATGTTTTGACAAATGTATCAGGGGGAAAAAAGCTCTGTTCTGTGTGTATGTGGCAAGGGGAGGGGGGAGGATTGGGAGGAGAGGAAAAAGGGTTTGGTTTTTTACTGCTTTAAGAAAGAGACTGGATTGACCTTGGGGTAACATTTTGAGGGACAGAAGACATTATATAGCCAGGAGGCAGCCTATGGGGGATGAATAAATGCCTCAAGAATGAAGTTGAGTCTTATAGAATGGGGTTATGAAAACCACTCAAAGACAAGGCCACAAATTTTATGAATGCTTCTAGAGCTTATACTACTGCCCAGTCTTTTTCTTTTTTTTTCCCTCTCTCTCTTTCTCCCTCCCTTCCTTCCTTCTCTCTTTCTTTATCTCTCTCTCTCTCTCTCTGAATTAGTTAAGTCCTATCTGCACAATAATGCATTCCCACCGGCTACCTCCAGAGCAGGAGGCCAGGGACAGGGCCCCTGATTCTTCTCCTCCAAGTCCTAAGGATTTTTTTTTTTTTTTTGAGACAGATTCTCACTATGTTGCCCCAGGTAGAGTGCAGTGGCATCATCACAGCTCACTGCAACCTCAAACTCCTGGGCTCAAGTGAGCCTCCTGCTTCAGCCTCCCAAGTATCTGGGACTATAGGCCTTACCAGGACACCTGGCTAATTTTTCTATTTTTAATAGAGATAGAGGTCCCAGTCTTGCTCAGGCTGGCCTGAAACTGCTCAGCTCAAGGGATCCTCCCACCTCGGCTTCCCAGAATGCTAGGATTACAGGTATAAACCACTTCAACCAGCCTCAAGTCCTAAGGATTTTTAAGTGGGTCCCTCCAACTGCTTTTTACTCTACTTATTTCTATTTCCACTTCAGATCCTCTTTCCACATCCCACCTATAGTGTGTACATATTGTTTTGAAATCCTCAAATTACCACCACTTTTTCTTGTATTGACTTCTGGGAAAGGGGGGTTCTCCTATTTTATTCATGAGTTTCTAGTGGACCATTTCATATATCTAGGTAATTCTACCTCCTCATCTATATTTGATTTGTGTAAAGAGGGCATGTGAACCAAAGCTGGCCAAGGAGAGTTCTTTTCTTAGACTTTTTCAGACTGGACTACTAAACCTATACTTGGAAAGAAGCAAGGTGAGGGTCTGAAACACTGAAGATTAAACATTCACCTGAATCATTCAAGAAAAGACTGAGTTTCGAAAAAAACATCTAGTTTTTCCTCCTCCTGCCACTTCTAAATGGAGGCTGCAGGGCTCCCTGGGAGGATCAAATCAACATGATAGAAATAAAGAAGTCAAGTTCTTATTACACACTTAGATATAACAGAAGTAAATTTGCGGCCCTTAACAGCATTGTGCAATCTGATCATACTGACTCATGGTGATATAACCATTCTAAATTCTCAAAAGTGGCATTGCAGATGTCATCATTTCATTAAAAATATAGGCACAGACAAGTTAGATGTTCTTTCTTACAGAAATTTGAAATGGCCATAAATACCAGTGAAAATAAAAGGAAGGAAAAAATAAGCAACTATCACAAAGTAAACTTGAGGAAATTAACTTTTGATGGATGATTTTGATTCCAAGTAGAAGGTTATTTTGGAGTTTAGATAAAGTGGTTTCTTTTTTCCCCCTGAATTCTTATTCTTTTAAGATAGTTTAAGATTGAAGTCTTGGAAAATGCTTCCCAAGGTCACAATCTATCTTTGAGGTGCATCTTCCATGAAGCTATGAGTTTAAGGAACAAAATAAAAATTCATTTCTCTTAAGAAAAACAGAATAGGCAGGAACTCTTTGGTGAGTGTGATTTGTGGTAACTGATGGCTTAGACTGTGAATCTTTATTTCATAAATCATAAAATAAAGCCTATGACATAGTGATTGGTGCACATGACAAAATTCAAGTCTAAATCACATCATATCTTAATTTTGGCTCCTCCGAATAGCAATTACAGAAATGTCATCTTTTACTTGTAGTTTTGTAATAATTGTGATATGTAGGGGTCAAAATTAATGACATTGTTTAGAATTTGGAAGATAAAAGCATTCAAAAACACTGAAAATGGACTTTTCAGTCCATGGAGGTCAACAGAAGTCACATCATCTGTAGCATTTTCTTAATCAATTTTTCACTCATATTTTTATTAATGTAGCCATTCATTTATTTAACTCACATTTCTTGAACTCCTAGTACATATTAAGCACTATGCTAGACCCAGCACCAGCATGGTGGCCACCCTCACTGTAATGGTCCTCACTCCAGAGTTCTGTTCTCTGTTTTCTCTCCACGTAGTCCTTGGTGGTGCTTTCAAACCACCCTCAATGACTCATGAGAGTTACGCTCCAACTCATAAGTAATGAAAAATGAACTCTCTCTTATTTGCATTAAGTCCTAGAAGGGGCTGAAGCATTTCTTCTCATGAAATAAAGGGAAGAAAAACAAATAAAACAATGGAGGGACAGATGAATGTCTGTAAGGGGTGATTTATTTCTTTATACTGCTGCAGATACAAAATATTCTGTGTAAATGATTTCTCACTTTTAATTTATAGTTTATTCAATTCTTTGTCATTGGGTAATTTCACAGATACAATATTTTGACAAAATTCAAAGAAAAAAACCACTTTGATAAGCAACTACATGTTTTCTTTATTTACATGATTTTCTCAGGTTTTTTCCCTTTTCTTTCTACATTAAAGCACATCAATATCATTGCATTTCTCATATACTTAATCTATTTGTGTCTAAATTAGAACTAACTTAAATGCTATAGAGAATTTGTGAAGATTAATTGCTTTTCATTGCAAAAACACTGCTTCCTCATTTCATCCCTGTGGCACGGATATACGATGAGTTTTTTTGATTTTCTTGCTTTTGCTCAGTTTAAAATCCTTCTAATTATTCACTCAGCATATCAGTCACACATTCATTGCTCTTAAATTTCTGCGTGTATGCTCTGAAACAGTAAAATATGAGAATAAAATAATATATCTTCTAAACTCAACACACAAAGAATGAATACAGAAAGATTCTACCTATCATTATAAAATGCCTCATGTTATTAAGGTTAAATTCTCAGGCTTATGTGCACCAAGTTATAATCCTTCCTGGATACAAATGTAAGTCCCTAAAGAAAGGATAAAAAATGATAATCGTATTGTTTCTTCATTTTCTAAAATTCAAATTTATGAGAAAAGCATAATGGTAGAGATTCAGTAAATCACATAGCGTAAGCAAATACAGTGGGAAACTTACATTTCCAAAACTGATATGAAGTTTTAATATTAGTTACTAGCAGTGCAATATATAGGTCAAATTTTATTTAGAAGACAACAATCAAACTTTGAGAGTTAAATTTGACTGACTCTGAGCATCCACTGCATGCTAGGCACTATAAGAAAATGAAGACAGTGTTTGCTTTCTATGTTTGTGTTTTCATGCTATCCTTGTTCTGTCCACAGTTGCATTCTAGTTACTGTGCATCCACAGGCTGGGGCTTCTGGCCCTTGAACTCTCCAAACTGCCTTGTCCACCCTGATCCCCATAATAAAATATGTAGGTCCATATGCCATTCTTTTGGTGTTATTTTATTGTTATGCCAAATTGATGAATTCAAATACCCAAACTGGTTGACACTTTGTTGCTCATATGCTACCTTTTGTGATCAGTGTACAGGAATGTAAGGTCATAAAAGGGGCAAATTCTGTAAAACTTTTTCCTATAAGAACACAAACAACCAACAATGAAACAAAGAAAAGTCATAAAACGACATCCCTGATGAGAGTAGTATTTTCATCTTAAGAGATGGCTTAATGAGGTAATTTCTTAATTTCAAATCAAGGGCGAATCTAATGGTTGGAATTTCAGGAAACTGCTGGTCAGATGTAGAATACTTATCAGAAGGAGCAGATTCAGTGTTAGGTGTTTTACATGTTTTTAGGTAACTGCCTATTTCATCTATTGCTAAGACTCTTTCAAGTTTCATTAAGCAGCTTCTATTCTCTCAATAAATTTCTAGAAAAGGGCTATCAAATTCGATCCACTACTCACTGTCATTGAAGCAAAGCAAAACCCCACACTCAGTCCATTCATTATCTGGCTTCTTTTTAACTGCTTCTTTATAAAAGAGGCCAGAACCAAGAAACTTTGCTTTCCTGTGAAAGCCACTTACTCCACTTCACTGATGGATGCATGGCTCTGGGTCACCGTGTCTCCCATCATTTCTGCTAGGAAAATGGAGCAGAAGGTCTGGGGAAACAGGGCACCAGGCTGTGGGTTGTGATCCATGCTCCCAGTAGCAATATGAAAATAAAGTCATGGAACCAAACCCAGACCTCTTCGTCTATCTCATACGGGAGAATGCAGTCTCGAGACACCCTTGGACTTCGTCCAGCACGGCAGCTGTGACTCTCAAAGCTGCCGATTGATGTTGGCAATGAAATTCGTGACAAGATATTTTTCTGCCATATGTTCTGGGAGTGCCCAGGGCTTCAGGCTTCCAATGACAATGTAATTTAATGGCTTGAGAGTATCTTAACCATATTTTCTTCCAGAATCTTCATCTTGGGAGATAAGCACTGTGTGAAATCTGCTTCTGGATACTGGCCATTTACTTATTTAAACTATTAATTACCTAGTTCTGTCCCATAGGCACTGTCCCTCTGAGACTCTGGTGCTATTCAGTTATTTCAATTCAGTAGGCTCCATGACTTAGAGTATTAACTGCCTTTGTGGAAAAATAATAACGGTGACGATGAAAGAGAAGACTCTTTGGAAGTTTAATGTGTCTCTGTTCCAACTTAAGACCACTTTATATTTCCCTGTTTATCCCTGAATAAAACAAACCTACAACAACATAGGTTATAATGCATTGGCCTTTCTTGATATTTAACTGTTTTCCTTCATATCATTCCTTCACACCAAGTCTGAAACCAAGTGAGGAGGAGGGAGGGTCAGAGAAAGTGAGTATGTCTTTTTGTTATGTTACCACAGTGTGAATCTTAAATCTGCTCTGTGTTCCTTAAACCTTCTCTGTCTCCTATGTTCTTAGGCCACTTACAAAATCATTATCACTAGAAATATAGAAATACTGGTCACCCTCTAATTTGCCTTATTGGTAACAACAGATTAGACATCAAGTTTTAGCAAGTCTACCTGCAAAGCAACTATCAAATCTGACTTCTTTTACCAATTCCTGTCACCACTGCTTTAGTTCAGTTGTCTCTCGTGTCTCCCCTGGCCACACTAGGCAGCTTTTATACCAATGCTCTTTCCTTTGAGATGCTTCCTGAGATATATTTCCCAAGCTTTTGAAATAGTTATTTTCCCCAAGCTAATTATGTTCATATCATTTTCCCCTTCAAACACCCCTAATGATTACTTCTAGTACTAGCAGAATGACACTCTAAACCTTTCCCAGGACATATGAAACACTACTCTACTTACTCTACTAGGGAGACACTTCTGACACATTTACCCACTGTGCTTCATTCACCCTGGACTTACCGTCATTTTCTGAATAAGCCATGTGTTCCCATATCTTTATGTGATTGAACAAGTACTTTGTTCATTAAAATGTCTTTGCCTCCTTATCTGACTAATGAATTAATTTCTTACAAATTGTAGGCACAACTTCTAAGTCACCTGTAATTTTTTCCCCTTCACTCTCCCCATGGTGCATCCACAATAGTTTGTGCAATCTTGTATTATAGCATATTATGGCATACATTCAACTTAATTTTGAACTCCTGGGAGGGGCTGCCGGTTTGATCACTAAAAAAAGGTGCCTCAAAATGGACTATGCCATTGAAAAGCTCAAGTACTAATTGGGAAGATCAGCTTAATTTACATGAAATATAACACCAATTATACAAAACAATGACATATCAACAATGCAACATAATGCTATGGAAGTTAGGAGAGTAAAAGAGTGGGTGGAATTCTTGGAAAAACTTGGATTGATGAGTTGGAAAAGGGTGAGTAGAATTATAATACATTTTATATGATCCAGAGATTTTACCTATGTTTTGAGTCCAAAACAAAGAAAAAAGAGTAGATTAAATGACAGATTCCTATCAAAATAGCTTTGGAATATCATATTTTAAATATCCCTATTTGCTCCGTACTCTCCAAAGAATAACATAAAGGGTAAATTATTTTAAAAGCATAGCTAAGCTAAAAATTAAGTTTCATATCATTTAAAAAGAAATATGGATTGATTGGTAGTGTAAAGATCAGAAACTCTAGGGTTGCTGGGCTCTGGGCCCAGAGAAGATAGAGTTATATAGCATAATATAAAGGAAACTTATTCACATATACAGGATACTTTTTAACATTAAAAGCCACAATTCACATTGCTATGAATATCTATGCACCAAATAACATAGTGATCCCTTTATAAAGCAAAAACTATAGGCAATATGAAAAGACATGATAGAAAAACATTAGAATCTAACACACTCCTTTTATCACAACTCAGAACATGTGGACAAGAAATTTTAAGTAAGGATACAGAAGATCTAAGGAATATAATGAATAAAGCACTATTTATTATACATAAAGTTATGGTTATATATCAAACTTTATAAACAGATAATAGAGATTATAGCTTCTTTTCAAGTACACATGGAACATTCACAAAAATTGATCACATATTAGATAAAAAAGAAACTATTGGTAGTTTCAATAAAGTATAAATATGATAAGCACTATGTAATAAAACTAGAAATTCATATCAAAATCAAAAACAAAAAGGCCCTTTCATCTGGAAATTTACAAAAACACTATCAAACAAGTCTTGGGCCATTTGTATTGACAAATTGAATCTACTTAATTTCTAAAGTAGTTATTAATCATTTTTGATACTCTCAGTTAAGTTTATTATCATTTTTGTAGAGTTTGCCTATTTTTAATTTTGTATTTTGGAGAAGATTACAGATGGAAAAATACTGCTTTTACTTTACTTTTTAATACTGTGGCCCATATTTTAAATGATTGAATTTGTGGATCTCACCACATTATGTAGGGGGTTTACTATGCATCATGATTAAACAATAATTTGTCTACTCCTTTACTGATGGAGATTTAGGGTGTTTTAGGGTGTTTCTGACAGCACTATTAACATTCTTATCGCTGTGTTTATGCCAAGCAGGTCAACTGTTGTTTTAAGGCATTTATATCTACAAATTTACTTCATATTGCCAAATGGCTTTTAGAATTGACCGTTATACAAATACCACTTTGACCAGTAAAACATGGGACTTCTCATTTTGCTGCAATTTCACCAACAGTTGGGGATAAACTTTTAGATTTTGCCAAACCCCAGAGTATGAAATAGGAATCTCATTAGGATGAATAGTAGAAGCTGTGTTTAAGCACAGTAACTCCACCAGCAAACTGCCTTCATTCAGGGCCAGCTTTGCCTCCTACTGTGTTATCTGGTCTGGGCAGGGCATGTAGCTTCGCTGTGCCTCAGTTTCTTCATCTGTAAAATTAGGATAATAATCATACCTAACTCGTAAGGCTCATGTGAGGATTAAATGAGTTAATATATGTAAAGGACTTAGTGCCTGCTCTATAGTAAGCACCATACAAGACTCGCAGGTACAAATTATCCTGATAATTTCCACATAGAACTAGAAAAACCTTTATCATGTGCTGCATTGGGTTGTTGTGTCCCTGTAGTTTCCTTTAATCTTGAATATTTCATTAGATTTTCTTTGTCTTTCATGACATTAGTATTTCTGAAGACTACAAGCCAATTCTTTTGCAGACTGTTCAATAATTTAGGAAAGTCGGATGTTTTCTCATAGTTAGGTTGGACATTACCTGTTCTCAAAAAAGGCCTCAACTGACCCTCCACAGGAAGTTCTGAAGCTGGGATAGCCTGGCAAAGCTTCCTCAATTAGGGTGAGGGGGCGGGGTCAGGGCACCCATTGAGCAGGCTGCCCTGATAAAGAGTGTGAAGTCAGCCCCTTTTAGCAAAGGGTGATTGCCAGAGGAAGAGGACAGCTGAAGGCTATCAGTCCCAGTATTCCCAGTAGCTGGGCAGAAAGTCCTTTAATCTTGAAATGGAAGCTAGCTGGGAGACACCTTACAACTTCACTACATTCATGACTCATGTTGAAGAATAACATGAAGCTATATCGTGCCTTTTATATAAAGTCTTAAGTAAGACATCACTACATGTCATCCTCAGGCACCTGTATATAGAATAATAATGTAAGATGATGAGCATTCAATTCAGATTGTTGGTTACATCTGGGAGGTGGATGTGATTAAGGGAATAAGGGAGGGATACTCAGGAATCTTTAACTATATTAGTAATGATTCTTATTTAAGTGAAAAAAATATTAAGATTTCTTAAAGTCAAATGAGAACACTCATGGTTCTAATATTGTTCTGCTTTCGTTTATATCTGAAATGTTTCACAATAAAAGTGTTACTGGCATCATAAAAACCATTTTAGCATTTCCTGGCCACAACAAATGATCCATGCTGAGTTTTATAACTTTGATTTAATTAGGAAAGTAATTTGTGCTTATGGTAAAACATCAACTGCACAGAAGTGCATTAGATGAAAAATAATAGTCCCTTTTAACATAGCCCTGTGCTCTCAAGGTCCTTCCCAGATATGACCCTTCTTAAAAATGTCTTACGTTTTTTATTTTTTTCAGAAATATTCTGCTTCTCTTCTTTGATAAGACAAATTGGATTATTTCATACACACCATTCTACAATCTCCTTGTTTTCTTCTATTTAACAATAAATATTGATTTTATTTCTTTGTCGGTACTTGTATACTTTATTTTTTTCTAATGTCAGCATTATACTTCTTTGAATGGCAGTACTATTTTTTTAACCATTTCCAAATTGATGGATGCCATTTAAGTTGTTTTAAACATCTTATTTTATTTTCTAATTTACATCCAATAATGTTAATTTATACATCACTCAATCTCAATTAAAGGGTGATCATTCCTCACCCATGAGAATGACTGCAGGAGGAGGGAGGTCCACAGTTCTTAATATCTCCATCATCTTGTGGAATTACCATTTCTTCTTCAAAGGTATTCTGCTTTTTTCACCTCATTTGATCTCATAATGATACCAATATTTCTCAACTTTCAGAGAATACATTCACATCTACCAAAAATCTAAGAATTACCCATTTGTGGGCTTCTAATAGGGAGATCAGTTCAAAGCTGGCTGATAAGCTGCATGTGGTGACTCACACCTGTAGTCCTAGCAACTCAGGAGGCTGAGGCAGGAAGATCCCTTGAGTCTAGAAGTTTGAGGCTGCAGTGAGCTATGATCGCACCACTTTCCTCACTGCACTTCAGCCTGTGTGACAGAGAAGACATCATCTCTCAAAAAAAAAAAAAAAAAAAAAAAGGGCTTGGAAAGTTCCAGAGAGATGGGGGTGGTATGAGAGAGAAACAAACATCTATAGTTCTTGTAATCAGGTTTCCAAGTTTGTCACCTCAGGTATCTGAAGAATAGCTCTCTGAGAGGCACCTTCACAAAGGAGTTTTGCATAATTTTAGATTCTATGGGTCTAGTCAGATTATATATTATATGCATATGAAATATATAATATATATAAAATATGTAATATATATGTAATGTATATATTTCACAGCAACCCAGGCTTCCCTTTGCTACAAACAAAATGTCTTCTATTGGATTTTCCTGTATTTAAGGTCACTTTTTCAATCTATTTTGGCCCATCTCAATAATACACACACACACACAGAGTTATAGAGTTATCATTGTGCTCCATAATTTATATTTGTATTAGCCATAATAATGGTGACCTGTAGGTGAGTGATCTGTAAAGTAGGTTTCCTAAAAGAATTAAACTTAATAGCCATTAGGTATAATTAATTCAACTGAGTCCTAAACTGCATATACCCAAGTTGATTTGATTGGGATGATTCAGACAAGTCTTCCAAAAATATTAGAGTGGGAGGAACACTAGGGACCCCTCAAGTCTCACTGTTTAATAGAATCAAAGATAGTGGTTTTTCACCTTCAAGGACTTTTTATCTAATTCAACAATTTTATTTTACAGAAGAAACTCAGGCTGAACAAATTGCTAAAGTTTTCATAGCTGGTTAATAGCAGAGTCAGGACTAGAACCAAAATATTAGTGTTTCATTGTCTCGAATCTATTTATGTGTTTTTGACATTGGTAAGCCAGAAAACTTACATGACAGCAGCAAACTAATCAGATTTTGCAAATAAAATAAGTAAATTGGTTACTTTCATGTTATTATGGTCATTTTAGACAGAGGATCTAACTGTCAAAATATATGATTGATTTCTTACACGTCAAGGTCATTTGGAGAAGAAACTCTCAAGAATAATCAACTTATTACACAATTTTCATTAAGTAATTTTCAAACCGTAATACTAAATTTTAACAATGGGGGGGAAAGGCCATATTCAAGGTCTAGTTTTAAAGAAAGTGTTTGAGTGTGATCCATGTGTTGCAATTTGAAGTGTGTGTAGTCTGTATTTTAGGGGAAATTACTGAGGCCAATGGCATAAAATAGATTTTACCTAGTAATAGAAAAACCCATAGTAGTTTAGAATTGAAAAATCCAGTCATGCCACCTTATTGTGAATGAAACATACAGATTGAAGGCTAGGGATGGATCTAACCATAGCAACTGAATCACACTGAATAATAGGTTTGGTTCACAAATTGCAGCTTGGGTTGCATTTACACAATAACAAGTGATAGACTACACTGAAGTCGAGAATACATTTATTCTTCCTGTACCTTTGGGCGGTTGATGTTCCTGGGCATCTGCTGGTACCTATTAGAAATCACTTAGTGTCTATCCTAGTAACTTTGTAACAAGCCAGAACTTGGGATTTGGGCCTCTAATTCTAGGGCTGAGGTTTGTTTTCATGATGCTGTACTGCCTATTTTTGGTTTTTGATACTTGTTTGTTGTCTGTCTTTGGGAAAGGAATCTTGAATCTTTCACTGATTGAAATTGTGAACTCTCTGAAATGAGTGAATTTTTGTTTAATGTTACTATAGTCTCAGGATGCCTGGGACAGAACTTCCTTTTGACTATTCCTTTTTCCAGCTCTGGAAGTCTTAGGTGCTGAATTATCTAAAGGCTAACTTGTCAAGTCATTGACCTTGGGGTGAGCGTGTATAGGGATGTATGTCCTATCTGTTTAATCTCAGACATTACTGTGTTCTTACAAACATCTGGCTACAATCGTGTCTCGGGAGCTGGATTTTGCCAGTGGGAAGGCCAGGACTGTCACACTTGAGGCAGCTTCTGCAGGCAACTTACCTAATTACTTCCCTTCTAATGCATCAGGAGATTTTAGAAGTTCCCTCCAAGCTACCAACACTGTTTCTAATCTTGGAAACATACTAGCTTAAACTCTTTTCCTACTCTTTCTCCATCATGGTAAAATCCAGTTTGATGGCACAATGAAAAAATCTTGACTAAAGATAACATAAGCAATGGTATGAATTGCTGCTTTACTGACCACAGCAGACGTGGTAACTCTCTAGCCATACCCACCCCACTCCATCCACTTTACCAGAACCAGATGGTGTTAATTTCCTTCCAAGAGAATGCCCAGTGCTGGGACATAACAAGGAATGTCTCTTCCATGTACACTAAGAACAGTCCTCCTACTTCACCTGAAGAGAAACTGCTATTTTCTCTTTGTTACACTGCAAAGAGATTTCTTAGTAACTGTACCATTAAAAACATGGAAGCTGCGTACCCGAGGCCCCTAAAATTAACCTGTGCTTCTGCTCAGACATATTTATGTCACCTCTGCTGCTGAGATTGCCTTTTTCCATACCCAATATCATATTAAAGAGATCACAATACTACAGGCCAAGGACACTGTACACACAAGTGCATATTGGGCAATCTGGGGGACAGTACAGGTGGTGTCAATACTGCCACCATGGCCCAGCTTTAATGTCTCAGTCACACTATGATTATGATGGTCACCATTGTCATCAGAACTGCAGTTAATGTCCTATGCTCTAAGGCTTTTAAAAATCCACTGAGAAATACTCCTTTCACTTATTTCTTGAGGACCTGTTTGAAACATGCCAAAGATTTCCTGCTGGTCTTAGGATCAGAATCATTAGGACAGCGACTTTGTCAGTTTTTCCTGGTAGAGCTTCCCCATTACCTAGTAGAGGGCCTTCCACATGCTAGATGATCAGTGCATGCTTTTTGTTAGTTTATAGATTAAATCATCTTGCTGTAAGACTCTTCATGTATCTCTGGGATTGGCTACACTCTGACGGACACAACCCTGTATTTCATATTGCCCCTTTCATCAGAGGTTGATTCATTGTTTTCAATTCAAACTTCAGCAATCAGTTTTTCTCAAAACAGTAATCACACTGATAGTCTGCCTTTGAAGTTCTCCAGACATGCCTGTATCTTAATTTGGAAGGAGTTCAGGTTTAAGTTGTAACCAGTGATACATTATTGGCTCATATATCTGCTTCCCTCGCACAATTCTAATCTTCTTGAAGTTTGAATTTGTCTCTTATTCCTGTGCCACTAGGGACTTGAACAAATAAAGTAGTTAAACATAGTAAATATTAATAAAATGTGTGTGCGTGTGTTTACATAGTCTCTTCCCCAAGTTAGGTTGTGTCCTTGAAACTTTCTTTCTGGATGCTGAATAAAGTGGGGAAACAGGCCATAATGTTTGGAGAGCTGCCCAGGCAGTCTTGCCTTACATTGCTACATTAAAAATGTCACTCTAGATTTGGTTTAGTAATCCAGATTCCATTGCTTTATTTAGCTTCCTGGAGGTGCATAGGATAAAACATTCCAAACTCAGAGCCCATCCTTGTACTCATATATATCTCCACGAGTTTCCGCTCAGTAAGGTAAAGTGTGAAGAAACCCTATGGCAAGAATTCCAGGCAACACGACTTTTGGATGGTGGCAGGGACTGTATGTTATGGAACTCAGCCTCACTCACCATCATGGAAGGACCTGAAATAGAAAGTGTAGCTAAAACTGACCTTCAGATTCAACCAAGTGAAAGAAAAGATTTGTTTCAATTCTCTTGTTTGGCTTTTATTAGGTTTTATTTTTTTCTCTGCTTTTTCCATTTTAGCATTCTCTTTAATACCCTTAAGTCTTCAAATTTAGAAAATCTACTATGTGCACACTTGATATTAGATATTTTTGATAAAAATGGGTGAACCCTTAATATCAAATAGCTTAGAATAAATGTGTGTGCATGTGCGTGCATTTGTGTGTGTGTGTGTGTGTGTGTATTTCTGTGGGGCGGGGCATGGAGAGGGAAAGGAATCCACTGAATAAAAAGAAAATCATAGTCCAGTGACAACTTTTGACTTGAGAATTATGTAACTAGATTACAGAAATACAAGAAGCCTTATGCTTCAATTTCCACATATAGAAGTAGGGTTAACAATCCTGGATTACTGCATTGACCTTTTCATTGGTCTCCCTGTCTCCTGTTTTCCCTGGCTAGGCTCTTTTCTCTGTTTTCAGAAACAAATGTATTTCTTAAATACATTTCTCTCTTGTCCTCCTCCTTGATCAATGAACTTCAGGATCACGTCCTTAGCTTAAGATCATCTTGTCTCCCCTTCTCTTTCTAGTGACTGTGGCTATTGAATTATGATCCCTACCTCCTGCTTAGTTCTCTCATAGCTTAGTATTTATATATACTGTTCCCCTGCCTGAACTGTCCCTCTTCTGTCCATCCCTAGCTAACTTCTAATTCTTTAAACAGCTTTTAAGACCCTACTCTGTTATCCCCTCAAAATATACTTTGTTCTGCTCCAGTAAAAGACTGGTTATCTGCTCCTTTCCCGTACTCTTACAGAACAATGTGTTTATCTTGTCACTGATTATCAGGACTAATGTTAGGTTGAACCATAGGAAATTACTGATTTTTAACAACTTTGTACTTATAAAACAGTAAATGACTATCTCATATTTTTAAACTAAGTATAATTATTATTCACATTATTGTTGTTTTATTTTTTTAAAAAAGAATAGCCACCATTAACTAAACTCCTTCTATGAATAGGTAAGAAGTACCGAAGTCTCCACTACAATGTACAATTACATGGGCTGAGAATTTTCACATTTGCATTTTGAAAAGCCTTTATCAAGCTGTATTTGTTGGTTTGATTTACCCCAATCACTCTCTTTAATTGGCTAGGATATCTTATTTCAAGTTAAAGATATAACCCCCTGGGGCTAGATCTGGATCTAGAGAGAGAGAGAGAGAGGGCTAAGAGTGGAAAAGTACTGAATGCTGAGTCGGAGTGGGTAAGAGTGTCCTCAAGGTTTCCCCTCCCCTCCATCCATCAGAACACCTCGGCAAGGCCACCTGAGGAAAAGACCCAGGAATGAAGGCACTTGGGCTAGGAATACAAATATGCAAAATAACATGGCTGCGCAGGGAGGTCTAGCCCTTGACTGTAAGTCCCTTCAGAGACTGCCACGCACTGTGAGTTGGGGGTGCACCAAGTCTGGTGTGGGGAGGGCAGCCTCCCCCTGAGGCCTGCCAGGTAAAGCCTTTGTAATTGCCCATGATCAGGCCTGAAAAATCACTCATAGATTTTTAATCAGGACTTGGGCTCCTCAGCTCCACATTTGGTTCATTCTAGCCATTTTCTTGTGGGCAACATCCTTAGCTTGGCTTTAGGAGAGTTCCTTTTCCTGTTTGGCCCATATCTCTTCCATCTGTTCTCCAATTAACTCTGGGAATGAGGTCAGTTCTCAGGGAAGCTTTCTCTTCTTGTGCTGCCATGAGAGCGGGTAGCCAACGACAGACTCTCACACTTAGTCTCCTTTAGTCATGAGCCTCCAGGGTTCACAGTCAAGTTCTAGTGTGGTCCCACTGAAGCCCTTCACCTTGGCAGGGATGAGAGAGACAGCACTCATTCCCATTCTCTACAGGAGGGGTTCTCATGCCATAGTGAAAATTTTTCCAAAGACATTCTTGCTCCAAGCGCCTTTCATTTCAGGAATTCTATTACTATGAGATATGAGGCAAATATGGACCTAAGGGTTAACAAAAACTATTTCTTCTATCCATGTCCTGCAAGTAGGCCTAGCCAATACTTTTTAGATATGAGAATATTTGCTATTTATTATATTCTGTTCATCCTTTTGGGAAACTGACCAAAATGGAAACAAAGTAAAAGCATCCCATTATACTTACAAAAATGCTGAGAAGGAAATAATGCTATTATCCCATCCTGGTTTTATAACTGAAAAAAAAAAAGGCCCACAAAAGTAAAATAATGTGTAACCAATATTACACATACATTTTATCAGGGTGCTTGGAACTTGTTTTGATTTGGTTCCATTAGCCATCCTCATAATAGACTTACGGGTTGGGGACTAGATAATGACTTTGAGCCCCATTTTCCTTACCTTTACCCTAATTTGCTGTGAGGATTAAATAATGTAAGTAAAGCTGTTAGCAGGAATCTGGGCCATTGTGGGTACCCAGAAAGCACAGCCTTCCCTTACCACTTTTCTCTATGCTCCCTCCCTAAACCCACACATACTTCTAAAAATTCCTAATATGGCTTTAAAATAAAATATAAATTCCCATACCTTTTTAAATTTGAAATTAGAATACATTTTGATACCTCTTGTTCTAACATAGGTCTTAGGGCAGGAAGAAGACGTCCAAAGGCAGAGTGAAGGTTGTTGTGTCTCAATGTGAAGAGAGGAAGAAATATCATATAACAAATCCTATGAGGGCTGAAAATTAAAACAGAAATGAATGTCTGGGATGGAGTAGCCAATGGCACTGAAGGAAATAATCTTAGTGTAGCACTGAATCTGTACAGGAGTGGAGAGACCAGTGGGCTCGGGCAACGACTGATTAATTTACAAGCAGGGCTCCTTTGGTAAGTAAATGACCTTGGCCAATATTAACTTGGCAAGTTAGAGCTCTGAATACACAGATGTAGATCAATAAATGTACATTATTAGACAAGAAAGCAGAAGCATGATAGTGCCTAGAAGGTGTAAATGCATAACTTATTGAGTAGATGATTTATATGCACTACAAACAAATGTCGTAACTCAGTAAGTGGGAACAAATTAGATTTCTTGATTACTATGTATGTGTATGAGATTATTTATATACACATACATATATAGTCTGATTAGAAGGAGAAGGTTATTTTTTGGTTCTACAATTCTCACCGCTGACCTGCAGAGAAAAGATTTTCTAAGAATTACTGCCCAGTGGGAAATTTGAGGTTTGTAAAATATCTGGTGATCATTTCAGAAGAAAGATGCAATTCCGAAGTGAAATTAATTCTGAGCTTGTATTGCTCCTGGTCCTAAGTTCTTCCCCAGATATAATTAGGCATATCAGGAAGTGCTAGTTGTATCTTCCTAAAATGCCAATTTCTTTGTCAAGCCTTGATCAAATACCTACTATTAGTCCTTTTGACAGTAAACCCTGCCTGACTTGTTTGTCTTGGGATGCCCTCCATAAAATGGCTTGCTAGTTCTGATGAAGCTATATTTCCTGATATTCCTCATCTTTCTTCTGTTCCATTCAGAGATGCAATATATTGATGGTGTGAGACTAGTAGATTCCGAGGGTTGATTCAAGAGTTGATGATTGGTCTAACTTGGTGCCAGGTATGATTTTTCCATGCCTCCATGGGAGCAGTGGAAAGGAAACAGAAATTTGTATGATTTAAAGAGGCTCCATTTGGACATTGGACAGTACTACAGAGAATTTGGTTGGCTCCCACTTGATTTCTAATTACAGTATCCTCATAGTCAGCTCAGAGGTGAACCTTTAGGACTAGGAGTTCTGTTCTCAGAAGGCGGGCTCCCAAGCTCTGATCTGGATGTCTAGACAGTAGACAATTCTTAGGAGTTGGACGGATTATGCTTTCATACCAGGAAATGTCACCGTGCAATGGAAGTGAGTAGAGGGTTGTGGGGAATAAGATAGCAGGACTCCACCCTTTATATATAATTTAGGATGAGGGAAGGTAGGAATCTAAGCAACATTATTCACAAAAGCTCTACTGTACAATCTTGGCTAGCACAGGAAAGAGAGTCAGAATTTACTTTCTCCAGATACAACCCGGGTACCCAGAATGCATACTAGCACAGAAAAGGCTGATCTTGTTTGTCAGTGATGAAAATCCGTGAAAGCCACAGATAAGTTCTGTAGCTGTGGCTAGGACCAGGCCCATCCCTAACGGTGGGTTCTGGAGCAAAAGTACAAATATGGAGGCCTAATACTATACATCTAAATATTTAAGTCAGAATCAACTTAAACATCTATTAAATAACATGAGCTCTATTGCCATCCTTCTATCTTGACAAATATTTCTTTCTTATGTTTAAAATGTTTTTAAATGTGCAAAAGATTACATTTTTATGGCTAAAACTCATCAAAATATAAAAACCTAAATCTATTATTTCATGAGCATAAAGAATTAATAAAGTGATGATAAATCATCAGATAAGATGAGATATATATGACTTACAATAACAGTATATTTATATTGAAACTATGAAGTTTATCTTTACTTTTATTCCTACAATCAGGCATTATATTGTTATAATTAAGATTTCCACATCATCTTTAAATATTACTGGTACAAATGCCAAATTATACAACCTCTCTTCAGTCATTAGAATTTCAATTTGGAGAAACCACACTGCAAGAGAGGAATCAACTGGAGTTGTCAATAAAATTTTAAAATGATAGACTTTAAAATGAGCTAGAAATTTATTTAAATGGTATTGCATATGAGAAAATATAATTGTAGAAAATAGATAAAATATTTCATCTTATATATACATTTGCATCACTCATATCACGATTTTTATGTTTCTTAAAGGCAACATTTAAAGTCATACATTATTTCCCTCATTCTCCTTTGGAATATTTCAATGCTAGAATATTAAAGAGAAAACTGTGAATACTGGTGGATTATCAATTTTTTTCCAAATTTGTCTTCAGAGACCAAACCTTGACCTCATATGGCAAATATACTCTCCTTAGAAATTAGTTGAAATAATATCTGCTTGTCAATCTATAATAGTCATAAAGAATTTTATTTTCATGTTTCAATTGGGATGTGACATTTGTTGCATATTTCATATGGAGTTTCTTTCAATTAAAAATAATTTTCTCCAAAAATTAAAAAATATATATGTTTATAATATATTTTAAAATGTAAGGGGGACTTTAATTTCTCAGCCAATGAATTAGATGTGCTTTTTCCTATTCCTTCCCTAAGTACACCTGAAAATACTGGACATTATATATAAAACAAATATAATAAGACTCTGAAAAGTAGATAAAATATGGCAGAATTATTAAGGGCCTTGGGTTCTAAAGAATGTCTTGACAGTAAGTTCCTTAGGTTTTCCTTTCACTTCATATATCCTAGGTCAGTACTAGAGAAATCAGCAACTCAGAAATACCGTCCGGCACAGACAAAAAGAAAAAAAAAAGAAGTCCCTAGAAAAGCCTGTTTTCTCTAGCTAAAGAATCTTGAAAGAGATAGCCTCACAAGACAGAAAAGTGTAAGGAAATAACTGTTTCATTGCATCCAAACATCACAGAAAAAACAACTGTGGCCCAAATTCCAACACCACCAGAAAAGGGCCTAGACTTCTACCCTCATGAGGCTGTAATGATGTTCTCCAAACCCAGGACTAGGAGGGTATCAAAAAAGACCAAGTAGGAAGCCAGGACTTTCATCCCCACCAGGCAACAATAAGCCCCCAAATCTGAAGTGTCAGTCAAGTCCAAGTGGGGAGCTTTGACTTCCACCCATGCCTGGCAATGATGATGTGGCCTCCTCCTATGCAGGGATGGTGACAAAGGAGGCCAGAGGAGAGTCAGGACTTCCACTACTGCTCAGCAGTCAGGAGCGCCCCCCATGCTGGGGGTTGGTAGAGGCTACATGGGGAGCAGTAATGTGTCCTGCCCCCTCTTCCCAGGCCCTCTTCCCAGCCAGGGGGGTGTACATGCAGGCTAGTGGAGGTAGTGGAGGATGGAACTGCTACACTGGCCCAGCAGAAGGAAAGATCCTCCTCTTTGGGTGTTAACAATGGCTGACGCAAGAACCTCAGCCTACTCAGGATAGCAGTATAGCCTAACTAGACATAACAGACATCTATAGAACACTCCATCCAACAACAGCAGAATACACATCATTTTTCAAGTGCTCATGGTGCATTCTTCAAGGTAAATCAAATGTTCGGCCACAAAACAAGTTTCAGTAATTTTTTAAAAGATTGAAATACTAAAAAAGTATTTTTCTCAGATCAAAGATCACAATGAAATGAAATTAGAAATCAATAACAGAAAGAAATTTGGAAAATTCACAAATATACAGAGATTAAAAGGAACACATTGTTAAAGAATCAATAGGTCAAAGAAAAAGTAAAATATTTTTTCTCACAAGGGAAATTTGAAAATACTTTCAGATGATGAAAATAAATCCGCAACATGCTAAAACTTATGAGATACAAAGAAAGCAGTGTTCAGAGGAAAATGTATACTTGTGAGCTCCTACATTAAAAAAGAAGAAAAATGTTAAATCAGTAATATAAACTTCTGCCTTAAGAGACTAAAGAAAAAGTGGAAATTAAACCAAAACAGAACATGTCTGAATAGATCAAACTTTTAATAAAGAATTAACACCAAATCTTCCAAAAAATAGAATAAATTCTAACTCATTCTATGAGGCCAATATTACCATAATACCAAGCTAGACAAAGACATCACAAAAAGGAACATTTCAGAACGATGTCACTTACAAATATAAATATGAAAATCTTCAGTGAAATGCTAGCAGACCTAATCCAGTGGCTCATCAAAGGATTATTCACTATGACCAAATGAAATCTATGTGAGGAATGCTGGGTGATTCAACGTAGGAAAATCAACCAATGTAATATACCATATTGATATATTAAAGAGAGGGAAAAACTCACATAATCATCTCAAAAGGTACAGGATAGACATTTAACAAAACCCAACCTTCTTCCATGATAAAAAAAAAACAAAACAACTCAACAAACTAGGAATAGAAGAGAAATTCTTCAACCAGATAAAGGACATTTATTAAACACACACACACACACACACACACACACACACACACATACACACATAGACACACAGAGAGAACTTACAGTTAACACTAAACTCAATGGTGAAAGACTAAAAGCTCTCTTCCTAAGATTAGGAATAAGACAAAGGTCTGGTTTTGCAAATTTATTAAACACCACACTACAAGTTCCAGTCAGGGAATTAAGCAAGGAGAAGAAATTTTTAAAATCCAAGTAGGAAAGAAAAAAAGTAAAACTAATTGGCAGATGACATAATTTTATATGTAGAAAATTATAAGTAATCCACAAAAAATATTTAGCCAAGCTACAGGTTACAAGATCAAAACACAGAAATTAGTTGTATTATACCCTACCAATAAACAATCAAGAAGTAAAAGTTAAGAAAAACATTCCATTTAAAACAGCATCAAAAAGAATAAAATACTGGGAATAAATTTAACCAGGTACATGCAGAACTTGTACATTAAAAAGTATAAAATATTGTTAAAAGATATTAAAAAAGACCTAAATAAAAGCAAAAACATTCTGTTTTTATAGACTGGAAGACTTAATATTGCAATTAAGACTTAAAATGGCATTACTCCCCAAATAAATCCATAGATTCAATGCAATCTTTATAAAAATTTCATTTTTTTTTGCAGGAAAAGATAAGCTAATCCTAAAATTTATATGGAATTACAAGTGACCTCAAAGAGTTAAAATGATATTTAGTAAGAAGAATAAACTTGGAGAATAAACTCTCCCCAATTTCAAAATCACTACCAAGCTATAGTAATTAAGAAAGTGTGATAGTGGCCTAAGATAGCCATATAGATCAATCAAATAAAATTGAAAGTCTAGAAATAAACTCATACATTTATGGTCAGTTTATTTTCAACAAGAGTAGTAAGACCATATAATCTGGAAAAAAATCATCTCTTCAACAAAAGGCGCTAACCCAACTGGATAACCACATGCCATAAAAAGAAATTGGAGCCTTATCTCATACTATATACAAAATGAACTCAAAATGGATTAAATACCTAAACATAAGTGCCAAAACTATAAAATGCTTTAAAGTAAATCTAGGGCTAAATCTATATGAATTTGAATTTTTCAATGGAATCTTATATATGACATGAAACACACAAACAATAAAGGAAATAATACAAATCAATCTTCATCAAAATTAACAACTTTTGTGCATCTAAAGGCACTATCAAGAAAGTGAAAAGACAACTCACAGAGTGGATACTTGCAAATCATATATCTGACAAGGGGCTAGTGTCCAGAGTATATTTTTAAAAAAACTATTACTACTCTACAACAAAAAGGAAATCGACCCAATGAAAATATAAGTGATGGGCTTGATAGACATTTTGCAAAGATGTCCAAATGTCCAAAAAACACATGAAAAAGTGATCATCATCATTAATCATTGAGGAAATTCAAATGAAAACCTAAATGACATATCAGTTCATACCAAGTAGGAAACATGGAAGATTACAAGTATTGGTGAGAATGTGCAGAAATTAGAACCTTTATATGCTGCTAGTGGACTATAAAATGATGTAGTTGTTGTGAAACACCACTTGGTGGTGATTTTATATTTTAAACATATGACCTAGAAATGCCTCTCTTAAATATATACTCAAGTAAATTAAGAACAAGTGTTCAAGCAAAAACTTGTACATGAATGTTCATTACAACAATATTCTTAATAGCCCAACAGTATAAACAACCTGTATCCAACTGAAGAATGATAGACACAATAGGGTATATCTATACAATGACAAATTATTTAGTCACAAAACAGAATGAAGTCCTGATACATGCTATAATATCAATTATCTATGAAAACATTAGGCTACATGAAAGAAGCCAGACACAAAAGGCCACTTATTGTATGATTCCACATCTATGAAATGTCCAGAATAGGCAAATGCATAAAGACAAAAAGATTAGTGGTTTCCAGTGGCTGAATGGGGAAGGGTGGTGATGGGGAATGATGGCTTCATGGCCATGGGGTGATGAACATCTTCTGGAATTAGGTAGTGGTGATAGCTACAAAACATTGTGAATGTACTAAATACTGCTGAACTGTACACTTTAAAATCTTTAAAATGGTGAATCTCATTATTTTAACTTTACCTCGTTTTAAAATGACGCCTACTATCTGCAGTGCTATGAAGAGTGATGTGACAGGGATGTACAACCACAGCTGGCCAGGTGGTCCTCCAACTGGCTGTATCACATTTCCTTTCTAGTGATGTAAAAAGCCCACCACTGAAACATACACCAAAATTAATAATTTTAAATTTGAAATTAGTTCCTACAAATGACCATAATAGATTTCATCAAGAGAGAAGAAAAAAATCCATGTGGAGTCATCAGACTTTTTATGTTAGTTTATAAAACTAAAATCTCATTTTTTATATAGAATTTAATAGTTAACTAAGTGTTTTCATATGAAATATTAGGAGGTAGGGAGATAAAATAGAAAGAATAAAGTATTTGGACCTTTATTTTGAACCCAATGAATGCTCAACCAGCCTTAGTTTTATCATCTGTGGAATGGGAATACACAGTTCTGATTTATTGGGCAGACATGGCCATCACAATTTTTGCTGTTATTGTTTTTTATCTACCTTTATTTACCTGGACAGCACAGCAACCTTGGGAGCGAAGCAGCTTAGGTTTTTTATAATCCTAATTTTATTGATGTTAAGTTGTAACCTAGAGAAGATATTGTCCACGGCCATGAAGCCTATAATTGGAGATCTGAGACCAGGTTTACAGTTTACTCTTTCTATCTGCCAGCCTCCACTTACAGAACCCATAATATTCTGCCACCTAAGACAAAGAAAGTCCCAGATTAAGGGCACTTTTTTTCTTTAATTGGGCACAGTGTCCTGACAGCTTTTCTTATTAATCTAGTAAACAAGACTGTGCCACCCAGGATGCCTCCACTCACTGCTCCCCACCTCCTCTCTCCCCAGGACATTGTCTAGAGCAACTCTTTGGAAATGGTGAACACATGCTGTATTGCAACCAGTAAGGATGAGAGCTGTGGTCGTGATTGTCTGGGGATCAGAACAGGTTCCTGGTGAAAAACTCCCTCTGTGTATCAGTGTACTCCAGGAAAGTCTTGAGATGTGACACATCACAGTAGAAAATGACATTGACTGTGTTTTTCTAAATAAGCTTTGCCATTTTCAAAATTGTATGAAGGGCAAACTCTGACCCATCTCTACTGATACTATCATTAATTCTACTTCAGTGACAGCTTGATGAAGGAATGATGACCCACTGTGTCTAGTGAAAAAAAACTTTGGCCTGATGGGTCAGACCAAGTCTGAGTAATGGCTCTGTCATTGCCTCCTGGGTCATTTGAGGTCTGGGTTGACTTAACATCTGATGCCTTACCATCATGGGTGATGCTAATCTTGGAATCTAAGGCCTTGTGTCAGCTTTGGGGAGTCACTTTGGCACCCTTAGATTTTTTTTTTACCTGTGAAATAAAATATATATAATATGATGCCCAAGATCAATTGTAGATTCTATATTCTAACAGATAATAATGCATTAATATAATATCCTCACATCAATTTACAGTGTTAACACCATTTCAGTCAAATCCCAGTGGCATATTCTAGAAGAGGAATTTGAGATAATAATTTTTGAAATGTTTTTATATTTTCATATTTCTAAGATGTCTTGTGATATTAGGAAACACCACTGTTGAGAAATATGATTGAGGAATTAATGAAACGTGGCTCATAAGATCATTATTCTATTGTATAACCCTATATTACTATATTAAAGACAGAAACAGGAGTTTGCAGGGTTTTGCCCTGAAGGAATGTGTGGACTCAATGGTTCACTTATTATAGGCTGGTATCCTGGGAGAGCTCTCAAATCTCTGGTAGGGATGTTTTCCAGGAAGGCTTCCCGGTATCTCAAAATCTGTGAGCTTCCCTGTGTCTTGAAAGACAAGACAAGGCAAATATGGCCCACAGGATGGGAGCCGGAGACAATGAGTGCACTTTGCACAGAAATGTGCCCCAGTGGTTATAAACAACTTGTTTATTAGAGATGGGCCTCCTGATTTCTCCTGTCTGTCTACCTTTAAGTCCACCCTAACTAATCAAAGAAATATAGTCACTATACCTCTTTTGTTTTACCTTTGTTAATTGACAACTACCTCTTAGAAATTAGAAGTTAGCTCCTAAAAGACTTTGTACCTGTTTGTTCACCTAGATAGATTAGAAGCCTCTTGAGAGGATTTTTGACCCTAACCCCCTACCTGTATCCCCTAGCAACTGCATTCCCTGATATGCAAATATGTTACCCTGACAACTGGTAATTGATGTCTGTGATTATAAAAACCTGTATGAATCTAACCATATTGTTGGCGTTTATGGAGATATGCCAGTCCCCTAGGTACCCCCACTGTGTTATATCTGATCTTTATATATATATAAAACTATAAACTATACCTTAGTCTCTGTGTATTCTTTTATTTCTCTCTGCTGCCTATCAGTTTCCTTATCCTCTGTGGCGACCCCTATCTTAGGGAGTTGGCTCAGTGGGGAGAAGCAGCTGATCTCCTCGCAGCCTTGCCTCAACTACTCCCCAACACACCACTGTTTTAATAATACCTTTTCTAGGAAAGAAGTGTGCTCTCTTAAATAAACAAAAATACTGTCCAATTAGCTGGCAGCATCATGCATTTATATAATTAAATATTGATTAAAATTTGAATATATCTTAGAATCTAAAATTTCTCAGAATCGAACATTTTTTTCACATTCAGGTTCTAAAACAAAATTACTTTTGATTCTTGGTTGTCTTGCATGGCAACATGGAGACATACTACTTTTTTAGGTGATTTGTGATTGTGAACCATTTAATATGAATAAATTAGCAGAATAATTTTGTGTTAAAGTGAAGATTAAAGTTTTATCTACATTTCTAATTTGAATAAAATAATTGTTTTCTTTTTTCCCTAAATTGAATTATGTAGCTCTGAAAATTAAATAGCTTTTCTTGAGAGGCCACTGGGAACTTTTGACAGGTAGATTTTCAGTGCCTTGCTAATAGTCCTTCACTATGTGAAAATCAGCCAGCCAGTCTCTCCAGTTTTGCAAATACTTGATCTACTCTGAAAGGTATGACAGTTACAATAGCCTTTAATTGCATTGCCTGGCATATGTGTCAGGAAACACTTTTATAGTTGTCTTAATGACAAAAGTGCTATAGTTCTGGGTGTCCTGTCTTTTCTTCTAAAGTCCTATGAAGTATTTGGTTGTTGCTTTATTAATATTTTGAAAGTTGGTTAGTCTTCCAGGGATACAAATTTTCTTTCCTTCTAAAAGTAAAATTATCTTTCTTGTTACTTTAATTCTATCCTCTCTTGTACTTATAGTATCTCATATATATTCTACTTTTAGTCTTGCATGTCAGTGTAACTACTGGTAAAATATTTTCAGTGACAATGAAATGCAAATCTATGTTATATTTCAGTTGCATGTGGTGATAGTTGTGCACATAACTGAACTGAAGGAATAGTCTCAGAAGCAGATATCATTTTCACATGGCATAATTCATGCGGGCACAGCCCTGAAGCCTATGTTAGCACTTACTTCTTTCTAGGGTTGGCAAGATTATTTTAACAGGAGCTTGAAGACATATCCTGGTTTGGATATAGTTAAAAGGTGAGAGAAAGAGTGTCTTAAAATCAACAAACTATATGTATGTGTGAATACGTGTATGTGTGGGGTGATTTACTGTATATCATTATTATTTTTAAGCACACAATGCCTCAATCATAACAATGATGATAATTTTCAATAAGACATTATGGCAGGTCTGTAATAGTTGTTAATGGACTAGGACTCACTTCAGGCAAAAAGATGAAATATTCAGTTTGTCTTTGGTAGCTATATTCTTGCTATGTAGCTTTTGCAACCACCTCATTTTTTTTATGAAACATGCACATTCCTTCTCTGAAACAATTTTACACAAATTTCAGTGTTTCATTTCCTAATTCATTCAATATAGAGCTACCCGCAAACTCTGTTTAGAACTAGACTTGCAATAAAATAGATTCAGAACTCAATAGTTGAGACTTGTTTCAATTAGTGTATTTTCTTTTAAGCTGTGTTTCCCTATACTTGGTTAGCATCCATTTTCAGGTTTCCAATATGCTGCTCCGACACTAAACATTTATTTCTAATCCTGGAAAAAGAATAAACTGAAAAAGCGAGATATGTAACTAAAAAATCAAGTGAAAAGAAAACAAAAGGCAAGGTATATGAAATGTACAATGTCATGGACCTAAAGAAGAATTGCCCCATCATATGTCTGATAGTTCCTGCCTTCCCAGACTAAGGCAATATCTCACCTTCTACTCACAGTTTCTGAACTTCCACTGAATGTAACCTAAAGATGCCCCAAAGCATTCATACAATTCACACCTAGCATCAGGGGAGGAGAAGAGAAATGACTGTTTCCAGAGTGTTAGATGCTGTGCTATTACCCATCACCAAAACCTAAAGCAAAGGGAAACATTTCATAAATCAATAAGTTTGCTTTTGCTTTTTAAAATGCCGCAGAAATAAATGAGGGTTACCTAGAGATCAAGGACAGGGTTTTTATTCAGAACTTGTTATAGCAAGAGAGCCAGCCAATGTCAGCTGAAATTGGCAGAGACTCAAAATCAGGCAGTAGGGTGGGAAAGTTAGCTATTGGACAAAAGGGAAGGGTTTAGGATGTTCTGATTGGAGGCTGTTGGTGTGGGGAAGTTAATGGGCAGGCTGGCTAGAAGTGGGGCATCTTGTGTGACTAGTGTTAAAGAATATTTGGCTTTCTGGTTGTTTCTGAGTTTGAGTCAAGGGCAAAAATTTTGGAAGCTGGCAGTTACTGAAAAGTCTTAAGCATTTCGGGTTGATTGCTGGCAGATGTTGTAGTTTGGTTTCCTAGGCTGGTTGCTGCAGAGATTATGCATCAGATTTATATTGTCATATATGGCCTGACCATTGTCCGTATATATATTTAGCCTACCATACATGTCCATATAATTTAAAATCTGCTCAAAATTTCTCATAATGATGTTGATACTATATTTGACAAAGACAAAACAAACAGCCTGCAAACTTTTCAACTTATCCATTTCAAATTTTCCTTCAGCTGTTCATTATTTCATGAGTAAAAAGAAGAGATAAGAACACGATTTTATTTATAAGCTGTGATAATTGAAATTAAGTAAAATATTAATACAAAATTGCACAATTAACATTCATGTGCTCATATAAAACAAATATAGTTTGGAACTTAGCTGGAATAAGGATTATGCTGTATCTAATAACTAAAAGAAGGTATGTTTAGAAAGCAGATCACAGTGAAACTTTAAAAATAGAGGCCTACGAAGGACCATGCACACTGAGGACTGGAGTAGATCTCGGTGGCTATCCAAATTGTAAGAAGATTAAGCAAAATAGCCAAATTCCCACAGGCTTTGTAGCAGAGCCAGTTAGTGGCAGTGCTGGTGTCCTTCCTCCAGTCTTAGTTTAGTGAAGGGGTTGACAAATATTTTCGGCAAATGATTAGATAGTCTCTGTTGCATATTATTATTTCATGTACGACTTTTCAAAAATGTAAAAATCATTCGTAGCTATTGGGTTGTGCAAAAACAGGCCATGGTTTGTTGATCCCTGATCTAGTATATTACATAATTAAAGACATGGAGAACAACAGCAGAGTTTCCAGTTTGACTCTTGTGCTCAACCCCCAAAACTGACCACCACCAGAAAAACTTGTTGGAAACAGAAAAATAAAGCTAAATTTATTCAGCATACTTCAGTAAGGGAGACTACCACCTGGGCAGAGTTTTAACATGTCTTAGAAGGGAGAAATTCAGAACACAATATTTATAGATTTAAGGCTTGGGTAGGGTCATTTTTTTTTATTATTATTTAAAAGACCAAGAAGTAGGTCTTGCAAGGCAAGAAATTATTTGGAATTAGGCAGAATTTATAAGAAAACAGCTTTGGAATAGTAGGTGAAATAAGATGGGGGTTTAAAGTGATTATTGACAAGCAAGCTGTTATTCTTGATGAGCAACCTATTTAGTTTGTTCATGTTTTATTTTTCAGAAACAAGTATTTCCTGAAGCAGATAGTCAAGTTATTTTTTCCTGATTCCAGCATTGTTCAGCAAAAACAGAGGAACATACTTTGTTCCAGAATTATTAGCATAGGAGAGGCACAAAATGTATATAAGATTCAATTCTCAGTACCTACACACAATTGAGTTATGAAAATTATCTTGAAAATGGACATGGCATAGATTTAAGTCTCTAGTGCCTAACAGTGTCTGCATAACGTAAATGACTGATTAAAAAATACTGAATCTTACTATTTGAATTCCATTTTTAATCCAGAAGAATTTAATTAGCTGAAAACAGTGGCAATGTGTTTCATCATCTTGATTTTCAGTTAAAGGCTTTATGAATAGCAATAAAATACATGGAATTAAATGAGCAGTACCTTAATTTCATACATAAAAGCATTTTTGTTTTAACCTGAAGTTTATTGGGGAAAAAATATTCCCTCTGCAATCCTAGGTCTGCTTTCTTCTTATCTCTTTCTCACTGGGAGTGAAGTGTTCTACCTCTACTCGTGATAACACCAGGGAAAGGCACCAATATTCTGCTATAATATATAAACCACCCAGTGAAAGAGTTGCTTACAGGTAAGAACAAGGAGGTGTCACTAGCTTAACCTATTCATGCTGCAATCTGAAAACACTAATCTCCCAGACATCTTCATCTCCCTAGATCCTCTTGCTAAGCCCCAATTTAGAGAGAAAAATCTATTCTTATATTTTGGAGTGGAAATTCTTAGCTGATTGTAGATAAACTGTGCACCATAGCTGTCAGTAATATGTGTTATAAAACCCCAGGAAAGGATCTTTATTCCACATGTCAGTTGGCTTTGCCTTGGGAAAGCTGCACTCTAACAGCAGGTAATTGTGTTTCTTTTTTGGCTGCCTCTAGCAGTGCATTCTCTCCCTCCTTGCTACATACAGCCCCATTCCCTCCATAAGCCCACAGGCACACAAACTTTCTCCTGAAAAATAGGGAGAATGCATCCCGGGGCATTATTGTTATAAACCAAAGGGCTAAGGCAGAACTGGAGTGAGACAAAATACCTGAAGGGTAAGTTCAGAATAATCAAGATTTAAAAAAAAAAAAAAATTAAAGGTTTTGGCATGAAAATTCCATGCCATGTCAAATTTAATATAAGCCATGGGTCAGTTTATGAATTAGAGGTTCTTGTTTACCACAGGTTCTTAAGGCAGGAAACAATTTGCTCATATACTAATATATATCAGTGTTCTATGAACGAATGAGAAAGTAAATGAGCACAAACAAATATAGGCAGAGGTATGGAAAGTAAGTTCTGGTTGAAATTATTGAAGTTGAACATTAGGGTCTAGATAATGACCCAAGCAACAGTTAGCATCTCTCCCACAGATGCTTAATGAACAGAGAGGGCAAAAATCAACTGGACCAGCATTTTCAGGACAACGTAGCTTTTCAAATGTATGAACCATATCCTTTGTATGTATATAGGGCTTCACTAAGACTCTGGTACCAAATGTCTGGAAATGAGGAAATATTATATAATTGGATGGATATTGTTTTTCCGGTCAGATTTTTAGACTTATTTAGAGAAATAATAAGGTAAAGTTTATTCCACTGAATAAAAAAGAGACTTTTTAAAAGAGCTTCAGGGAATTGAAATCACATTTTCTTTCCTATAAATTAGAAAAATAGTAAATAGCAAAGGGTTATATATAGTGCTTACTATACTACAGATGGATTCCTAACATTTTACACAGTATAATTTATTGAATTGACATTTTACTCATCATTTTGATCTCCATTTCACACATAAGGTAACTGAGGCACAGTGTTACATAATCAGCCTTTTGTAAAGCCAGGACTTGATTTTGGGGAGTCTGGCTCCAAAATCCGGGCTGTTGTTAGGTTGAATGTTCTGTGTATGTCTGTTGGATCTAGTTGGCTTATTGTACTTTTTATGTTCTCTATTTCCTTAATAGAAGTAGGGAGTATAATAGAGATTATTAGAGGGTGGGGAGGGAAGGGAGAAGGGAGGATAGGAAGAGGTTGGTCAACAGATACAAAATTACGGTTTGATAGGAGAAATAAGTTCTAGTATTCTGTAGCACTGTAGGGTAAATATGATTAACAACAATTTATGGAATATTTTCAATGTTTTCAATATTTTCAATATTTTCAATATTTTCATGATTTTGAATGTTCACAATGCAAAGAAATGATAAATATTTGAGGTGATGGTTATGCTGGCTGTCCTGATTTGATCATTACACATTGTGCACATGTATAGAAATATTACTCTGTGTCTCATAAATATCTGCAATTATTATTATTATTATTATTTTGAGACAGAGTCTCACTGTATTGCCCGGGCATGCCATGGCGTCAGCCTAGCTCACAGCAACCTCAAACTCCTGGGCTCAAGCAATCCTTCTGTCTCAGCTTCCCAAGTAGCTGGGACTATAGACATGTGCCACCATGCCTGGCTAATTTTTTCTATATATATCTTTATTTGGCCAATTAATTTCTTTCTATTTTTAGTAGAGACAGGATCTCACTCTTGCTCAGGCTGATCTCAAACTCCTGACCTTGAGTGATCTGCCCTCCTTCGCCTCCCAGAGTGCTAGGATTACAGGCGTGAGCCACCGTGCCCAGCTAATATGTGCAATTATTCTGTGTCAACTAAGAATAAAAGGACAGAAAATCCCCACAGGTAGCAAAATCAATAATAGACAAGTGAAAATACACCAAACTAAAAAACTTCTTCACGGCAAAGGAAATAATCAACAGAGTGACACGGCAACCTATAGAATGACAGAAAATATGTGCAAACCATGTATCTGATAAGGTGTTAATATCCAAAATGTATAAAAATCACTTACAAGTCAAGAAAAGGAAACCAAATAACCTGATTAAAAATGGGTAAATACTTGAATAGACCCCTTTCTCCAATGAAGATACACAAACAGTGACCAGGTATGATATATTAAAGCATGCTCAACCTCACTAATCATCAGGGAAGTGCAGATCAAAGCCACAGTGAAATATCACTTCACACCTGTTAGGATGACTGTTACTTAATGAAACAAAAACAAAACAAACAAATGATAATACATGTTGGTGAGGCTATGGAGAAATTGGAATTCTTATATAATATTCATGAAAATGTAAAATGGTATAACCATTATTGAAAACACTATGGAGGTTTCTCACAAAATTAGTAATAACGTGACCACATGATCCAGCAATATCACATCTGAGATTATATTCAAAATAATCTAAATAAGGATCTCAAAGACATGTCTATGCCCCCACGTTCACTGTAGCATTATTCACAATAGCCAAGATATGGAAATAATCCAAATGTCCATCGATGGATAAATGGGTAAAGAAAAGATGTTATGTACGTACAATAGAACATTATCCAGCCTTAGAAAAGAAGGAAATCCTACCATTTGTAACAACATGGATGAACCAAGAGGACATCATGCTAAATAAAGTAAGGCAGTCAGAGCAAATACTGCATTATTTCACTTACACGAGGTATCTAAAATAGTCAGAGAAGCAGAGAATAGAATGGTGATTGTCAGGTGCTAAGGGAGTGGGAAATTGTTGTTCAATGTGTATAAAGTTTCATTTATGCATGAATAAGTTCTAGAGGTCTTCTCTCCAACATGGTACCTACAGTTAACAACAAATATGGTAATAGGATAGATATTATGTTAAGTGATTTTACTGCAAAAAAAGCAACAATAAAAAACAAAAACAAACGTAAGCACAGAACATGAGAAAATTTTTGAAGGTGATGGATATGTTTAGTACCTTGACTGTAGAAATGGTACATGTATGTGCAAGTATCTGGAGTCATCAAAATATATACATTCAATATTTATATTTTTGAATATTAATTAATCCTCAATAAAACTTAATAAAAAAGGAAAACTATCTATTCCTGACCTTTTCTATCATGAACACAATCTCTAGGACTTGGCCTATCATTTCATCAGCATGTCATTAACCTAGCTAAGCTAATAACATTAAATGTAGAATGAATAATGAAAGAATTGTTTCTGAAAGCAAAGCAATAAGGAGAATTCATCACCTATGCTGGGAATGTATACAGAAGTCTCTCTTAGGACTCTGACATTGAAAAACAGGCTAATTCCTTACCACTGATGCTATGTCAAAAAATCAGTACCCTCACCAGCAGCTATATGCATCCTCGCCCCTGCAACAACAGGAGCCATTTGTAAGAAATGAAAAAACACCGTTACTCTTTTTAGCTGAGGAATCAATGTCATCAGGCAGATTTGTCATCCCTCAGCGAAGGAAGCATCTATTGCATTTTATAGATTTGGATATCTAAGCAGCTGTCATTTATAGGACGAATGGAGATGCTGGAAGAGCTGTGAAGATAATCCTTACATGGAAGGAGTTATGTTTCCTGGTTAAGAAGGTTTCAAAATAGATTCTACTGACTAGAACAGGAACATAGTTGCTTGCCAGAATTGTTTTGTTGAATTGAACAAGTGTTCTTTATACATACAAGTATAATTATTATAAAGGCTTAGAAAGCTGAAGACCTCATGGTTCTAAAAAACTCACTCTAATGGGAATGCAGGAAACACCAAATTAGATTTTGACATAAGATGAAATCAAAGTAGTTATAATTAATTAATTAACATAATCAATTATAATTAATAATTAATTAATTATAATTAATATAGTTTTAAGAAAATAAGCTAATTTATTCTTAAAAGCCAGTATGCATAATACTTAAGATACTGTAATATGGGATTAAACAGCTCTAGGTTTGATGCATGTGTAATAGAAACTTTTTAGTTTAATGAAGATTCTGCCTCCCAGTACTCCTTTCTTTGAGGGCTAGCGTCTGGGCAGAAGGTGAGTATCTTATCATCAAGACTAAGGAAGGTCATGGGGGGAAAGGGATTCATTGGACTCTGAATCTCTTCCCTGTTGAAATTCAGTGTTACTAGGGCTGTTCTAAGATGGTTGAGATTGACTGGCAAGAGAAAATGTGGAGGATCTGCAAAGAGTATTTTCCTATGAGGGAAGAGGAATTGGCTCTGTTGTCAGTTTCAACATTAAGGCTGAGAGGGTTGTGGATAATGGCTGGTTTTGAAACAGTGAATGGCCAAGACTGGAAGCTCTATACAGATCCAGTGCCCCTGAATTTGCAGGAGGACTCTGAGAATAGTGGCTGAGAAAGTAACACATACTAGTGAGCAATAACATTGAGGATCCAAGCGTGAGATTCTTCTCTGTCCAGTGTAGGAATCTGGGCCAGTTGGGGTGTGATTGCAGCAGTGAAAAAAAGAAAGAACAATATTTTTTATGGGATGAGTTTTCAACAGCAACTGTGTGGTACTGTTCCCACTAGAGGATGAGCCATGGATGGATAAGACACAACTCTACTTTCCCAAATCAACTGGAGGGAGTAGGCCTTAGGAAGAAGGGATTCTGGAGCCTAGACTTCTCAGGCACACACACACACACACACACACACGTGTGTGTGTGTATGTATGTGTATGCACCATCTATTCAACACAAAAGTATTTATTGGGCTCTGTATGATGATACAGAGATAAATGAGAAAGCACACAGTGGTCCCTCACACATGTGTGCACACTGAATGCAACTTTATAATTTACTTTTACTTACATGATCTCTTCTAACACCATAATATCATCCCATTTTAAAAATGATGAGACCAAGGCCCAAGTAATAGACAGTCAATGGCAAGGGGTGGAGAGGAGAATAGAATTGAAATCTGCTTATCAAAATTCAGTGTTATAACTTTATCTGCAACATCACACAAATCTAATCAGGTTATTCCTTTGTTTTAGGAATTAAAACAAAAAGGTTGTTCTGTTATAATTAGAATAAACTGCAAAATATAAAAGAAAGATTAGCATGCCTGGTCCCTGGTAAATGCCCCAGGCTCATGTCTATCCTTCTTCCCAACTCACCCTCCTTTCACGGGCTTTCATTCCATCCCTCAAACATAAACCCCATTAGCATCTTGTACTCCGTTATGACACTTGGCACACTATTAGTTTTATTACTAATGACTACTGCTTTAATATCTGACTTCCCAGCTAGCTCATAAGTTCTATGTTGGCAATTCCACATGTATGTTTACTTTGTCTATACTCAGAGCTTTGCACAATATCTGGCATAGAGGAATTGCTTATTACATGTTTTTAAATTTACACACTCTAAATAAGAAAATCATCTTTCTATGACCTTGTGGACCCCTGTTCCTGTGCTGTCTTTCTGATATCAGGCAGATTATATCTGTCTCCTTTGCTCAGCCTGTGTAACTTCTGCTCATTCTTCCAAATCCAACATAGACTCTCAAGGACAGTGATTTCTCCTTCTTCCCAGCTTCTCACACATTTGCTGTTAGAATCACACAGTCAACATTTGATTATATTTATTCTTTCTTTTTATAAAAATAAATAGATTTCATAAGTATGTTTTCTTTTTCTTCTATAAGATACTTTAAAAATAAATTCAGAAAGTCTTTTTTCCCCCATTTCTTTACAGAGCACTGTGCCTGCTGAGTATCTTCAAGGTGATAAGTAACTAACTTGCTGACATTGATTTGGAAGATACTGAAGAATAAGGAGCAGTTAAGAGACAAAGGTTTTTGATAGATAGAGTGCTTGGTCTGGAGCTGATCAAAGAGAAGGCCTAGGGAAGACAGCTTTATTATTATTATTTTTTAAGAGGCTGCATGCTCAGAGATTGTGGTGAACATTTCAAAACATATCTGAGAAAATAACAGGGTAGATATCTGTCTCTCAGGATGCATTCATGAAAAATGTACTGACAAAGTTCATCTGAAAACTCATAAGAAAGTCAAGGTTAATAGGAGACATATTGTTTGAGAACTCCAAACGGCATTCACAGAGGTTCTAATAAGCTATAAGCAACACAGAAAGTGAAGGAAATCCATTGGAATTTAAATCACAATAATCTGTGTGTTTGGCCCCTTTCATTCAAATATTTTTGTAGTTTTCAAACATTGAATTTAGTCAATGCAACAGTACAAAAATTGACAATCTGACAGAAAAGGAATAATTGAATAGACTTTCTTCTTTCAATGTGAATATAACCTGTGGACCGAGGAAAACTTTGTTCCCTATTCATTCCATGTCATAAATCTATAGAACTGAACAACCTTGTTTTGAAAATCCTGTTTGGACAGGGAACATGGGGCTCTTAATCTCAAAATCCTGTGTACCAATCTATATTAGGCTGATAGGTTTGCTTTTTTTTATTGAACCATAAATTCCTAGGGTCCAGAGAATTTTTTTTTTTTGCACACCTATAAACTATATAGTATCTGGCTTATACAAGGTGCTTTTTTAAAGTGAAAGGTTAAAGAAGAAATACAGGAAGATGCCATTGTGAACAATATTTTCAAAATTATATTTGGAAAAATATCAAAATCTTTCCCTCAGCTACAGTTCGGGAAAATGCATCTTTAAACAGACTTGACCTAAGTAGGAACAGAGACTATGAACCCCCTGCCTCAACATATTTCCAAAATCTGCCTTCTAGAGTTCCTGACATTTCATTTTTATTTCAGCTTTGGGTTAAGGCATAGCTGGCTCCTGTTAAAGTATTAATATGGTATCTGAGATATGACTAATGAGTAATATATTAAACCAATATCGGCTACATGAATTAATGTGTCAGAGATAGTAAGACAAAACTAGTTAAGGAATGAAGACATTAGATAAGTTTTGACAAGAGGGTACAAAGGGAATTGTGCTCTGATAGAAAAAGTTTATGGCCACTACAAGGCTAGGAAAATGTTGAAAGGAATAGAGGTAGAAAAGGCCAAATTACACAGTTCACACCTTGAAGTGGACCCTGCATGCATGGTCCAGTTCAATAGTGTGACTAAGTTTGAGTCTCTATTTGCTTAGGAATCTGCCGTGATATGAAAATGAATTATAGAAATGAGAAAAACAGTGTGATAATTCCCTCATGGAAATGTTATTATAGTGGCATGGGAATATATGTTATCTGTCCAAGGGCTTGTGATACGCTACTTTAGTGATTGCCTACTCAGCACAGTTATTTTGTCATCTTTAAACCTGTTTAAAGCCAGAATTAGACCATCTGGATAAAGTGTTCACAGTAAGTGTTGAGGCTGGGCAAAGCATAGGTCACATGGATCTGGTCATTCTTGGTCTCTTCATGAAATAGTGATTAAAATCTTTCCCTGGTTTTACTTTTTGTCTCAACTCCACTCAAAATTTACATTATCCCAACACATTGTTCCTTTCTTAATGTAGATGATTTCGTGGATCAATTATACTACACTTCCGGCAATTACAAAATATATTCTCTCAGAAATGTTAGGTTTTGACCCCTCTCCGGAAGGATCAGAAACCCTCTTAAACATATAGGGGAGGAGAGAGCACACATTTTTCACCTGTCTGTGGCCCTGCACCAGGTAGGAAGAAGGGAGATGATTTAACGCCGAAACAAGCGTGGTGTGTAATTACCACACAGGACTTGGCTTTCTAATTGTCAGATGGAGACTGTTTGCAGCTTCTAGTGACGATAATATTGTCATTGTAGCAGATGACCATAAATACATCTGTAGACAGTTCTGTCTATTCCTCTTACCCACCTATTATTTCCCAGAGCAAATTGATGGTCTTAGGTATGGTTTATCACATGGAGCTTTGAGGCAGGAGGTGGAGCACTGCTTACCCAACCATGCCCTCCTGGGGTCCATGAAGTATAAGATGCTGTGATGCACAAACATGCGCACCAAGGGGGAATGATCTGCATGGCCCTGCATCTTTCCTTCTGTCCTGCTATCAGTCCCTCCTTTATTGTCACCTGAGCTACTGAAGTAGCCTTGTGACTCCTTGCTTTAAGATACCCACATTATCCCTCATCCCCATTTTTATACCTCACGCAAGTGATATTTCTAATGCTGAATTTTGATCATATCATTTCCCTAACTCTAATCTCTCAGTAGCTCTTTATAACCCATAGGATTAAATCCAAACATTAAAGCAAACATACAAACCCTTCTTAATCTGTGTGTGTGTGTGCTTTCACTTTTATTGTTAGTATTTCATTTTTAATTTTTATTTTAAAATATTAAGGAGACAGAAGTATTTTTGTTATATGGATCAATTGTGTAATGCTGGAGTCAGGGCTTTTACTGTGCTTGTCATTAAAGTAGTGTACATTGTACCGGATAGGGGAATTTTTCTTCCTCACTCTCCTCCCACATTAGCACCTTCTGTTTCCAATGTCTTTTATACCACTTTATGACCCTGCGTAACCATTGCTTAGCTGGTCTGAGTTTTGTTATTTTCTTCCTCTTTGGCTACCTCTTTTGTACAATCTAGAGAGTCTAAGCCACTTGTCATTTAGGGAATATTTCAAGCTCTTGAACATGGTATAACAAAAGTGATTGAATGAAATGAGGAAATAGCTTCTGATATTTACCTTTCTAGCAGTCTTAGCTTTTTGTATATTGATCAGATTAATTTTTTAAGACTAGGTACACTATGTTGTGAGTCCCTTGAAGTTTAAAGTTATACTGCATCTCATTCACTACTGTATCCCCAGGCTCAAACACATTTTTTTAAAAGAGAAAAGAAAAAAGAAAGCGAGAGAGAGAGAGAGAGAGAGAGAGAGAGACTTTATTAGGATAAAACTACCTTATGAAAGCTTACAGAACAATTGTGCTCAAAAGAATTGAGTTTTCAGTTAAATAATAATTAAAGGGAAAATACCTTGTTCTAATCCCTACTATCGAAAATGTTTCCCAAACATCTTATTCCATATTTTTTCTTGTATGGCCTGCTGGTCATAATTGAATTTTTCTTAGCTGAAGACTTGAATGGCTCACATGGTCTGTATTCTATGTACTCATTTTTCATGGTTAGGACTAGAGAAATACATATTATAGTTGAGTTTAATGTGATTTATGCTTAAACTATCAAAAATAAGATGTGATTTCTTTTCTTTTTTTCCCTCCCTCCCTCTCTTCCTTCTCTCCTTCCTTCCTTCCTTCCTTCCTTCCTTCCTTCCTTCCTTCCTTCCTTCCTTCCTTCCTCCTTTCTTTCTTTCTTAACAAGATCTCACTCTGTTGCCTGGGCTAGAGTGCTGTGGTGTCAGCCTAGCCCACAGCGACCTCAAACTCCTGGGCTCAAGTGATCCTCCTGCCTCAGCCTCCCAA
>VBSM01002608.1:108886599-108926506 GCA_008086735.1 Cheirogaleus medius
CAAGCAGTCCTCTCTCACCTCATCCTCCCAAAGTGCTGGGATTACAGGAGTGAGTCACCATGCCCCTGATTTTCTTTTTAAGGTAAATGTACATGGTTATTTTAGTTTCCCATGATTTACTTCTACTTATTGAAACCCAAATTCTGGCAAAAAAAATATTGTTCATTAAAAATAATGTTTATTTGCTTAGTTGTAGTTTATGACAGGCAGGGTTTAGGAAGTGGAGATCCCATGTGTGGCCTTGGCTCTGATGGTAATTTGTTAATATAATGTTTGAAAAGCAAAAGTCATACTGAGGACTTAAGACAAACATGTATACAGTAAGATAAATGAACTAAATTACCTTAAAAGCACTTTGCACCTAAAATAATAAACACTGAGTATCTTTTATCTCTTGAGTTCTTAGTGCAGGCATATGTTTTCAGAGATATGTGAGTTCTGTTCCAGACAGAAGCCATAAAACAAATATTGCAATAAAGAGAGTTGCATGAATTTTTTGGTTTCCCAGTGCATATAAAAGTTAAGTTTACTCTATATAGTAGTCTATTAAGTGTGCAATAGCATAATGTATAAAAAGAATGTTCATACTTTGATTTAAAATATTTTATTGCTAAAAAATGCTAACAATCATCTGAGCCTACAGTGAGTCATAATCCATTTGCTGGTGGAGGGTCTTGACTCAGTGTTGATGGCTGTTGACTGATCAGGGTGGTGGTTGCTGAAGGTTGGGGTGACTGTAGCAATTTCTTAAAATAAGGCAACAATGAAGTTTGCTGCATTGATTGACTCTTCTTTTAATGAAAGATTTCTCTGTAGCATGCGATGCTATTTCATAGCATTTTCTTTACAGTAGAGCTATTTGATAGCATTTTACCCACAGTAGAGCTCCTTCTGGAGTCAGTCCTCGCAAACCCTGCTGCTGCTTTATCAGCTGTTTGTGTAATATTCCAAATCCTGTGTTGTCATTTCAACAATGTTCACAGTATCTTCACCAAGAGTAGATTCCATCTTAAGAAACCACTTTCTTTGCTCATCTATAAGAGGCAACTGCTTATCCATTCAGATTTTATCATGTGATTGCAGCAATTTGGTCACATCTTCAGGCCCCACTTCTAATTCTAGTTTTCTTGCTATTTACACCACATCTGAAGTTACTTCCTTTGCTCCAGTCTTGAACCCCTTAAAGTCATCTATAAGAATTGTAATCAACTTCTTCCAAACTTCTGTTAATGTTGCTATTTTGACCTCTTCCCTTAAGTCACGAGTATTTTTAGTGGCATCTTGAATGGGGAATCATTTTCAGAAGATTTTCAATTTACTTTGCACAGATCCATTGGAGGAATAACTACCTATGGCAGCTATAGCATTACAAAATGTTTTTATTAAGTAATAAGACTTTAAAGTAAAAAAATACTCCTTGATCCATGGATCCATGGTTAGCAGGCATGAAAACATGAATCTCCTTGTACATCTCTGCCAGAGCTCTTGGGTGACCAGGTACATTGCTAATAAGCAGCAATATTTTGACAGGAATTTTATTCCTGATTAGTAGGCCTCAACAGTGGGCTTAAAATATTTAGTAAACCATGCTGTAAACATAAGTGATATCATTAAGGCTTTGTTGTTCATTCATAGAGCATAGGAAGAGTAGACTAAGAATAATTTTTAAGGGCCCTAGGATTCTTGGAATGGGAAATGAACATGGGCTTCAACTTAAAGTCTCCAGCTGCATTAGACCCTGACAAGAGAGTCTAAAAGTCCTTTGAAGCTTTGAGGACAGGCATTGACTTCTTCTCTCTAGCTATGAAAGTCCTAGATGGCATCTTCTTCCAATATAACGCGGTTTCATATACATTAGATATCTGTTGTTTAGTGTAGAAACCTTAATAAATGATTTTAACTAGATCTTCTGGATAACTTGCTGCAACTTCCACTTGCAGCCTTCCCTGGCACTATTATGTTACGGAAATGACCTCTTTCTTTAAACTTCAAGAACCTACCTTTGTTGGCTTCACATTTTTCTTCTGCAGCATCCTCATAGAATTTAAGAGAGTTAGGGCCTTGCTCTGGATTAGACTTTGGCTTAATGGAATGTTGTGGCTGATTTGATCTATCCAGACCACTAAAACTTTCTCTATATCTGCAACAAGGCTGCTTCTCTTTCTTATCATTCATGTGTTCATTGGAATAGCACTTTTAATTTTCTTCAAGAACTTGTTCTTTGCATTTACAGTTTGGGTAACTGATGCAAGAGGCCTAGCTCGGCTTTCAGCATACATTCCTCACTAAGCTTCATCACTTCTATCTTTTGACTTAAAGCAAGAGACATGTGAATCTTCCTTTCACTTGAACACGTAGAGGCCATTACAGGGTTATTCATTGGCCTAATTTCAATATTGTTTTGTCTCAAGGAATAGAGAGACTTGAAGAGAGAGAGAGAGAGTTGCAGGAACAGCTGATCACTGGGGCAGTCAGAAAACCCACAACATTCATCAGTTAAGTTCACCGTCTTATATGGGCATCATTTGTGGTGTCCCAAACAATTACAATAGTAACATCAAAGATCACTGATCACAGATCACCAGGACAGATATAATAATAACAAAAACAGTTTGAAATATTGTGAGAATTACCAAGGTATGACACGGAGACATGGAGTGCACACTGTACACTGTCAGAAAAATGATACTGATAGACTTGCTCAACACAGGGTTGCCACAAACTTTCAATTTGTAAAAAATGCAATAACTGGAAACGTGATAATGTGAAGCACAATAAAATGAGATGAGGTACGCCTGTATAATCCAAGCACTAGAGAAAACTTTCTTAATTTAAAATTCATAATAATCTTTCAACTTGGCACTGCTTCCTCATGCAGACAAGAAAACTGAGATTTGAAGTCAGACATTCTTAACACAGTATTCTTGGTGACTTACTCATTTTTTCATGGCTGCTAGGTCAGAATAAATGCCTAACAGTTTTATTCATTAAGTAGTTATAGTTCCAAACAACTTAAGTGTTTATGTTCTAACAATTTAGTATCTGTTAAAAAATATGCATAAATTAAAAGGAAAATAATATATTAATTTCAGTTTCTTAAATAATGAAAATAAGATGCTAATGGGATGTCATGTATGTGCCTTTTGGGCACTTTCCAACCTCTCAAATCTTGGAACCAGATGGATACACCAATCTCATTTCCTGTTCTATATTGATCTTCCTGTTTTTTGTTTGTTTTTGTTTGTAGTTGATTCATGTCACACGCAGCTTCAGGAAAGATACATCATAGAAAAGAACAGAGTATGTGGTCCAATGTTAAAACTGTGAACTAACTAACTTAAGCCAGTAATTGCCTGGATTCTGACAGATGTTGAGTGTCATTGTGTTTATCTTGGAATATAAAAATAACCTGCATTACTCCCCTGAGTTTGCTGTGGAGCCCCAACACACTTTGGACTGTGGAGTTAAGTAACTTACTCAAGATCTTATGGGCAGAGAATGGGTAGAGCTGCAATTTGAACCTGATTTTCTGTGAACTACAATCAGAGTTTTGAGTCTACTATAATTTCCTGGGATCACACAGGGAGGTGAAAGGATGCCAGCCAGGGTCACTGGATAACTATAGCCAATTGTGTTGGTGAAGACTTCACCGATATTAGTGCTTTCAGTAATTACAAACATTAAACTGTGCCTAGTTAATCCTTCTAGTTACTCAAATCTTATATTAAATATTGTAGAGTCTCTGAGAAAGTACTTTAAAAAGCTCTTATTTTTCAGGAGTTTGTAGTCTCTAATTGAAAAAAAGAACATGAATTTTCAAAATTTAACTGAAGCAAACTCAGTAAGTACTCATAAGCTAAAGGACTTTGTGTGCCTCATATGGAAACATTTTTTTAATTGTGATTTTGCTTGCAGGAAAGTAATATTTATGCCCACAATAAAATGCATAGATTTAATTAAAAACACTAGACTTTAAACAAACAACCATTTTAATTTTTCTAGTTGCTTATTTGTAATTTGGCGGTGGTGGTTAAAAAATTTCTGTTGTTTTTATAAATATTTATATGTTTTTTTTGCTATCTCATGCATTTTACTCATTTTAATGTTACTTGCTTTAAAAAACAAAAGGAAAAGAACTGGAAAAAGAACTTTGTATTTCAGAATATAATTGCTTTAGTAGATTTGCTGAGGCAAAAGTAGCCATAATAATGAGAAATCCCATGGGGTCCAGAAAAGTGTTGATCCACTGCTAGTCTGCTGTATAATTTGATCATAATCAAACTATTTTACAAATAGTAATACTATTAAAATATGGTCATGAATTCAACAGATTTTTAAAAAGTTTTCCTGCATCATCCAATGGGAAGATTTAATATATTTTCTTTTTTTGTAATGTAATAGATATCAGTACCTCTTCAGCAACTTTTCTAATACATTCATTTAAAGTAAAATTAATTCATCTAAGTGAAATAAAGACTACTCCCTTACAAATTGATTCTCCATAATATCTAAATGTGAATTCCCAGCACAGTGCACACAGATTTGAGAGGGAGGAGCGTGAACAGGCATTACAGAACCTTCAGGATCATTTTTACTTAAAATATTAACTGAGAATTGCAATTTCAATATCTATCAACATGGAAAACAAATCTAAGTATAGTACCAAGTTCTGCAGCTTATTTTTAGGAATTAAGACTGCATAAGTTGCATAGTTTATGCAAGGTCTCAAACTATCTTTTATAACCATGTTAATAGATTTAAATAAAATAATTTATTTGATAATTTATATGGCATTTATTTTAGGATTTAAAATAATGATATATATTCTTTGTATCCCAGAAAATGATTTTTAGTAGCTATTACTAAGCTTTAGTATTTATGTACATTAAAATATCAAAATAAATTATTTTTATAAAAATAATGTCATTGGATCAGTGAGTTAATAAGGGACTATAGCTGCTTGTAAGATGAAAGCTGTTATTTTTAAATATTTGGCTTTATTTAAGCTGAATTGCTCTTTAAGCTAGAAAAAAACAGCTATAAAAAGACTTAATTTCAAACATAAAGGTCTTGGAAGGCCTACAAATGAAAGATTGTTTGCAGATACCTACTTAGAGAGTACAACTCCAATAATAGCTATAATGCAAAAGCACAAGTTGGCTCAAGTTTTGTCAACTCCATTTCATAAGAAATCCACTGAACACTAAACTCATGATCCCAATTTGACTAGTCAGAATTACCCACCTCATAGGAGTCATAATTGGCTCTCTAATAACTTCTTGGTTTTGTTTTCTTTCACACTCATGTCCCTATTGACAGCATAGGATTTTTCTTTCCTTTCCTTTTCTTTCTTTGCAGGCTTTGGCGGCAGTGCCTTCCATGAGCATGATTATACCTGAAAACTAATGGTGATTTCTTGTCCATTTCTTCTCTTATGCACCCGTTAAACAAATGTTTATTCAACATCTATTATCTGTGATTCAAGATGGCCAGTATGACACAATATAGCATAAGGCACAGCCACTGTGGCATACAGGAAGAGAAGAATAGTGCAGGATAGTAAAGCAAGAAGAGATCCTATAATATGGCCATGATTACAAAAAGTGTTCTTGTCTGTTTGGGTCATGGGCTTCACCACTACCCCTGAAAACTAATATAAAATTCATATTTTTACTATGTTTGTTTCTATATAATTTATAAACTTCTCTCTATACTTACATTTCTATGAATGATTTGTTAAACTCTGCAAGATTTATGCCATATTTGAGACCCGCTTCTACTCAAATAGTATAGAATTCAAATAATACTATGGACCTAAGCCAACTGTGACCATTTGTAGTTATTAATCAATATCTACAATGGCTAAACTATAGCACTGACTTGATCCCATCCTAAAATAATTAATTCTTTCAGGGTATTTTATTTACTGTGGCCTTGTTAATTGCTTTCATGTTTGTTTTTTCATTTAAGTAATTATTTCTTTAATTAGAGAATCTTTTTAAAAATAAAATTGGGGAGCATTGTAATATAGTGGAAAGAGTACTCAATAAGGAAAGATTGGGGATACCTGAGATTTAGTCTGCATCTACTTAGTGTATTAGTTTGTTAAGGCTGCCATAACAAAGTACAATAAACTGGTTGGTTTTAACAATAGAAATTTATTTTCTCATAATTCTGGAGGTTAGAAGTTTGAATTCAAGGTGTCAGCAGGGTTGGTTTCTTCTGAGGGCTCTCTCTTTGAATGTACGTGGCTACCTTCTTCCTGTGTTTTCACACGATCCTAATTACTACTTCTTCTTCTTCTTCTTCTGAGAGAGAGAGAGAGAGAGAGAAAGAGAGAGGGAGAGAGAGAGAGAGAGAAAGAGAGAGGCAGAGAGAGAGAGAGAGAGAGAGAGCAGGGTCTCACTCTATTGTCTATAACAGGGGCTAGACTGTAGTGGGAACATCATAGCTCAATGTAACCTCAAATTCCTGGGCTCAAGTGTTCCTATTGCTTCAGGCCCTGGAGTAGATGGGACTACAGGCAAGTGCCACTATACCAAGATAATTTTTCTATTTTTTGTAGAATTGAGGGTCTTGCTATGTTTCTCAGGCTGGTCTTGAACTCCTGGTTTCAAGCAATTCTCCCACCTCAGCCTCCCAAAGTGCTAGCATTACAGGCATGAGGCACCACACCTGGCCTTAATTTCCTCTTCTTATAAGAACAATAGTCATAATACATTAGTTACCACTGTAATATCCTAATTTTAATTTAATTGCCGCTTTAAAGAGCCTATCTCCAAATACAATTATATTCTGAGATACTGGGGTTAGGTTTTCAACATGTGGATTTTGAGGAGACACAATTCAACCTGTAGCAATTACAGTTGGTGAACTTTTTGACTTCAGTGGATTTAATTTTCTCCTCACCTAAAAAACTGAGTTCTTAGTCTCTATGTGGTCTCATATTTCTGAGTATCCTGATGATCTATGACTCTGAAAAAAAATGAGCTTTTGAAGACATTCGACATGTTGACATTTGATGATCCTAATGGTAATAAAATGTGAGATCAATAAATGACTTTTGAGTCAATAAAATTAATTGCATATACATATATATTAACTAAAATAGCTGATATTTAATATGTACATGCCCATTACAAGCTTAATAGTTTGTAATGGAGTTTTTACATTTTTAATTTATTGGCTTGTCACAGATATTGTGAGATTAGAAGGACAAGCATTACATCTGTTCAGTTTGAGAGATAAGTAAAAAAAAAATGATATTTAAATATCCAAGATCACACATTTAGTGAACAGCAGAACTAAGATTCAATATTAATCAGATATCATACTCTATGCTTTATCTACCATACTATGCTCACTCTTTTGGGGAAGTAAAAAGAAAATGAGGAAAATTTTGAACAAGCATTATCATTTAAGTCCTTGACAAATTTAGATGAAATATTTACCACAAAGGAAAGGGACTTAATTTGTAAAAGGAAAAAGGAGATATTAAATTGATAGAGTTGGGAAAAGATGGCATTGTTCACTAGAACAAATATATACAGAAAAATTCTGTTACTCTCAACTAAGGGGTTAAAAATCTCAAAATTGAGTGCAGAAAATGATAAGAAGGAAATATAAATTGAAATGAGGTAGATAAATTCAATGTATGAGATTATAAATGAGAATTTTAATATTAACCTGAATTACAATATAAATGAAAAGACTAAAATCAACATATCTAGTTAGCTAAAATTTGTTGCAGATGGCAAAAGAAATCAGACAAATCCATACTAAATCTCATGCTTATTATCTAGAGTACAAACAAAATGACTCCAAAATATCATTAAACTTCCTCTATCTGCAAAACTGTTTATCACATTTTGTTTCTGTGCATTCTATGAGAAAAATGTTCCCCAAAGAAATACCATAATCATTCCATTTTTTACTAGCTGTCAATCTATTATCCACTGAAATACACTAAAATTAAACTTTAGCATTGAATAATTAGCTATCATGTATTATCAAATTATGATCTCCTTTCCTGATTCATGGCACATTCTCTTTTTTGCATGTGCCCACTTCTTCCTTCCCCCTGCTAATGGTGGGTGCTCCAAATGGCTGTACCTTATATTGGTGCTAGTATTTGTATTTGGTCCAGCAAAAGATATTTTTATTTTTTTAGGTAAACCCTCATAAAAGAGCCAGGTGGTGATCTTAGAATTTATGAATATTAACTCATTACAAATAATAATGCATGAGTCTTCTTTCTCAATTATTTTGGATAGAGATTTTAAGATCTCAGCGTAGCCAAATTCCAAAACAGCTGATCTTACTGATTTTCCAGCATCCTGCCTTTCCCACCACCCCTAAATTGTATTTTATCATTTCCTCAGTACAAGTTAGGTGGTGGTAGGTCATGTAGCAAAGTCAGGAAGTGGCCAATATGTTTGCTTTAAAAATTCTGAAAGCTCTCCTCTGTCATTTACAATGATAGTGTCAGACTGCCTCTTCCTCATTAATTATCTAATCAAGATGTGAATGCATACCATTACACACGGTTCGAGCAACTCTTAGCTATGGGAGACAGCTGACAATTGTTGTGGGTAAGAGTTGAAGGATGGTCAGACACGGAATATAGAAAAAAGAACCTTATGAAAAATAATGTTCCCAAATTGGAATGGAATGTGTACCAGCAAGGAACCACGATCAAGATAATTAGCTAAGGCAGAGATAGGCACTTCGTGATATCATAGGACTGGCTAGGCAAGCAGGCTGACTAGTCAAGGAACCAAAGATGAGAGAAAAGCATATGTGAGTAGGTCACTGGGGGCGTATTCCCCACTGAGTTCCCATTCTTCTCCCTCTGTCCATGTCTTCCTTGCTTTTTCCACGTGAATATTTGCCTGCCACTTGTCCTATTTCCTTGGAAATCTTGTTCTTTGATAAAAGTAATTAAACAAATTAATTTATTAGGTGACATTAGTGGTTGCCATTAGCTGGATGTCTTTCCCTTCTGGAGTATACCTGTCTCTCTCATACACACACAGACACACACACACACGCACGCACGCACACGCACACGGGCTACATGTATATATATATATATATATAAAGCACTGTGATGCCTTTACATAGAGCAGACAGGCAGGCAGGAAGGACACGAAATACTTTAGACAAAAGGGTTTGCTTTCCTTTAGAGAAGGCCTGCACTGTGCTGACTGGTACTGAGGGGTGCTTGTCTCATGCCAGTGATTGAACAGTGATTGGAGAGAAGGAGTGATAAAGGAGGACAGGGAATGACACTGGGAAATGCAGCAGACGTGGCTCAAACTTTTCAGGCCAACTAGACTTTCTGCAGGCTTATTGATTTTCTTTTTGAAATACCATTTGAAAAGCTTCTATCAAGTTCGTGAGTGAGAACATTTTTAAGTAAGGCTATGGCAAAGACGTGTTTACGGTTGACACTGTGTCATTTCCCAGTTTATGGTACCTGTTTGGGGAATAGGTTTATGTCCTTCTTACTGCTGGCATTTACCAAGCAAAGGCGCCACTTGGAAAGGGTGATTTATTTTTTGCACCATTATATTTTGAAAGACTTTCAGGTTACAAGAAACCTGTGAAATTAGAGCCCATGATTTTAAGATTAATAACGGTAATTACAGGGCTCTGTTGTAGCAGAAAAAGCTGTAGCTTGCCTGTGAGATTGAATATGAAAGGTCCCTGATCCAAGGGAATAATAAAAGCTTGCTTTTCTGCAAGGACAGCCAGTAACTGGAAGTCACTGTCTCCCTGGGAAATACATGGGGGTGGTGAGAGTTAAAGCTTTTTTGAAGCCATGGTGATTCTCTGTAATCTAGCCCTGAAGACCAAGTCAGGTCCTAATCACTTTTGTTTGATTCTTTCATTTTTGTGATGCCAACACTCACCTGGGAAATTAGGGTTGTTTTGATCCTTTCTCCCCAGCCTCATACTTCAAACTTTGCTGTGATTTAAAATGTTCTCTCCAGGAGCTGCAGCCAATAGAACTGCAGTCTGGTTAGGCAGCATCTGCAAGGACATTCATTTCTCTTGATAAGTGGCCAGAGTCGGGCAGAGATTGGATAGTCCATCCATATTTTGGGGGAACAAGGAACTGTCCCCCCATAAAAAATCCTTTAAGCATTTATAATAATGAAACATGGTGATATTAAAAGTAACCCTAATGATTTTCTCACATTAACTTATCATTTTAGGGTACCCTTTCAGAAGGAGGAAGGAGGAAAGGTAAAACCAAATACATGGGGTTGAAGAAAATAGTAGGAAATGAGATATGATGGCATGAATGAAGGGACAAGGGTATAGAAAAATATACAGAAAGAGGTAAAAAATGAGAGGTAGAAATTGTGAAAGGGAGAAAGAAAGGATGACAGGGGAAAGGAACAGACATTGAGAGGAAGGAGAAGTAGGAAGGCTAACAGAGTTGATTGATAGGAAGTACAGAGAGAAACAAAGAGGGGTTACAAAAGAAGGGACCAAAAAAGGTGGCCAAGAAATGTAATTATTTTATCTTTTTCATCATGCTCTTCATTCAGAAGAGGGACTGGAACTATAAGCTCAAATATTCTGAGGGTTGTATCAACCACGCTCTTTAATAAGAAAAGTAACATATGAAAATATGAAAACAGAAAGCTCGTGCTTGATCCTGTTCCTCAGGATACTCAAGAAAGATGATAATTCCAAGTATGGAAGTGCCTCAGGGATCATGGGTTTGGAAGGTCACACAAAGTTCACAATGACTGGGGAGTATGTTACCTGGCCACCTGCTCAGGAGACTGAAATCCCTCCATGGCGATTCTGCATGAGCACTACCTGGCCAGCTTCTGCATCTCTCTACTCCTGCCTTTGTCCTTGGCACCAGTCACCAACACTAGATTCAATCTCTCTTGCTTTCTCTTCTATCTTTTTCATATATGGTAGGTTGCATGAGAGTTCCCAATTCCTCACCCTCCCTGTATCCACATTCTTTGCCATGTGACATTTAAATTCTTCCCACCAAAGGCAAGGTGTGCACATTTCCTCCCTTTGACTTTGGGCATGGCCATCTGACTACTTTGAGCCAATGGTATGTTGGCAGATGTGATGCAAAAAGTGACTTCAAAAATATTTATACCATTGGACCTGCCCTTTTGTGTTTCTGCTGTTCCCTTGAGAAGAATATTCCCCAGGTGTCCTTCAGGTCCTCAAAGAAGGACAAATATGGAAGAGACCTGAACAGGTGGCATAGAACCAAGCCCAGCAGAGCTTAGCCAAGATCAGCAGAACAACTCCAACCAAACCAAAGCTGCATAAACAGGAAATAAATGCTTATTATTTTAAGCCAGTGAAATTTTGGGATTAGTTATTACAATATAGATATTTTTTTAAATGCTATCTTAACCCAGTTTTGAGTCCCTGATTAGAGGCAGGTGAGTTCCCCTTCTTGAGCAGCTAATTAAGTCCACACCTCAATCACTTCCCTTATTGTACACTCACATGCACTCACCCTAATCACCCTGGGGCCAGGCACCAGCAACTAGGGCCAGCCCCAGACCCTAGCGTCTGCATAAATTATTTAAATTAGCCAATCCACAAGGGGCTTGGGAACCTAGCTAAATGTGTTCAAGTGTCAGTGTGTTGTGTTCCACCATCAAACACATCTTTAAATCTTATAAAACAGTCGTTATGCAATATTATCAAGGCAAAGATATAGCAACTCACATTTAAATACTTGAAGAGAAAGTATTTTGTTTGATTTAGCTAGTATCTTGCCTATTAAGCAAAACTCTCACTTCGAACAACCTCATATTTTAAAGGTCAGCCTATCAACTGGTAGTTTTTGGTCAAACGCTATTCAAAAAGACGGAGGAGTGGTAACATGGACTTCTATGATGAAGGAATATCCTAAAACCATTCCTCTCAGCATAATTGTCTCATATAACAAAATCACTGTGCTCTTTTCTCCCTTCAAATCTCAAACACATTTCCTATCATATGTGACTTGAATTTTGAGGTGTTGATGTAATGTCCTAATAAATCAAATATTAGGAAGCCTAAAATAATCATAGAAGATTTTATTTATATGAAAGAGATAAGAAAACAATTAAATTTCTTTCAACTGATAGCATAAACCAATCTCTTTCCTTCCATCCCTCTAACTTCTGTCTTTTTTATAATGTTAGATAGAAAAAGTCCATAGAGTTGGAAAATCTGACTGTACTTCACCTGTTGTGCTATGAGTTCTGGTACTGTTGATAGGCCACTCACCCTGGGTTTTAGTTTTCTAACAGAACTAATATTACAAATGTGCATAAAAAGCCTTTGTAAAAGCAGAGATAAATAATCTGTATTTATAATTATGGATTAATAGGTTATTCATTAGATTTAAGAATAAGTACTTTCAAGAGTTGCACTAATTCTTAATAGTTTCATTAACTACTTACAATTATGATTAATATGTCACTCATAATCTGTAAATGTGAGTGTTTCTAAGAGTTTCATATACTAGAGACTTCCTTCTAGTGCAAGAAATTTGCAACTAATTGAAAAGCCCATGTAGAAACAAATGCCATGCAGCTCCCTAATGTGCTTACTGTTTATACGGGAGTATCTGACAACCTGGAGGATCTAATTTGGCAGAAAAATTTCTTCATCCACATGATTCCAAATCATTCTACATGATCTTTAATCTAGTCCCTGGGGGAAGTCTGAAATAAAAATGCAATTTAAGAAGAAGTTGGATAGACTACCACAGTTGAGTCTTTGATTTCACCTGTCATGCTTTGATGGCTCAGAATTCCATCATTTGTGTACATGAAGGCATTAATCTCACATTTTATGAGGGACACATACCTTCTGTATACTCAATGCTCACATAAGGAAAGAATAGTCACATACTTCAGTGGAATGGTGTGGCAGGAAGGTGCCTGAGATTTGGACTTAGATATCCTGTGGTTTGAATTCTAGTCATGAAATTTACTAGTTATACCTTAGAAAATTTATTTAATTTCTCCGAATCTAATTTTTCTCATCTGCAAATTGGGATAATAATTCCTATGTCACAGAACTATTGAGGGTAGTAAGGGTTATATGTAGAAAATAAATGTTCATTTTTTTAATGTGCTTTTTTCCCCTACAACTAAGCACAATTGACAACTTGCGAGAATATTATTGCATGGAACACATTTTGTAAAATTTTTTTATAAATAAAGGTAGAAATGAATAAGCAACACAGGGAGAGGTCCCTGAAGTGGAGTGCTACATTCATGAGGTAAGGACAGGGGAGAAATTTCTTGTCTCTGAGAGAAATGGCTGGGGGATTATGGAAAGAGACATATTAGAGTGAAATTTGAAGCACGGGTAAGGACTGCAGGAAAGAAATTGGATGGAGAAGTGTCTAAATTAAAAGGAGAGATGAAGTTTAGAAAATCTATGAGGCCCAAAATATCAATCTATCATATATAGAAAAGGCATGTGATTTTTTTTTTTTTTGTGGCTTTACAGCAGTAGCGAGGAGACCGATTTTTGAATAAATTTGAGGACATTCTAATAAACAGAACCAAGTTTGAATGGAGTAGACTGTAGGTGTCCTGACCCTCAAAGTGTTCCAGAGGAGGCCGGACAATGGGCTAAACACATGTACAGACTCACGTGCCAAATAATTAGAGGATAGTCAACTTACAGTCTTCCTGTGAATTTAAAGTTTATTCAGTTAGCTCTGATGAGCTGGTGAAGATTTTGAATAGAAAAGCCTCACGATCTGAACTGTTCTGGGGGAGATTAATCTTGTAGTTCTATATAAGATATATTAGAAAAAGAGAGAAAAATAGCAGGAAGACAACTTACAAAGAATCATGTACAAGCACCATTATCATCCCCAATTTCCCACCAACAGAGATGCTATTCAAATTCCTCTTCCTGCTTCCCAAGGAAGAGAGGGCCTTCATGACAGAACTGGGATGAAGGGTGGGTTTGAGTTCATTTACCTGGTCTTCAGAGGAATCCAATCTGGAATTTACCATATGGTCTGGTAGGGAAGAGGTGAGTATTAATTTAGGATTTATGGCTGGTGTAACTTTGTCCCCATCATGACATATTGACACAATAAAAAATATTGATAAAGTTTATCAAGACACTTATTTAACACATTTCTCATGTTGCATAATTTGTAATAAAATGACATATGCAAATACAGAACATGAGTGGTGAAGAGAAAGAACATTAACAACATGAAGTATATCTTTTAGTCTCTGTGAGTTTCCATTTTCTTTTGTGACAAAAATGGTGATAATTACATATTTCTTCATAAATATAGTTATCTTATATTGAATGTCTACTTAGTATTAGGCACTATGCATGGTACATAGTATTTATTATTACATTGAAACTTTAAAATGGAAATGAGGTTTAAGGTACACATGAGGTTAAGCTAAGATTTGGATTTATTATAGTAAACCACCCTTGACACTGAGAAAATTACAGAACAATTGCAGAGTGGGACTCACAATGTCATTTTATTAACAGTTACATAAAAAGATGACACTAATTTTGGGCTCCTTAGTAAAAAAATAATTTTGTGATCTTTAATAAGCAGAGTAGGAAACTGCCTAGGCTTAAGACCTAAGGAGGGTCTTTTTTTTCTCTCCTCTAATGGTTTCCTGAGCTCACATAAACATGCCTAGAAAGAGGCAGTATTATCTGCCAACACCTTCTGAACCAACATATGTTATGAGCCAGAGTGATATCTGTTTACCAATTACAGTATGCTGGTGCAGTAAACATAAGTTTCTTGATCTGGTAATTGGTTTCAGAAATTTTCAGCGAAAATTACCCACTGCCAGCTGTTCAAAAAACAGCTTCTCTGAGCACTTAGTTGTGGGAGAGGAGGGATTTCCCATTTTCCTTCAAACCACATTAAACAGAGGGCCAGTCATATTTGTAACCTTATGGCTATTAACTTTAAAGCATAGAGAATGAAACCCAAAGTAATTGTCCTATTCCCCATTTGACAACCCCTGTTCAGTACTTGCTATGTGCCAAGAATTGCAGTAGGGTGTGGCACCCATAAAACTCAGGTCACTGAGGAACAGTCAAGCAAAGAAAATTATTATGTAGTTGAGGATCAGCTGCCATCTGGTCAAACATTTTCATTTTACACATCTAAAAACAGAGAAGCAAAGAAGGCCACTGACTTAGCAAAAAATCACAGGAAAAGTTAGAGGTGGATTGAAATTAAAACCCTCATCAATCAACAGCTGGGACACTGAACTCCAAATTTTAGGGCATGTGTTAGCCCATATCTTTTACCCTCTGCTTTTGCTTTTGTTTGTTGAAAAGCCACTTTCCTCTCTGCCCTGCACTAACCTGATTCTCACCTGCCTTCATGATCTCACTCTCATGTTTTCGGTGAATCCTTTGAGCCCTTTTTCTCCTCATCTGTGTCCTTAGAGTTTCTTGAGGATCCATTTGTTTAATCACCTTGTTTTACTAGTACCTCTGCATGATTAGGTTCATTCATGCCCATATGTCATTGTTTCTAGGCTGATTGCAGATAATACTGCCTCATTTTTTTTCAGAAGTGAGAAAAAACATACATTAAATAATAATTAATTACCTTACACTCATCTCTCTTAACTATGCAGTCTTTGATACTTTTCAGTCCTTTAAAATTACAAGTAAATTATTTCCATTTGTTGGAAATATTGCTGCTTCATTATACATTGTTCCAGCATTAAAAAACAATCACCATGCACATTTCCATTTCTTACTGAGCTACCTGTCCTGGTTTTGATGTATACTTCTTTTTGTCCCTAGGGATTTTTGTTGCATGTACACTCACTAGCCTTACAATAATCATCTGTTCTTTCTTTTAGTTTAGCTAAGCCTATTGTTCAATACTGTTCAATAATTAAGAATATAATACAGACCTCACTTATAAGACTGCAAATGCAATACAATTACTTGATCCCTTCCTTTTGGTCTTCATACAACATGCACCTATTAATAGGAAACATAATATTTAGGGTGGACCAAGAGATAAAAGACAATTTCCTGTATTCAAGTCTTAAGGCAAAGACAGATAAGTAAATCCACAAAAACTCTGCACTGTGATAAGTGGTATGATAGAATTAAAGATAGAGTGTTATATTGAAACAGAAGAACAATAACAGATCCTTGAATCCACTGGGGGTGGGAGATCAAAATCCTTCACAAAGTAATAGATCTTTTGGATGGGTGTTGCATGCTGATGGAAAAGTGATGATGATGGAATGTTATGCTAGTTTTCAACTTGGAGAATTGAAGAATAAACAAAACATTGTCATTCTCAAAAGTGCAGGGTCAAGATTCTAAAAGATAGATTATAGAGAAAATAGATAACTCACCCAAAGGAAGTTGGATTTATTCTGTAGAATTTTTAAGCACCGAAATTCTACTTGGGATTTCACTATACTAATTGCTTTTCTTCTTCTTTCAGATTACTGGATAAGGGTGAAATTTTGCAACATTTTAAGTATTTTATTTCATACAAAAAATTTAGAAGATGTTAGAGAAGTCAACACAATGTCTATAATTGGCTTTTGTTTTGTAGATAAGAGGAGATCATTAAAGATTTTTGAGCAAGTCACTTGTTATATTAATGTAAAGTATATTCAATGGAGTTATTCTGGCATTAGTATTAGGATACAATTTCATAACAGAAAGAATTTAGAGAAAGTGATAATAATTTGTAAGTGAGACAAGCCAAGACTAACATAATTTCAACAAAATTAAAGATCAAAGTCTAAATCAGAGAGTCAATTTAAATAACAGATAAGGGTGGGCAATTGAATAAAAGAAAAAGATGATTTGGAGGTATTAAATGCGAATGAATTCAGAAAATGTTGGTATTATTTTCTGGTGCTTAATAATTTTTTTGTTTGTGAATTGGAAATTCTAGGTATCATGTGAACATGAATATAAACTTTAAAATACATCAACCCAGTGGTCTCACTACCAAATTGAAAAATCAAATTTATAAATGAGAAAAAAGTGTTCTGAAACTGTGCTAGGAATTAGGGAAAAATACTTTCCACATACAACATGTTTAAAGCATCTCTTATTAAATATAATGCTAATAGGATGCTGTTGAAAGAAGACACTGAGAGATGGCATGGACATAGAACATAAAATGACAAGTAATTAAAGGGAAGGATCCCATGGTGGCACACTCTTTAAAAGTGGAGAGGAACGAATGAAGACCTGGGCAGGAAACAGTGAGGTCAGATCACAGTACTTGAACATGTCTATGTGAAACAGTGTAGAAACATTAGGAAGTGCTAGCCCTAGAAGAACTAAGACTCCCCATGGTGGGTGAAAGAAGAAGAGACTAGTCAATGTGCCTGGCAACGGTCACTGAACAGGTGGAGGTGGGCTGGCATCAGTGGGGGTCTCTTTGCACTGACAAAATATATACCTGACATGGCATGGAGCCCACATTAAAAGTTGCATGCAGTTATTTGGCTTCTGGTGCAGGTTTTTTTAATTTTCTTTTTTTAAAATTAAAGACAGAAAAAACTATAGAGGAAATGGTCTAATTTTTGGCATTACCAAAGACATGGCTCTCTCTTAACTTTCTTTAGGTTACTGGATTACTGAACTGCTTATTTAAATTTGTATCAGACAGCCCATCTATTTGAGCTGAGAGAACAGTGTTCTCATAGCAATGAAATGGAAAGAGGAGACATCCTGGAAGAACACAGCCACTTTATTTACCCAAGAAAGGTTTACTCCAATTATGGATGATTTGAGAGAGTAAGAGACAACAGGAAAGCAGTAGAGCAAGGGAAGCAGCATACAACACACACACACACACACACACACACACATTTCTGCATTCCAAGGAGAATATTGATTTTAAAAATGCCCATCTATTTAAAAAAAAACTCTCTGAAAAAAGATATATTAGAACCATATTCTGTGTATATTCAAGATGACTGAAAAAATAAATTTGGAATTTATGATATATGAGATGAAGAGAACATGGTAGCCAAGAATCTTTGACTGCAATTTATTGCAATCCATCACAGAACGGCTTAAGCCAAATAGAAAATGTATTGGCTAGCTCTACTTTTAAGTCCAGAGAGAACTGATTACAGTCATAGCTAGGTCTAGATGCTTAAATTATACCCTAAGGATAGAGTACCTTTCTTCTATGAGAGCACAGTGTGACAAGGAGGAACAATATAACTTTACCTGATGAAACTAGGTTGCAGTTATTAAAAGGATGTGTAAGAGGATATGACATTGTTGAGCTGTATAGTAAAGAATACATATGTCCCTGGAATACCTGCTAGGTAAGATGTTGCACAAACAGGAAGCAACATGTGTAAAGGATGGTTACATGAAACAGCCTTGATGTTAATTAACTAAACATAATTAAAGCAACTCTGATGCCAAAACACTTCCAGGCCATGTAAAGAAAGAGGGATATATTAGTTAGGATTCATTCTTTTTGCTTTAATTTATTTATTTTTTTCTTGAGGTAAAATGCACATAACATAAAATTAATCATTTTAAAGTGAACAAATCAGTGACATTTAGTACACTCTTGTTATTATGCAACGACCACTTCTTTCTATTTCTAAACACGTCCATCACTCCAAAACAAAACCTTGGTCCCATTAAGCAGTAACTTGCTTTGCCCCCCTTCTCAGATACTGCAACCACCAATCTGCTTTCTGTTCCTATGGATTTACATATTTTGGACATTGCTTATAAATAGAATCAAACAATATGTGACATTTTGTGTCTCAGCTCTTTTACTTAGCATGTTTTTGAGGCTAATCCACATTGTTGCATGCATTAGTATTTCATCCCTTTTTATGGCTGAGTAATATTTCATTGTACACATATTAAAACCAATACTTGCACACAATGGACATTGTGCAGTAAAAGTATTGGTTTTATTTTATTTTACGTTTTATTGTATTATTTTATTTTATATTCTGTTTTGTTTTGTTCCAGAATGCATAATTGGAAAAAAGTATTGGTTTTAGTAAGAGTTTTCAATTCTCTTGGGTATATACTCCAGAAATTAAATTGCTATGTCAGTGTTTTACTTTTGAGGAACCACCAAACTGTTTTCCACAGTGGCTAAAATATTTACTTTCCCAGTTCAGATTAATTTTGACCAAAAATAATAGAACACTTTAAAAAAGTGTTTTAGAGAAAATAATTTTTCTCACATATAAAAATACAGATATGTGCACAGAGGGAAGTAAAACTCCATGAAAATCAACCTGGGAGAGGGGGCCTGAGGGGAGGGGAAAAGCCTACCTAATAGATACAATGAACACTATTTGGGTAATGGGCACACCTATAGCCAGAAATCAAGCTTACAAAAGTGATTCATGTAACTTAAAACGTTTTGTACCCCCTTAATATTTTGAAATAATAAAAAAGCACAAAGATAAGCCAGGGATTTTACAACATTCCTCTTTTTTGGCAATCCAGCCTTTTTCTATTTCAGACATCAACAACTTATTGTGCACAGCTGCCTGTATCTGTGAATTAAGTTTATTGGTATAGTCATTCCAATTCACTTATGTTACATGGCAGAGTTGAGTAGTTGCCACAAAGTATGGCCTACAAAGCCAAAAATGTTTACTATTTGGCTTTTTAAATAAAGTGTTAAATTCTATGTAATTTTGCTGGCCTGTCATCTTTAGCTTGGGCTTTCTACTCACAATTCTAGATAGCTGTTCAAGCTCTAGTCATCATGGTCTCAATGCAACCATCATCAGGGAGGAAAAGCAGAGAACAGGCATGCCATTCTCTTTACAACACCTCCTTGAGGAACCCAACATAAAGAGCTCCTAAATTAGTCCCATGCTCATAACGAGCTGCAAAGGAGACTGGGAAATGTAGTCTTTATTTCAGGTGGCTGGGAACCCATCTAAAAATTGGATTCATCAGTTCTGGCTCAGAGACAGAATCCACTAGAGCAGCAGTTCCCAACCTTTTTGGCACCAGGGGCCAGTTTTATGGAAGACAATTTTTCCACGGACTGGGAGTAGGGTGGTGGGGATGGTTTCTGGATGATTCAAGCTCATTACATTTATCACATTTGCAGCCGCTTCCCAGCGCTAGCATCACCGCCTCAGCTCCACCTCAGATCATAAGGCATTAGGATCTCATAAGGAGCGGGCAACCTAGATCCCTTGCATGTGCAGTTTACAGTAGGGTTTGGGCTTCTAGGAGAATCTAATGCCTCTGCTGATCTGACAGGAGGTGGAGCTCAGACAGCGATGATGCCAGCGATGGGAAGTGGCTATAAATACAGAAGAAGCGTTAGCTTGCTTGCCTGCCACTCACCTACCTCCTGCCCTGAGGCCTGTTCCTACCAGGCTATGGATCAGTACTGATCTGCAGCCTGCAGTTGGAGGTTAGGGGAGCTGGCATATCCCCTAGATGTATCCAGAGTCTCCATGAAAATTGTAGAATCTGGGCAAGCAGGTAGGAAAGGAAGTGTTCTCCAAGACCAAGAATCCAAGAACCAATTAAGGTACTTGTTCCCCATCCTGATCATCTCACAATTAAGAAATAGGTAGATCATTAATAAATTTGTCTTCCTTGATAAACTGAGTGATTTTTGGGTTCACTAGGCTTTATTTTCTGGTTAATTTAAAAGTCTGATTAAAGCTTTACCTCTCATAATTGAGATCAATGTAGCATAATCTCTAGTTCTAATTGGATTTTCAAGGTTTTGCTTATGGAAAGGGATTGAAATTCAGGGAAGCTGTCAGTGCCACACTTTGTAGGATGAAGACAATCATTATTGATTTTCTCAAAGGGAAAGACTTTAAATGTTTCCACATCAATTTAGGGGAAATATCCACAGATGAAATAAGAATGATAAAAATTATTGCAAAGTACCATTAAATCAAACATATGTTTCAATGTGGGAACAGATTCAGTAGTGTCAAAGTAGATTATACTTATACTTGGATTAGACAGTAAATAAGTTAAATAGAGCATTCATAGGATTTCTTCTCTTTCATTTTTTAAATTTTACTTTTTTCAATTTGCCACTTTAACAAGAGTTGAATTTTTATGTAAAGAGATAAATTAATTAAAAATGGAATGCTATAAGTTCATAATACATACATAGTCTATCATTAGGTAGAAAAAAGAAAAGAGTTACATTCTAAAGAAATGTAGGGTTCAGAGGCTTGTTGGGATTCCTGTCAGGATCACTCTATTTCTAAACTTTGCTCATCTTTGAGCAGAACAAATGGGAACTTTTATAAGACTTGCAGAATTCTAATGTTTTCTTTGCTTTTTAGTTTTTAACTTACATAATGTATCACTCTTCTTTGCTTATAGTTCCATAAGTTGTGATAAATGCACAGAATTGTATAACGAAAACCACCACCACCACCAAGATACAGAACTATTCCATCACCCTTCCTCAAAATTATCTTGTGCTTCTCCTTTGTAGCCACTCTTTTCCCCAAAAATATTTAGGCTTTTCAGTTTGTCTTATTGCATTTAGCAGAATGCATTTAAGATTCACCCATGTTGATGTGTGTATCAACATTTTCTTCCTTTTATGCTGAATAGTACCTCTTTGTATGGCTATATCATCATTTGTTTGTCCTTCATTAATTAAAGAACATTTACATTGTTACAATTTTTACCAATTATGTATAAAGCTTTTATAAACACTCTGATATAGGAGGTTTTCATGTGAACATAAGTTTTTAGTTCTTTTGGGTTAACAGATAGGAATTATTGCTGAATCATATGGTAAGTGTATTATAATCTGTGTAGGAAACTACCAAACAGCCCTAGTGGGTGTGCCATTTTGCTTTCTCACTAGCAATGTTTGAAAGTCCCAGTTGCTTCATTTCCTCCCCAGTTCTTGGTACTGTCAGGTCTTTTTCCTCTTTTCTTCTCCCCCTTCCGCTTCCTTCTCCTGCCCTCCTCTCCTCCTTCTCCTTTCCTCTCTTTTCTCTTTCTTTGCCATTGTAATAGGCATATACTACTATCCTACTGTGATTTTAATTTGCATTTTCCTAATGACTAATAATGTTGAGCTGCATTTCAGGTGTTTAACTACTATTCATTTATACTTGGGGTAAAATATCTGTTTATATCTTTTTTTCATTTAAAAAATAGGCTTTCTTTTTTAGAAACGTTTTAGATGTATAAAGATATTGAGACGATAAGCATAGAGAGCTTCCCTATGCCATACACTCTGGTTTTCTTATTATTAACATCTTACATTAGTATGGTACATTTGTTACAGTTAATGAGCTGATATTGATGTATTCTTATTAACTAAAGTCCATACTTCTTTATCCATCTCATCTATTTCATCACCTTTATCTAATGCCATTTTTTTTGTGGGGGGACGGGGGCCTGGAATGATCCAGGATCTTGTCAAAGATACTACATTACAGTTAGTTGTCACAACTCCTTAGGCTCCTCTTGGTTTGGGCAGTTTCTCAGACTGTACTTGTAAGTAATGACCATTGATAGTTATGAGAGTACTGGTCAGGTATTTTGCATGATACTTCTCTGTTGGAATTTGTCTGATGTTTTACTAAGGATGAGACTGGGCTTATGCATTTTGGGGAGGAAGACCACCAAGGTAAAGAGCCATTTTCACCAAATCATATCAAGGGTACCCACTATCAACCAGATTCATGATCCTTGACATTGCTCTTGACCACTTGGCTTAGGCTGTGTTTGTCAGTTTTCTCCATTGCACTTATTTCCTCCCCCCACGCCCTCCCCAACTTGATCTTCCCACACTATACTCTTTGCAAGGAAGTCACTATGCACAGGCAGCACTTACATGCTCTTCTCCTTGAGGTCAAAGACTTTACATAATAATTATTCGGAATTTCTGCATGAGAGATTTGTCTCTTCTCCACCATTTATTAAATTATTCTATCATTTATTTATAGTAGTATGGTCAAAATAATATCATAGATACTCATTTTATACTTTGGATTTTAACCCAATACTGTTTATTTTCTTGCTCAAATTCTTTCAGCTTTGGCTATTGGGAGCTTTTTCAGTTGGCTCCTATGCCTCCATCCCCTTTCTTTTTAAGAACTTTCTTACTTTCTGGCACTTTAAGAAGCTTTAACCTCATTTTGTATATTTCCTGACCCAGTTCTAGATTTCTGTCCAGTTTTGGTCCATTTTTTGGCAGGATTTTTTTTTTGAGTTTTAATAGTGCTACTTTCTCTTAATAGTCTCTTTCACAGAATAAAAGCTTTTATTTCTGATGAATTTTAATATATCATTTTTAATGCATTATGCTATTGATGTTCTAAGAACTCATTGCCTACCCAATATTACAAATATTTTCTCCATTTTTTTCTAAAAGATTTTTAAATAGTATTCCATTTTATACTTAGGTATGTGATTGACTTTAAGACTTTTTAATTTCATAAGATATTAAGCATAGGTCAAAGTTCATTCTTTATATGCAGATGTTCAATCATTCTGTGATCATTTTTAATAGATTTTTTTCCTCCATTGACTTGCCTTTACACCTTTTTCAAAATATTAATTAGCCATATTTGTTTGGTGCTATTGCAGGGCTTTCTATTTTGTTCTATTGATTGATGTGTCTTCCCTTTCATTTATATTACCTCATTGTCTTGATTACTGCAGTTTTATAGTAAATACTAAAGGCATTATGTGACTCCTCCAGCTTTATTCTTTTTGTTTCAAAATATTTTGGCTATTCTAATTTTTTTGCCTTTAGATACAAATTTAATAATATGCTTCTCAATATCTTTAAAAATGTCCTTCCATGGTTTTGATTAAGAATGTGTATAATTTATAGATAATTTTATGGGAATTGCCATTTTAAACAATATTGAGCCTTCCTATTCATAAAAATAGTATATATTATGTTGTTACTTATTTATTTCTTCCAAATTTCTTTTCTTTCACTTGAGGAAATTATTGCCCGGAATCAATTCAAGACTAATCTTTGTTCTCTTAGTTCTCTGGGATTAGGGACTGTTACAGTCTCCTAATATCTTTCACTACTGATAAACTCTATGTAGCAATAATCTTCATTCTTTCTTTTCATACTATATTTCACCTTTCATTTCCCATGCACGTTATATAGTATATTTATCGGGAGAGAGGAGTCTTGTCTTCTCAGTTGATGCCTAATATGGGAATGTGCCCCCAAATATTCTTTAAGATGTCTGCAGATATTGTACATTTTTGTTTGTTTATTTTTTCAGCATTGCTTAGGTGGGAGCTATATGTCACAAATAATGAAAACTAAATGAGAGTTAAAGACCAGATGAGCCTCCAAGCGCTAGCATTTTCTCATTGGCATATATGGCACATTTATAGGTTTATTCCTCCAACTGCTTTTCATGGATTGTAGGTTTTTATGATGATGGTAGGTGTCAGTGAGAATAATAAAACAGGAAGGTATTTTGCAATGTCAATGGAGTCTTAACTTTTGGGGAAAAATATGAGCTCACTTGAGGTAGATATCAGACATGCACTGCTTGTGAAGGCAGTTATTGCAAGGTTTGGAGGTTTGCAAAAATAATTACATTACCCTAGATTTTGTAGATTGATTTTTTTCTGTGTTACCCTGAAACCCCAATGAGGAAAAGCTATAAATAAAGGGGACCAGTGATGTTAATATTAACTACTAGTAAAGCACAGAATTTTTTGACATTTGCTGTTTGATTTCTAAGATAATTGCATGTGGATGAAGATATGAATCTTGGACATGTTACTGTCCCTGCCTAAAGTCACACTAAAAATATGTAGTCAGAACTCAGATCTTCTGTCTCCAATTCCATCTTCTTTTCACCTTAATAAACTGCCTTTCTTATTTCCACATACCCAAATTCTTCATATTCTTGAAGATTCAATTTAAGATCCATTATGATCATGAAAGACATATAGAACTTGCTAGCTATCTCACTCATGCAGCGGTATCTTGCACACTTCTCTAAATATTTATTGAACACCTACTATAAGCCAGGCACAGTTTTAGGTCCTGGGGGTACAGTAAGCAGACAGAATTTCCTACTGTCATGGGTATGCAATCTAGTGAGGGAGACAGAGCAGACATATAATAATTAATTAGACATATACTACATTAGATAGAGATAAATACTATGGGGGAAAAAGGAAAGAAAGCATGGATGGAAGGGAGATAGAAAATTTTGTAGGCTGCATTTTTAAAATAAGGTGGCCAGTTATACATTTGAATACATTCCTGAAGAGGTGAAGGAGTAAACAATTTGGAGATCAAAGGAAAGAGCATTTGTAGGCTGAGGGAGGATCCAGTGGAAATGACCATGACCTGTGGTTCAAGTGCGCCTGTTATTTTCAAGGACCAGCAGACCAGCAAGAAGGCTCTTTGTGCTAGAGTGGAGGGAGAGAGACTCAACACAGTGGTGAGGGTTGGAAGAAGTGTCACAGGTGCTCAGGAGGTGGCAAGCTCATTCATATGGCTTTACTGGCATTGTGAGGATTTTGTGTTTCTCTGTGAATAAGTTGGGAAGACATTTTTGAGCAAAGAGTAGACTCAATTCTTGTTATTCTAAAGTCAAGTGGGAGAGATATTGATAAAATAATCATGAAAACAAATCTAAAAACAAAGGAAATAAATGCTAAAACCAGAACCAGTTAAACAGATTATGCTGATTTTAACAATTGACATTTGTGTTTGAATATGAAAGATGAGTAGACGTTAGCTAGTTAAAGGGTGTAAGTTTATAAATAATGCCTTATGGAATGTTATCACTCTAAGAAGTAATGTTTTTAGCACTTTATTTGGATAAACTCATTTAATCTTTACAATAACACTGTAAAGTATGTTTAATTATTACCTTTTATAGATTAGGAAACTGAGATACACAGAGGTCAAATTACTTGCTCATATTCTCATATTTAGTAAATGGGGAAAAGAGTAGACAAAACCAAGATGGCAGATCACAGAAAGGTTGCTGACCTTAGATGAAGAAAAGAACAAAACCCTTGGTTTTCAGGCTATGAGATTCCCTCATCAACCTTCTCCATCCACTCTAGTTTTCTAATTCTTACTCAAATTTCAATGCCTCGTTCAAATTTTCCCGTCTGAAATCTTTCCATGCCTTTCCAGCCATAGTAGACAGTATTTCTAAAATCCTGTAGGAAGGATGATCATTCTGTGATCTTTATTTAATGAACAATAATCAAACATTATTATGTGACATCTTTTATTATTTATAATCATCATTAATAAATTGTTTATGAATTTTCATGGGTTTTTTAAACATTAATTTTGCGAATATATTTTCAATCCCTATGGGTTTGAGCATAATGGAAATAATTGGAATGATTGCTTATTTGTGTCCCACATAGTGTTGGGAATGAAGTTCTGCAATCATGTTCAACACAGAATAAAACAAAATAGAAAGGAATAAATGTGGCTGACACTTTCATTTCACAAATAAAACTATGGTCCAGGACAAACCCTCATCTATTGGTACTTAAGCCCAAAATAGTTCCCAATCCATGCAAAGTATTATTTATTTATACCGCTTTTTTAAGATTCAAAGTGGTATAGGAGCCATTCACTGAGTAAGTAGGCAACTGAGCGCCCCAAACAAGCACGAAACTCCAATAGGAGTTGCTTGAACACAAGGACAACCTGGGATTTAAGGCATGAGGTGAGATACTAACACCGACAAGAGAGGAATAACGCAAAGCAATACAAAAGGAAAATTACTAATTGAATCAGTTTTTTGCCACTGCCTCTTGAGTTCTCTGTGATGCCTGTGAAGCAGAACTTTTCTTATGGACCAGTGATCAGCAACACCTGGAAAGTGTGAAATGTGCAAGATAAGAGGACAGTTTCTACTGTTTTGAAACTACTGGGAGCTTGGGGGCTCTAGGTCTTGCAGGAGAGGACATTGAGTGTCTAGTTCAGGTCTTGCTTTCAGCTATCAGTGTAACTCTATCTAGGTAATCTCTCTTTGGGGGGTATAAATTTTCTATTGTTTAAGATGAATGAATTGTACTTGTAGTGTCTGATAATCTATGTTTTATGTCCTTCTCTGATTTCTTCCAGAGGTTGAAATTTGCTCTTTTACATACAGAACAATCTTGTAATATCTGGCTTTCAACCCACTTTCTAGGAATGAATTAAGGCTGTCATCACTGGAGCAGAGCTAAAAGAAGAAAAGCAGGTTTTCTGCTACTTTCTGCTATTTGTAATAGCTGTTAGGATGGGGGTGGGGTTCCTTCTTGCAACCTCATATCAGTAATTTATTAGTCCTTTTCTGAAGAGAAATTCAGTGAGAACTATCTGCCCCTCTGCCTACTGTGTCCTAGAGGAGGTGGAATAACTTATGTGTCTGGGTTCAGGAGATATTACGTGTGTATACACAATTCATTTCTTTCTCCTTACTCCTGCAAGTGAACTGCCTATAAGAAGTGTATGTTCTGTTATTCCATTGTATGCGTCCATGATATCGAACTGCTGTAAGGGGGAACATGCAGAAGTCAAGCTGTGCTGTGTATGATTCTACTATTTCTGGGCTTCAATATTAAGATGTCATCACCCCAAATATAACATACTTATTTTAATAATAGCTTGGCCAATAATATAGGAATTATTTTGCCTCCCCTTGCATGCTTTATTTCTGCGTCTTACTAGTTTTTGTCCATTTTGAGATTTTAATTTATCTGAAATTGAGATGCATCTTGAAATGAATGACATATAAAAATGTCATTAGGAGCATTTTCTTTGTTAGCAATCAATAAAACGATGGTATTTCTAACATTTGGTGATGCCCATGATCTGGCAAAATATAATCATAACTGGTTTAGAAATGGGGTAGGAGTCAGGTAGTGCAAAATTTTGGCCTCAGTAGTGCCACATCCTGGGGTTAATGAAAACATTCAGCTTTCATGGGATGGCAAGCATTCATGTGGAGCCTGACCACATTTGGAAATGAGCTTCATGTCTAGCCAAGATGGCCACGTTTTATACAAAATGATAATTAAATGGCTTAACTTTTAAGGCTGTATTCTCATTGCTTCCAAATGAGCACTGCACCCTGCTCACCACTCACTCCCAGGCTTTTAATTCATGAAAATGCTGTTTATATAAAAAGAGAAAAGGCCCAGGGACTTCTAAATGATGTTGTTAATAAGAGCTGTCAATTATCTTCAGTGCTTTGAGTGAAATATATTATCTGTTTCATGCTCTTTGCTTAATTATATCACAAAGAATCCAACCTGTAGATTTGTAACATCTGGTAGTCTCCAATTAGTTCTTCTTCTTAAAGTAAAGCTCTTGTTTAATGACATCTGTTCACACAATGGGCCTTCATTTTCTGTGTATATTCCTGAGGTACCTGGAAAGAAAAAACAAACACACTTGGCAGATAATCTCTTTCTAGGTTTAAGTACATACTTGGTGGGCAGCAGCAAATAGATCAGGTTGCAGGGAGTGATGGAGGGAGTACCTGAAGGGGTGTCAGGTGTTCATGGATTTAGCATTGGCCTCCATAGTAACTGACTGTACAATATTCACTGTGTTATATTTTCCTCTCACATTTAGTCTCCTTCCCACTGAAAGGCCTCTGTTGGATTTGGATGCTAGCTAAGATTCTTTCTGTTTCTGTAAACAGTTTTTTTAAGTGCCCAAATCAAAATGCCACACAGTGGAAGAGGATATGTGAACAATGTACGTAAAAAAAAAACCTATAAGAAAGACACTTGCGCATTGACTTAAGGAGTCTTAACCATGGTTGTACCAAACATTAACAATAATATTTATAACTCTAAAGTAATTGAAACAATGTAATATGATGCAAGACAAAAAGGAAAATGGTATAAAATGCCCTGAAACGAACTGTATTCCATTTAAAAGATAATTATCCAGTTACTATGAGAAAAGTTGAGTTATTCTATGAAGGACCAATTTCTTACCTATCTCTAAACTAAAATTTAGATCCTCACCTCTTAGAGTACATTAACATAAACTTCAAATATCTTATATTGTTAAATGTCCAAAGTAAAAACATTAAAACACTCTGAAATATAATAAGAATATTTGGCCTCCAAATATAGGAAGCCTTTAAAAGTATTAAAGGAAGTCATCAATTGATTGTCCTAAGCCATCGTGTGTAGTATTTTCTGGCAGGGATTCTAGTTTGAGATGAAACAATGAGCACACCTTTACCTTCTGTTCCTCCATAAAATTCCTCTGAAAGGAAAATAAAAGGAGTTAAAGATAATATATTCATAATTGTGCTAAGATTGGAAAGAGAGGACATTAGTGGATTAGGAATTTGGCAAGTTCTGGGAAATAGAAAGTAGATTGAATCATAATAGACAAATCAAAATGAGCACATAGCCTAGTCCAGATGCTGAAGGCTGCTGTACGTTCAAGAACTGGCAAAGCCATGGAGAGATTCAGTCTCAGAGTTATAAGTTGACATAGTAAGAGCAGGTAGTGGTGATAAGTATAAGTAAATAGTTGAAGGAATGCCGATCTGGGAAGGATGCCTCCAAACTGTGGTGGCTATTACAGCAAAGACACTCACTATGGAAAATAAATAAGCTTCCTAGAGAAACTCTGGTCCCAAAATGAAGCTTTCCCTAGTTTGTCTTTGGAATAATGAGAAGAAGGGATGAAGAGGCCAAACCTTTGTTTTCTACACACAATCTAATGTGAAACCGGATAGTTGGTAGACACGACCCACAAAAGTCATAGTTCAAGTCTCTCATTTAGGTAAAAGACTTAATAAAGAAAACAAGACTTCTCACATGGTAAGGAAAGCTATCTACTTACTCTTTCATTCATACATATAGATAGGCAAGACACTTTTGAGACATTTCATTGTTAAAGTAGTGGAATAAATTCTCCCTTCCCCCCCATTTTTTTTAACCACTTCTTGTTTTGACAATTGCTAAACAACAAAGTCAATGAACAACAGAAACAGATTCCATTTTGGATAAAACTAGGAAATACAATAAATTATAAGTTATGGAGATTAAAGTAAGAGAGAGTGGAACCTCACATAACAACTGGAGAGAGATGAAAAGCAAACAAAACTCCTCAAACAAAATAAATAGGAATAAATATTTCCCTTCAAGTTACACACACCTGTAAAACTTCAGATGGAGAATATTAGTTTCTGCACACTGTGAGCTGAGGAGTGGAGTTGAATAAGAATAATTTAGATCCCCAGGTCTTTACCTCTATGTACTACCACATCTCATCCAGTAAGACTGATTGTCTTTTGCAACCCTATAGAGATTTAAATTCTTGAGAAGATTGCGTGGCTTGAGAAGAGGGAAAAACATGCACAGCAACAGGCTTGGATAAAGTAACATACTGAAAAGATAAGGATTTATTTCTATTTATTATGATGGCAGATTAGCTTGGTGCAGTGCAATCTTCATGCACATAATAAATTGGAAAAATGCACAATATGAAATCTGATTGAAGGATTTGGAAAGCTATCAAGGCATTTAGGACTCCCAGGGCCAAGAAACCCCCCAAAAAAGAGATGCACAGAAAAGTGAGTCCATTAGTCAGTGCTGTTCTTCTTCTTTAACATTTGCTGATACACAAGTTGTGATTGAGAGACGAAGAGGATGAGCAGACATTTTATGGGATTACTGGCTAAAGGGACAAAAAATGGTACACCAAGAAGCATCCTTGGTAAATATCTCAAAATTTTAAGTGGAAGCCTCTAAAGAAAAATGCTACAGTCTGATTGTGTCCCTCCAAAATTCATGTTGAAAGCTAATCCTCATTGTGAGAGTATTAAAGGGTGGGGGCCTTTTGGGAAGTTATTAGGGCATGAAGGCTCTGCTCTCATGAATGGGATTAATGGTCTTATAAAAGAGATTGAAAGGTGCATGTTTGCTGCTTCTGCCATGTGAGGATGCAGCAACAAGACACCACCTATGACGCCCTCACTAGACACTAAGTCTATAGGAACCTATATGGTGGACTTCCCAGGTTCCAGAACAATGAGCAATAAATTTATGTTGTTTCTGAATTACTCAGTCTAAAGTATTTTGTTATAGCAGCCTGAATGGACTAAGACAAATGACAGTGAAGGTGTAGGGCAAACCTGACTTGAGGAGCCCTAATAAAAACTAAAGACCTGCAAATTGGCTCAGATCATGAAATGTATTGAGGCCATCTGGCCCTATGTTAACTGCCTAACAGAAGCAGAAGTCAATTCCTTTTGTAGCAGAGAAACACCATTAAGAATTTGAAATTACTTATTTGGTTTATTTCAATCAAATTAGTTATCAGTTATTAGTACACAGTTGTATTCTCATTGAGTACTTCCATGACAGCACTATCTATCTAAAAATGTAGCCTCTGTCTTAAATTTTCTTTTATCTCTTTATTTTTCTGTTTAGTTCTTATTTCTAACCCATAATGAAGTGTCATTTTTATGTTGTTTTTCTGTCTGCCCCACTACAATGTAAGCTGGACATGGGCAGAGATGTTTTGTTCATCATTGTATCTCCAATATGTAGAACAGTGCCTGACCTAGAATTTTCACACAAACATTTATTAAATACAAGAATATTCCTATTAATTTACACAATATCCTCATGGTTGCAGGACATGAGAAAAATATACCAACAGTCTAACAGTGATTATATCTTGTTGATGAGGGATTATATTTTCCCCTGATATACCTTTATTTTTTATATTTTCTACCATTTCCATGTATTATTTCTGAAAGTACTTTTTAAACATATTATTTCACTGAAAGCTACCAAAAATGGAAAATATCAAGGTCTTTCCCTCTTATACATTTAATGATCAAACTCAGAAACAATTACAACAAATATGTATAGTCTTTTAACACAATCATGCTGTGTACAATTGTATCATCTCCTGTGTTTTCCATTTTGACATACCTATGAGTTGGCCAGGTGAGGTTGGATGACTATGGCCATGGAACAGAGCCATGTTAGCCAGATTGTGAAAATTACTCTTTCCAGCCTGTTCCCACAGTTTAGTACCACACCACTGCACAATACCCAAACAGACATAGACATAGAACATATCAGGACTGAAGAGCCTCTGCTCTAAAGAATATCTACTATACACGCTGCCAATGTATTTTATCATCTCATACTCATTTTATTATATTTTTTACAGGGACTGGACATTTTGAAATATATAAATTAATTAAAAATATAACCTATAATTTATAATCAATGATTAACATTAGGAGATGATAAGTGTAACTTCAGTGAGTAGCTGTAATTATAGCATACAAAACAAGATACTACTTTAGTGACTTTCATAGCTCAATAAAATTTCTATAAAACTTTTTGAAATATTAGACTTTCAGACTAACATACATACTTTTATGGGACATTTACATGTGGGGATTGTCAGCTGGGAATTAGAAAAAAGTCAAACTTTCTCAGTTCACTTTATAGAATATTGGCAATTAGACTTCCGACCACTATCCATTTTATTCCAAAACCACACCTCCACATCACACACTGGCAAAGTCTGGAAGATGCCTCAAGGAGTACAATATTCTACAAAGCTATAATAAACAAAATAGTATATGATTGGTATAAAAAAATAGGCACATAGACCAATGGAGCAGAATAGAGAAGCCAGAAATAAATCCAGGTGTTTACAGCCAATTGATTTTCAACAAAAGTGCCAAGAACCTACACTGGGGAAAGTGTGCATACATTTCTTTCAAATACAAGTGATTTCAGATTAGAAAGAGAAGGAATGTATCCAAATCATTTTATGAGGTTAGACAATCTTGATAACTGCACAAGGATAATCTAAGAAAAGTATAAGCAATTATCACATTTAAATACGTAGATTAAATTTCTGAGTTATTTAGAAACTAAATTTGCACTAGACTTTATCAAAAATAAGTGAAATAAATTGGGTTTATTTCAAAATCTCTCAATGTAATTCATTATATTAACACACTGAAGGAAAAAAATGTCTAATAAGTCTTACAATATAATTAAACTGTATTAGCAAAGTAATGGATAAAAACTTGATTTGATGGGGGAAAAACAGTACTCAGTAAGATTCAAAACTCATTATCTATTATAAAATGTAATTTATATATTAGCATGCTAATAAATAATTTGGTGGAGGAGGAAATAGTTTTCTGTAAGATCAAAATTTGTTCATAATAAAAAAATTAAACTAGGAATAGAAGGAAACTTCCTTAATCTATTAAAAGGTATCTACATATCACTCCACTCAAAACAAATTATGCCTAATTATAAGACACTGAATGTGTACTCTTTTAAGACACAGAAAACAACCCAGAAATAATATTACCACTATTACACAACTTGAGATTCTATTATACAATATTGATAAATGAAATGAAAAACGTATAAGAATTGCAAAAATATAAAATGTTATAACTTATAAATTAAGTACTAGGCTTGTTTGTATAATTATGATATATGATATACAGTCAAACAATTATAACTTAAAAAAGAATCCAGAAATATAGCTGACAAAATTTCAAGAAATAAAACCTAATGGAAATTTTCAAACAGAAATTTTATGTATATATAATTTAAGCATATAGTTACTTATAACGGAATATAAAATAAATGTGCAATAATATTATGGATAAATTTTCAAAATGCTCTTGAAAGGCATGAAAGAAAATTTAAATAATTATGAGTCTTATATACTTGGATACAACATCTCAATACTATAGAGACATCATTTTCCCACATATTAATCTTAAAATCTAGTGCCATTTCAATCACAGTTCTAACAGAAATTTCCATAGAATTTAGTAATCTAATTCTAAAACTGGTATGAAAAAATTAAAGGCTAATCCAAAAATGGGCAAAAATTTAGGGAGATGAGAACTCATAGCAAATTCTGGTAGTTTAAATTGATACAATAACCGTGAAAAAGAATTTTGTGATATTTAATCAATTTCAGATGCCCATAAATGTCACCTCAGAATATAACATTTAGAGCTTTTTTACATGCACAAGGGGACTATGATGTAATTGCAAAACTACTGGCAATAACAAATAGCTGATCAATGTAAATGTCTATCAACAGGAAGATGTATATATTCATAAAGTACAAAACCACAGAGCAACTCAAGTAAATAAAAAATATCAAATACCTTATGTTACAATGAATAGGCAAGATACAGTATGAAATACAGAGCATGACAGATTTAATGACATGCAAAATGACAATAAATATTGTTTATAGATATATACAAATGTAATACACTACAAAAACTTTTACTGCAAAGACACATATCACTTTTATAATAGTGGTTACTTTTAAGGAGAAAAAGAATATTGGGATCTGAAGGGAATACAAAAGGGTTTTTATCTGGCATATTTTATTTCAATATTTTTGAAGGAATTTTTTAAAAATATAGTATATGTGCATTTATTATTATATTTACTACCATTTTCTGAATGTGAAAATTTTAATTAAAATGTATATAAATATATAAATAAATTATTAATTTTATAGTTTCCATTTAAAACTATTAAAACACAGTGTTGTTTTTGTTGCATCAAATTCCTTTTGTAAATTAGGCTTTCAACAAAAAGTAGCTAAAGATTACCAGATGGAGAGGAGTTGAATATTAGGCCTGTAACCACAGTAATAAAAGAGAAGACTTTAAGATAATGTTTTAGGTGGTGCATTCTCCACAATGCAAGGGAAATAATAGACAGATGTCTCATTAGCTCATGCTCCTTTTATATTCTTCATCTGTAATTCCTCAAAGCATCAGCCAGCATGCCAAATAAGCAGAAGAGTGGGCCGGTTGTGAAATGAAACACAACAATATAGAGAGTTTGCTGTGTTCGTTTTTCATTCCAGACAGATGATTGTCATTCACTAGAAAATACATTGCACCCAGTTTATATCACATTGCAATTTAAATGTGCTTGGCATCTCTCCAGGGCTACCAGGGAGTTGACTTCAGCATTTGTGAACAAAGCTGAATTTACTGGAAGTGATCCTTGAACTGGTGTGACTTGGGCTAGCTCCATTCATAACTTTATTATCTTTGACATATCCTATGCACACTAAGAATTTTCCAAATGGAATATAACAGTTGCTATTTAGTTTTAAAAGTCCCCAGGAAAGTATCACTTCACCAAGGATTTTTAAAATGAATTCATAACTAAGAAACTGGAAGTCTCTGAACAATTTAATATTGAGCAGATGAATTTATTGCCATGCAAGTGAAGACTTTGACTAGTATTGTTTGTGTGGCTCAGTAGCTCAAGAGATCCTACCAGTTGGCCTCTTGTGATCTTTTAAAAATGCATGATGATGTCTCTATTTTAGGTTCTTAAATTCTGTATTTTTTCTTTTGATCAGGGATATTGGAGTCAAAATGAGTTTCATTAGCACAATTTCTCCTGCAGCAAGTGATAAGCAGCATTATCAGTCTTTCCATAATTGTAGCATAAATAAAACATTTTGAAGCCATTGGAATGAATGATGGGGGTACAGTATTGGCTAATACGGTTGCTGAAAATTGCCTTTCCACATGACTGAGAAACAGAAAAATTCAATACCTTTGACTTTTTGTTGTTCCATGCACATGACAGTCAATATATAATAGAGAAAAACATAACTAGCTATGTATTTAAAAAACAGGAGTGAAGTTTGGTTATTTTGGTTATTCACTGAGTCCATCAAGCAAAAAATTATTTAAAATTGATTTATCTAATATTTAATAATTATTATTTTATAAATTATTAAGAAAGTAAAATTGATGTTCACCACCCAAATGTATATCCCATTACAGTATTTTAAGAGGCTTCGTCATTCTTTATGAAAAGTAGCACTAGTGAAAAGATCATGGACTTTAAAGTTAGAGAAATACATGTGACACTATTCTGACCCTGAGTTTCAAGACTGTGGAATATAAGTTTTATCATCTATCATCTGTAAATTGAGAGTGGCAACATTTTATTGGGTTATTGTGAGGATTAAATTACCCAGTACTGTCTGCATCCCCATTAGCTATAATTTTGCCAGGTACGTACACAGTAGAGGACTCAATGACTATTAAATCAAGGTATGAATATATACATACATTCATGAATGCATGCATGAATGAATGAATGAAAAGGCATGGTATGGCTCAAACATGGTTAATAGATATTTGTTCCATCTGCTTTTACTCTTTCTGCCTTCAGGATAATTATAACAAGTCAACATAATGTGTTTAAATCATAAGTAGTTACTAAAACAAAGACGTTAAGTTTGCCTTCTTTTCAGCATTTCTGCATATGTCTATAAATATTGATTTATATGTACTTCTAAATTTTTCTACTGAAAAATATGTAAACACTCAGAAGGCAAAGTAAGGTGTGTATCAGTTTAACTGCAAGTTGAATATATGGCTATTTTTTTAACATACCTAAAATAAAGCTATTCATGAAGTTTTCCATCTTCTGAGTTCCATAGCATGTCTAGTGTATATAACATAATTCAGCACTCATTCTAGACTCTCACAAACTCCCTTTGTTACACTAGGTATGTTTGTCAGCCCTAACTTCCTGATGGACTATAAATCCTTTGAATGAGGGGCTACAATTTCTCTTTTGCCATAGCATGCAGCTAAATATGTTATAATACATTATATCATTAGGATGACCTGAAATTAGTATTCCCTGATATGTCTTTTCTCATTTCTGGTTAAATATATAGAGAGAAGTAAAAACAGCCCCAAAGATGAAGTAGCGCAGCAGTTAAAGTGTAGGCACTGGAGCCAGACTGCTGAATACGAGTGTTCTCTCCACCAGATGGAAAAGGATTGTCCAACATGGAATTAGGACAATTCTTTGCCTAATTGGGTAGGATTAATAACTACCTCTTGAAATTGTCCTGTGGATTCAATCTTCTACTACATTTAAAGCCCTTAGAACAGCTCCTGGACATAGTAAGAGAACATTAGCTGCTGTTACCACCATCATGCAAAAATGGGAGGTAATAACAAACACAAAATCCAGCCATTTTTGAGAGACACGCCTGAAACTAAAGGATGTCAAAGACTTGGAAATACAAACATATATAATTCACCACTACACAAACAATGACAAAATAAAGTAAGATTAACACTATAAATATGACACAAAAGAAAATAAGAGTAAAAAATTTCATGGAATAAGGAGAGACATTTATGATTAATAGATGGTGAATTCTTTTGGAAAGATACAGCAGTTACAAACTTAACAAATGCAAAGAATATAAACATATCTATGATTATAGTGGCACATAGATCAGAAATTCACTCAATTAGAAAAATAGAAAAAGCAAAATGAGCAACGTATCTGTTATCCTTCTGTAGAGACATGTAGATATAGTTATACAGGAAATCTGTGTGTATTTGGCTATGGTCAGACTCATTGCTCTGAAACCTTAAGTAGTCCTGAGGGAACAACGAGATTCAAAAATAGAAGTGATTAGGTTAGATTCAGTGGTACAAAAAGACAAAATGAGCTTCCATCCCCTCCTGGGGCCCGAGGGCTTCACTTATTGGTACTTGTTTCTAAGCCCCTCTCCTGGGTGGAGACAGGAAAATGAACTTCTATGAGTGGGTTAAGCTTGACTGGTCACACTGGTTAGAGACTCTGGCCATTTAATTGCTCTCAGAGCAGATCCCTTTCAGTGGTGTTTTATGTCTGCATAATGATTGATGATCACTTTCAGAAGTCATGGAACTGGTCAAATTGTTTCTGATGAGTAAAGGATAGAAGTTGCAGCAAACCCCGCATGTGACATAAAACACAGTAGATGCTTTTTACTTGTAAGGGTAGGATTTTGGGAGGAAGCCTGTCTTTCCCAAGGGTCACACAACCCAGCAGGCTACTAAAGACTTTGCCATTTTAAATTATATGCTATGAGATCTCTGCATAGAAAAGATAACCAAGGTAAAAACTGCAAAGTTAAATTGAACTATGTGGGTGCAATGTTTTAGACATATTATTAAAGATCCCTTTTAGGGAATTATTGGAGCTAAGAATGTGACAGACACTACTAAACATTTTTGGAGGAGGCACAGTAAAACTCATTGCTAAAGGCCAGCAGTGATTGTCATCTTTAAAAAGATGCTGTACATTTTTGAAGCATTCAATGTATTTAATAATATACCACATCTGGAGGCTACAACTATTTCTGCAATTGATTTAATGTTGTATTTTATCTTTAAAATAATTTAAATGAAAATCAGTTGTTACTTTGAAAGAAGTATATTAAAATATGTTTGAATCAGGTAGTTATAAAATATACTAAAGGTATTAAACTAGTTAGACCCCCCCCCACAAAACTATAAAGTGAGTGAAACAAACCAACTCCAGAAATATGTTATATGTCAAATGCAGAAACATTTCACAGTATAGTACTTTTTTGTAAGGCTTAACAGATACTAACCAAAAGACTATTACTTTAATCATGCTTAATCATGATCCTAAAATGTTAGCAACCACTTTAAGATCTAATCAACACCTTCATGCATTGAGGCTTCTTAGAATCATTTAATTTACTTCTCAGTAAGTTGATGTTCATAATTTGAGGTGAGACAAACATTCTATACTCATATTACCATGACTCAGACATTTACTATTTAGCCTATCCACTGAAAAAAATAAGAAAGCGAGAAAGATAAAAGGAATTAATCTTTAGCATCATATTTGTATCTCTATCTTTGAATGTTGTATTTTATATTTGTTTTATAGTGAAGTCACTATTAACTACCATTTGAATTTTTTTTACATTTTATGTATATCCATTTTAAACGTACCCAGAATTAAGGACAACTTGACTACCCAGGACTACAATAGTCTCTAATAAACCCCAAAGACAGACAAATGCCCAAATGGTTTTTCACTCTTCCAGCAGCAGCCCTCTCACCATGAAAATAAATTGTTATTGGTCTCTTGTCCTCCACCCAACATTGGTAAGTGGCACCATGTAACAAGCAGCTACAGACCAGCAGCTGACATCTTTATGGTTCTCTTCTTACAGAACTTTGGCTCCTTGACCTCATTGCTTCAGCAGCTCTAAGGTGCCTTTGTATTTTAACTAGATTTTTAGTTTGTCTCATAAGGAGAGTTGGTCAGCCATAAGCTAGCTATTCAATGGTACTGGGAAATGGAAATTGATTTATGTAAATTTAATATACATTGATATTACTGTATCTCAAATGCATTTGGGCATAATTAAGTAAAGTTGCTTTTAAACTAAACTGTGTACAAATTGGGAGGCATCAATTTGCCAAACTTCAAGCAATACTACAAGGCTATAGTAATCCAAACAGCATGTTACAGGCATAAAAACAGAGACATAGTCCAATGGAACAGAACTGAGAACCCAGATATAAAACCATCCTCAAATAGCCTTCTGATCTTTGACAAAGCAGAGGAAAACATACAATGGGGAAAAGAATCCTTATTCCATAAATGCTGCTGGGGAAACTGGATAGCCACATGTAGGAGCCTGAAACAGGATCTGCACCTCTTACCTCTCACAAAAATCAACTCACGATGGATAACAGACTTAAACCTAAAGCACAAAACTATAAAAATTCTAGAAGAAAATGTTGGAAAAACTCTTATAGACATCAGCCTAGGGAAAGAATTTATGAAGACCCCAAAGGCAACAACAAAAATAATTAAATGGGACCTGATCAAATTAAAAAGCTTCTGCACAGTCAAGGAAACTATCACAAGAGCAAACAGACAACCTACAGAATGAAAGAAAATATTTGCATGCTACACATGTGATAAAGAGTTGATAGCTGGAATCTATATGGAACTCAGGAAAATCAACAAGAAAAAATCAAACAACTCCATTAAGAAGTGGGCAAAGGAAATGAACAGA
>VBSM01002608.1:108926606-108956247 GCA_008086735.1 Cheirogaleus medius
CCCATTACTGGGCATCTACCCAAAGGAAAAAAAGACACTCTATAAAAAAGACATTTGCACTATAATGTTGTAGCAGCACTCTTCACAGTTTCAAAGATGTGGAAACAACCTAAGTGCTCATCAATGCATGAGTGGATTAATAAAATATGGCATATGTATACCATGAAGTTTTATTCAGACAGAAAAACCAATGGTGATCTAGCACCTCTTGTATATTCCTGTATAGAGCTGGAGCCCATTCTACTAAGTGAAGTATCTCAAGAAGGGAAAAACAAGTACCACATGTATTCACCATCAAATTGGTATTAATTGATCAACACTTATGTGCACATATGGTAGTAACATTCATCAGGTGTCAGGCAAGTGGGAGGGAAGAGGAGGGGATGGATATATTCACACCCAATAGCTTCTGTGGTGCACATTTTTGGGGGATGGACATGCTCGTAGCCCTGACTAGGGCTGGGCAAAGGTAATATATATAACCTAAACATTTGTACCCCTGTAATATTCTGAAATTAAAAAAAGAAACTGTGTAATAAAAATATATGACATTCAAAAAGACAAAACAAAGAATGATTGGACTAAAAAATATGACTACAACTCTTCTCAGTCTATAGAGGGAGAAAAGTAGCAAATTCATGATCTGGGCTCTATTGATGTAATGATTACATGTTATGTATGGGTCTTGGACCACCAAAACTCAAACTCACTTCTGTGAAAGGAGAAGAATGACCTTGGGAACTGTAGTTTTTGAATTAACTGGCATTCTTAACCTCATGTGTATACTTTGCATCCTTGGTATTAATAGGAAAAGCAAGAGAAAATCATTGATAAGAAGGAAACTTCAGTCCAAATCATCACTTTTGCCAATTCTCATCCCCAGAGCAACTCTACCCTCCATGTCTCCTGAGACACAATCTGTATGTGTATGTGTGTGTGCATATTTGAATTAACAGAATTTGAATTCAAAGGGCCATTTCCAAGAAACCACACACATGCTTCAGCATGTGCTCACAAGCACACATATTAATTTAATAACTGCCAAAACACAGAACTTTCTTGGCACAATCTCTTACAAATACAAAATAAAGCCAGAATTTAATCTAACAATAGAGTCAAAAATAATCACTTATATTTTTAAATAAGTAAAACTAGCATTAAAATATTAGCATGAACATTAGATTATTTGGAAAGATAGAACTAAGAGAACACTATATATTCCAACCTAAAGCATATAGCCAAAGAGACAATATAGCAGAATTTTCTAACCTTAAATACATTCATTAGAAATTAGAAAAGCTGAATTAAAATAATTGAAGTTTCTCACTTCTACATCATCCCAAAAAAGAAACTAGGGGTAAGCACAGATACATATAGTATATTTATATATTTTATATGTATTTATGTATTTATATATACTTATATATATTTATAAATCTATAATTATTATTATTACTTTTTTAGAGACAGCATCTCACTCTATCACCCAGGCTGGAGTGGAGTGGTGTGATCATAGCTCACTGTAGCTTCAAACTACTAGGCTTAAGTGATCCTCCTGCCTCAGCCTTCTCAGTAGCTGGGACACACCACCACCATGCCTGGCCAATTTTTTTTTGTAGAGACAAGGTCTCACTATGTTTCTCAGGCTGGTCTTGAACTCTTGGCTTCAAGCAATCTTCTTGCCTTGGCCTCCCAAGTTGCTGATACTTACATATACCATCTATCTATCTATCTATCTATCTATCAGAATTAAATAATTAAGGCAGAACAGGAAATAAGACTTTTTAAAGGTTATACTGTTAATTGATCATATTTTGAAAAATTTCATTCCATTGCAAACATCAAAAATGTTAAATTGAATGCTTTAAATAATTTTTAAAAATTTTAATTAACATAAAAGAACATTTTCAGATATTAAAGTGAAGAATGAGAGAATATACCATGTTGAGGTGCGGTTGAAACCTGAAGCTACAAACAGAAAAAATTGGCACAGGATACTTGACCTCAGCACCTCTGCAGAGTGTGGGGACCATCTCTGTAACCTGTTTGTTGCAGGGGGTGAAAATTGGACTCATGGATAAAGTTAGGAATTGCCTATCTACAGATGGAAATGAAATACCTCTAGACTTTATCACTTCCCACATCTTGTTTATATCCACACCGAAACTGTAAACCAAGTTAAAAGTCAAGCCTTAGGAGGAAAGACTGTCATTATTATAATTATAACATTATACTTGATAAAGTGATAGTCTACAGATTATAAAAAATGTACCTACAAACTAATGAGAAAAAAATGTCAAAGAAAAAGTGGTTCAGGGATATAAATAAAACATTCACACAAGAAGAAATCCAATCCATATAGATGTGTATATGTTTACCCTCTCAGGTTTAGGGAAATGGAAATTACTGAAACAGTGTTGTGCCATTTGTAACTACTGTAGTATCATTATATTTTGTAATTGTCAAACTAATCTATAATCTAGACCCTGCTAATGGCAGTTTCTATTGATGACTGTTGCTATATATGATAATTTATTAATGGATTTGCAAAACTAGATGAAATAAATATAACTTAGACATTACAAAATAATTTGGGAGCCATAGAACATGCTAATAGATCAAATATGTTGGAAGAAATTGAAAATAGACATAAAAACTGCTGCAAAAAGGCAATAGGCTTACATAATTTTAATATCATTTTTAATTAAACCACTCAGAATAAAATATTTATTTTATGTGGCGTATTAACTATTCTTATAGCATTTCTCTCCCCATGAGACAAATATAATGATATTAAAATTATAGAAATAGTATACAAAACATACAAAACAATATTATCTATAGAGCTACAATATTCCAACTATAATATTTTCAAATTAAAATCTCAGTATATTCTAATAAGACATCATAAACAAATTATAGTTTATCCTAGTGACAAAATGATACTTTAATAGTATAATTTCATTAAAGAAAAATGTTATAGTAAAAAATTTGAGAGTAAAGCAAATATGGTCTCGTGAGCTGAAAAAAGTACTTGATATAGTTCAACATTTAATTGGTTTAAAAGCTCATAATATGGTAGATTTACAAAGAAATTTACATAATATTTTCATACATACACATACATATAGATACATAAAACCAATATATTTCTTTATATCTATCTATCTATCTGTCTATCTAAATGTTCAGCCAACTTTTTTATAAAGGGACAGATAGTAAAATACTTTTAGCTTTGTGGTCCATATTCAGCTATGCCCACCATTGTAGTATGAAAATAGTATGTAGTATGAAATGTTTCTTCATTGTAGTAAGATATATGTAAATAACTGGCCATGACTGAGTTCCAGTGAAACTTTATAAAAACAGGCTACTGACCATTTGATCCATGGGTCATAGTTTACTGAACCCTGTACTAGAAACATTCTGCTGATCTTTAAACTCATGAATGAACAGTTAGAAATACTCCCATGAAATTTAGGAACAAGCTATATATGCCCACAGTCTTAAGTTCATTTGGGCTGCTATAACAAAACACTATAGTGGTTTATGAACAGAAATGTATTTCTCACAGTTCTTCAGACTGGAAAATCCAAGATCAAGGCATCAGCAGATTTGATATCTGGTGAAGGGACCCTTCCTCCTAAACAGCTCTCTTCTTACTCTAACTTCACATGGCAGAAGGAGAAGGAGTCTCTTGAACCTCATTCGTAAGGCCTCTGTCCTCATGACATAATTACCCCTCAAAGGCCCCATCTCTTAATACCATCAACTTGAAGGTAAGGATTTCAGCATAAGAATTTTGGGGGACATAAACATTCAGACCATAGCATTACATCCCTGACTCCCCAATATTCATGTCCTCCTCACATGCAAAATGCATTCATTCCATCCTGAAAGCCCCAAAAGTCATAAGATGTTCCAACATCAATTTTAAAATGTAAGTTGCAAGTCTCATATAAATATCATCTAAATTAGATATGGGTGAGACTAAAGGCACAACTCATTCTGAGGCAAATTGCTCTTCAGCTGTGAATCTGTGAAATCAAACAAATTGTGTGCTTCCAAAATATAATGATGTGATAGGCACAGCACAGACATTCCCATGCCAAAAGGGAGAAATGGGAAAGGAGAAAGGAGTGACAGGTCCCAACCAAGTCCAAGACCTTAGGCCTTGAGAATAATCTTCTTTGAGTTGATGCTCTGCCCTCCAGGCTCAGTGGGGAGAAGGTCCCCACTTGATTACACGCTGGGGCTGGGAGCAGCGCACTACACATCTTCTCAAGCTGCACCTGGGGCTACAGAAGGGCAGGGTGATGGGGTGCTGGACTGGAGCCTGTGCCCACATGGTGAGACAGTGCTGGGAGGTGGGGCCCCTCATTTGAAATAATTGTGCTCCTCAGGCCCTTGTACTCTGGGCTTGTGGTTGGAGGGGCAGCCTCAATCATCTCTGAAATGCCTTTGGGGTCATCCTTCCATTGTTTTGGACAGTAAGTCTTGGTTTCTGCTTATACAGCTGAAGTCCTTATGTATTTGACTCTGGTATTACATTTTATATTTTTTAATTATTCTTACTGCTTTTTTTTTTTTTGAGACAGAGACTCACTCTGTTGCCTGGGCTAGAATGCCGTGGCATCAGCCTACCTCACAGCAACCTCAAACTCCTGGGCTCAAGCAATCCTCCTGTCTCAGCCTCTAGAGTAGCTTGGACTACAAGCATGCACCACCATGTTTGGATGATTTGGGTTTTTTTATATATGTTTAGTTGTCGAGCTAATTTCTTTCTATTTTTTTAGTAGAGATGGGGTCTCACTCTTTCTCAGACTGGTCTCGAACTCCTGAGCTCAAACGATCCACCTGCCTTGGCCTCCCAGAGTGCTAGGATTACAGGCATGAGCCACTGCGCCTGGCCAATTATTCTTAACATTTATTGCCTGGTTTTCTTATTATATGTATGAGTGTGTGTGTATACGCACGTGTGTGTGTATGTCTCTCTGTGTTTAATGTGCATATTTGCTAGAATTTTATCTCTGAGGGATCTATGAGGTCTGTATTAAGATTGTGTTCTTCCAAAGAACATTTACTTTGATTCTGCTATTTGGTCCAATTTGTTTTGGATAATGTACATACCGTGTTTCTCCGAAAATAAGACCTACCCATAAAATAAGCCCTAACAGGATTTCTAAGCATTTGTGCAATATAAGCCCTACCCCGAAAATAAGACCTAGTGATGGGCATTACTACACAGAGTATCTGCACAACCCATGCATTTCGTCGTGGACCAGTAAAGAAGACGAGCAGCCCTTCTCATCTGCCCCATGAGAGCTCTGTTGCTCCACATGAGAGATTGGGGCCAATGGTTCTAAAGGAAATAGAGTTGCAAGAAATTCAAGGTGAAATTTGGGGTTTGGAGAGTTATGATGATGTTCCAGAAGAAGACGACTTAACTAAATTTGAATAAATGTAGATTGTTGTACCGTACTTAAAAATATAACACATCCCCTGAAAATAAGCCCTAGGGTATCTTCTTGAGGAAAAATAAATATGAGACCCTGTCTGATTTTTGTGGAAACACGGTAGTACAAATTTAGGCTCTAAATCCACTGCAGGTCTGACCTATTAACATACAATCTAAGGAAAAATTTGATTTCTTCCATCCAGAGTCAATGTAGATGGATGTCCTAACTGTTTACCTTGGTGATGTCTTTTTCCTCTGATGGAAGACTGATCATGACTTGACCCACTATACATTTAGAAGTTTACTTGTTGTCCCTGCTGCGTTCTCTGCCGTAGACCCAGTGTCCAGAGTGGGACTTGGCACAGAGTGGGTTGGGAAAAAATAAGTTCTTGAATGAATCAAGAATCTTTCTATTTTTAGACACAAATATAGCTCTCAGAGTTAATATAGATTCAGTAATTATTGACTCAATATAAAACAATAAACATGGATTACTTTCTTTAGATGACTGGGATCAACTCTACCACTCTACTAATAAAATACAATTATTTAATTATAATAGTTGAAGTAAAGAGAAGATAGATGTCTGGAGCTGTCCCATTCAATATGACTGCTCTTAGCTACATGTGGCTATTGTAATTTAATTTTAACTTAATTAAAATAAAATGAAATTTTAGAAGTCAGTTCTTCTATCTCCTAAGCACATTCCAGTTATCCAGGAGCCGTATCGCATTAGACAATACAGCATATAAAATATTTCCATCACTGCAGAAAATTCTGTTGTACAGCTGTGGTTGAGGGCATGCCATAGGATCAGAGGGAGTTGCAGAGAGTTTGCAGTAGATCAGTGAGAGTATTCAAATATCTGTTCTAAAGGAGCAAAGGAAGGGGAGTCCAGGATGAGGGGAGCTACAGAAAAATCCCACCTCTTTCCACTTTTGCCACAAGACAACTTGACAAAAATATTTGGTTATTTTTAACGTAACTATGGTGACACAAAAATAAGTATTGAGCAGAATTTTGTTGGGGTCTTCTGCAAGGAAAGAAGTTTTCAGAGATTTTTGTTTGTTTTTTCTTGTATCTAATTGTAATAGTTAAACATCTAGTTAAATAAAAATATATCTTTTTCTTTTCCACTGTATACTTTCCTTCACCACTCAGTATAGTTTTATAATTCTAAAGCTGGAGAAAACTGACAGTGTTGAAGACTTTTATTCAAAAAATCATTTTAATTTAAATTGTTAACATTAAAAAATTAAAGGGATGGGTCTCATAGTGATTTGGTCACAAGATTTATGACTTATTTCTTGTATTCTCTTAGCTCTGTTCCAGATAGGTGCTATCAGAACTTGTTTGACCAACCCAACTCAACCCAGTGTTCCCTATTTTCTCCAATATAATGTATTGAAGAAAATATTGGAAAATGTATTCAAAAGATATTATATATATATTATATTATAAGTCATTGTCAGTAGTTGGCATTCTTGTTTATTTTTAATTCCAGTCAAGCTAGCTTTTTCACCAGTAGTCATTTTTATAAAAATGTTCCTCAAAGCATCACATTTGTTAAACAACTCTTAAAAACATATTTTCATAGATATTTCCTTATTTCTTCTCTGATATTCTTTTAGTGGCCCAGAACAAATGTTGTTTTCTATGTATTGGATAATTGTCATGCATTTTGATATTGAAATAATTCATGCAAATATATAAGTTGAAACATTTGATAATGTTTCCACACTTTGATAATTTCCCATGTCTAAATCCTGCTACTCTGATGTCAAATTAAAAACAAAACAAAACAATAAAATAAAATAAACCAAAAATGCACTGCCTACTCTCCCTTGCTTTTTGCTTCTAGGTACCAGATACTTCTAGTTTGGCTTCTATCAATCAATGAAATGACATATAAAACTTAACTCAGAACTGAGTAATATGGAAAAGGAGGATGGACCAAGGGTAAGCATTTTTGCTGGCTTGGGTTTAGCAAAGTCAGCTAAGTTCAGAGCCAGCAACAGGAAAGACAAATCTCTGATTCAATAACTTTCTGATCATAACAGAGGCAGTACTGGTATTGTACCAAGCAAGAGTAGCTGTGGCTTCCAGTTCTTGTAGCTTCCTAAGCATGAAAGAGAGAGTGTAAGTCTGAAAACAGTAGCTACATAAGCAGATTCCTGAATCAGAACTTTGTAATCATGGTGGAGACAACAGCAACCTTGCCTGAAGTCTCTCTCAGAATGCCTCTAATGATTCTTTGTGCTCTCTCTCTTCCTCAATAAATCCCTTTCTGATGAAGTTTTCCACAATGGATTCTACTGTCTGCAGCTAATATTTCTGACTAACACACCAAACTATTGTGGGCTTAGTAACATTAGAACTGATGAGATCCACCCTACTTCCAAAGAAATAGCTTTATTATAATATTATTACTATTATTACTGTTAATCACATAGATGATTTACACCTAATTAAAGTTGTTCAGAATTGTATAAAGTCCTAGGTTCAGGGATAAATTTGGACTATGCTTTTTTTGGTTTTGTTTTTGTTCTTAACACCTATTTCTACCTCAACATGAGCACTCTTTCCGAAAGGATATAAGGGGCTGATACTAAAGCCAATGTTTTTGGTTTTTACTTGCTATCTGTAAACCTGGTTTTCTCACATAGTATGTTCTTGATCCTTTCTCATAGGACTGGACTCTGCCTAATGAGAGACGAACTGGCAAGGAGTATTCTGAAGGTATTAACTTTATTTCCAGTTTTACCCTGCATTTCATGTTCTTTTCATTCAAACTTCCTTACCTACAAAATTATCGTAGGAAATTTATTGGTCAGCACAGTCCTAGGGCCTTTAAGTAGGGCTCTTTTTGCTTTTCATTTAAGCAGATGCCCAGGACAAAGAACGGGTCTTATCTGTTGTGGGAAAATTTCTGTCTATCCTTAACAATTCATTTGGTCTCTCTCTCATCTTTCAGGAGTGCAACTCAGCTGTGTAACTGAAACAAACACATGACGTAATTCTCATCACATTATGTTAACTTATTCAGGTAAAAGAATGGTGACACATGACAATAGCTTCAAGATGTTATATTATGAGCCTGCATTTTGCCTCAGTTTTATATTTTGTATGCCCAGGCTAAGTTAAATTGTTTATAAAGAATGTAATAATGTTAAAAGTGATAACATATCATGCGTCCAGAAAGAGCTATGACAAGTTCTCTAACTCATCTCCAAGATAATTATACGACAAAGAATTAGGAAGTTGTCTGTGTGGTCCAAAACAATCAGTCTTTTATGTTTTCATAAATGCCTCATTTCTCAAAGCCACAGGGGAAAAAAGGACCTTTGAATGAAGGTAATTATGTTACTAAAAAGGAATAAAAATTACCTGGCTCTTGAGAAAAGGGAAAAAAATCCAGTCTAATAAATAGCACCAATTTCTTCCAGACCATTCTGATTTTCACCCTCATGTTTTTGGCCAAGATAACAGTAATAAAAAGAATGGATTTGTTTTGAATCAGAGACTGTGGGGGTTAGAGGTCTTGGGTAAGGAAGAAGACTTGAATTCTTATTTAGAGTAAGCTATGCAAAAATCTTTTGTATTCATTCTTTCCTTTCCATCTTCTCTCCTCAACAGCATTATTTTCACAGATTCACACTAAAGATCTCTAATGTAAGATTAATATACTCCTAAGAGTTCAGAAGTTTAGTCAGCGGGGCATATGAAGAAAATCCTAGAATTTGTATAAATATTTATTCTTTATCAAAAAATGAAGAAATGAAGCTTACTAATCTAAAATATGTATTTGTAATCTTTAATGTAAGATACATAATTTATACATATATTTACATATAATTTATGATATGCACATTTATCCAGTTATGATATTTGATATGTACATTGCCATTGGTACCCTCAGTCAGTTTCTATGTAAGATGGCCCTGTGTCACTTAGAATAGCCAAGATACCCTGAGGTAAGAGTGAGCATTTCATAATGTAGGATGAGTAAGACTGAAAATTGGGTAAAAGACTCAACATGTTTCAACTTATATATTTGCATGAATTATTTCGATATCAAATGCATGACAATTATCAAATACATGGAAAATAACATTTGTTCTGGGCCACTAAAAGAATATCAGAGAAGAAATAAGGAAATATCTATGAAGATATATTTTTAAGAGTTGTTTTACAAATGTGATGCTTTGAGGAACATTTTTATAAAAATGACTACTGGTGAAAAAGCTAGCTTGACTGGAATTAAAAATAAACAAGAATGCCAACCACTGACAATGACTTCAGACAAATTTCTTTGCTTCCACCTTTTCTCTATTCCAGTCTTTCCTTCACTAGTACTCCCAGAATGATATAACTTCTTAAAGCTTGTCTCCAATCATGCCACCATCTTACCCCTGTGAAGGAACTACCTCTCTTCAGAAAAGTATAAGCTTCACTATTTTGTGACCCTACTTATTTCTTCTATTCTTATTTTCCACATTTTACTAAATGCATTATATATTCTTGCCACATTAGACTATGTATTTCCGTAAATGCTTTATCTAAAAAATCGTAAATGTCTATCTTCCTTTTCTATATCTCAAATCTTCTACATTTTCCAAGTTAATCTCAAATGCTATTGTCTTCATAAATCCTTTCCTACTCTCTCAATTGTGATTTTATATCTCCTTCTTTTATATCCCCATTTGCATAGTTTTCTTATCTTTTTATGTCTCTTGAGAGAAACGACTTTGTCTTATTTATCTCTTACTAAGACTTTTGGGTGAATTGAATTGGCTCCTCTTTCTCCAGACTCAGTGGAGGGCCCACCTCCTCCATGAACCTTCTCTGACTATTGATCTTTCTCTGGGCCTAGTAACTAAATGTCTACAGCCCTTTAGTGTGAAAACAAAATCATTTTTTAAAAAATTTTACAGCTATGTTTTATATTTAGATATTTCTTTTGAGAACTCTCGTAGGGTAAGTGTATATTCTTCTTGTGGAATCTTGACTGTTTTGGCATAAAATAACAGTAATTAACAATATGAATACCAAAAGTTCTATTTTGGTGAACAAAGCATACTGCTTAAACCCATTTGTACTGTCTTCAATATGAAGTCAAATTCATACACAATGTCAAGACAATACCCACCAAGACATGAAGGTATTGGGCTATAGAAGAAACTATCAAACATAAAAATTCAATTCAGGTAACAGAATGTACAACAAATCAGTGTGCATTTCATATAAGTTCTAACATAATAAAGAATTAGCTTTCAAAGAAGAAAGAATGCCAAAATATTTGCTTGTTAGAAGTACTCTTTAAGCTAAGTGCTAAGTACAATTAATTCAAACACTTTCCAGTATTCATCTTCTTCAAGCTGTCTCAGCCACATGATCAGCAGTCATTATACCAGAAGACAAATGTATCCATCAAGTGGGTATTCAAAGAAAGGAAGAAGAGCAAGATATATGTCCATAAGTTTAGGACTTAACATAGTAAGGAGAGAATCTACAGTAGGAGAGACGCAATATGAGGACACACAGTGGAGAGGCGGATGGGGACCAGGTTTATCCCCAAACATGATGACACAGAACTTCTTTAACCAGCATCGTTATCACTTATTCACCAGGGACCTTCATAAATGTCAGAAATTATTTGAATCTCTTGCTTTCTGCTCCTAATAGACTTTCTTAACACTGGCAGCTTCCCATCTAATCTTACTCATCTTGTTTCACATAAGAGTTATCTAGTTAAAACAACTCATTTCCTTTAGCAGTAAAAACTTCCCCCAGTATAATGTCTACTTGGGGGCTGATTAACTCTCCTACTTTAGTTTCTACCCATTATCATTTTTGTGACATATGCATGGTCAGGATATTTAACCTTCTATTTTAATCCAGATCACATATTTTTTTTTAAATTCAGAATATTACAGGAATATAAACACTTTGGTTACATATATTGCCTTTGTACCACCCAAGTCAGATCTACAAGTGTGCCCATCCCCCAGACAGTGTGCACTGCACCCATGGGGTATGAATTTATCTATCCCTTCCTCCTCTCTCCCATCAGCCCAACACCCAATGAATGTTACTTCCATATGTGCACATAAGTGTTAATCAATTAGTACCAATTTAATGATGAGTACATGTGGTGCTTCCTTTTCCATTTTTGTGATACTTCACTTAGTAGAATGGTCTCCAGCTCCATCAAGAATAGTACAAGAGGTATTAATATTAGTTCACCATTGTTTTTTTATGGCTTAGTAGTACTCCATGATATACATAAACCACATTTTATTAATCCACTCATGTATTGATGGGCATCTGGATTGTTTCCATATCTTTGCAACTCTGAATTGTGCTGCTATAAACATTTGAGTTCAGATTTCCTTATTATAGAATGCCTTTTTTTTTCTTTGGGTAAATACCCAGTAGTGGGATTGCTGGATCAAATGGTAGTTCTACTTTTAGTTCTTTGAGGTATCTCCATATTACTTTCTATAGAGGTTGTATTAGTTTGCAGTCTCACCAGCACTGTATGAGTGTTCTTATCTCTCTGCATCCACTCTAGCATTTGTTGTTTTGGGATTTTCTGATAAAAGCCAATATCACTGGAGTTAAGTGATATCTCATTGTAGTTTTGACTTGAATTTTCCTGATGATTAGAGATGTTGAGCAATTTTTCATATGTTTTTTGGCCATTAGTCTGTCTTCTTTTGAAAAGTTTCTGTTCATGTCCTTTGCCTACTTTTTAATGGGATTGTTTGATTTTTTGTTGTTGATTTTCCTGAGTTTTTTATACATTCTAGGCTACAGTAACCAAAACGGCATGCGACTGACACAAGAACAGAGACATAGATGTATGGCTCAGAACAGAGAACCCAGATATAAAACCATCCTCATGTAACCATCTGATCTTTGAAAAAGTAGACAAAACATACACTGGGGGAAAGAATCCTTATTCAATAAATGGTGTTGGGAAAACTGGATAGCCACATGTAAGAGCCTGAAACAAGATCTGCACCTCTCACCTCTCACAAAAATCAACTCATGGTGGATAACAGACTTAAAGCTATGGTGTGAAACTATAAGTATTCTAGAAGAAAATGTTGGAAAAACTCTTATAGACATTGGCCTAGGCAAACATTCATGAAGAAGTTCCCCAAAACAATCACAACAACAACAAAAATAAATAAATGGGACCTGATCAAATTAAAAAGCTTCTGCACAGCCAAGGAAACTATTATTAGAATGAACAACCAACCTACAGAATGGGAGAAAATATTTGCATGCTACACATGTGATAAAGAGCTGGTAACACAGATCCTTTGTGATCTTAGACTCACGTGTTATGAGCTTCTGCTTTTCTAGATTTTTTATTTTGTGATATATTAAAACTACTACTTGCTTTTCTCACCCTGACCCAAATATAATGCCCTTTCTAGTATTCTTTATTAAACATCATTTACCTGATGGAATAAAATCCCCTATATCCCTCTCCAGAGTATTTTCAAACTTTACAGATAGAGAACTCATATTTTTGTCTGTTTCGGGCAGAGGTCAGAAAAATTCAGCCCATAGGCCCAGTCTGGTCCAATGCAGTTACTGGAATAATCACAACCATTTGTTGCTTTATTAATATCACACATGGTTGCACTTGCACTATGGGAAAGTTGAGTAATTTTGATTTACTATTAATCCTTTATAGAAAAAGTTTACTGGTCTCTGAGTTAGAGTCTCTGGGAAACAAGGAGTCCATTTGCAAAATGCAAATATATGGCATTGAAATTCTCCAGGAGAAAAATGAAGGAAGTGACTGTAAATAGGGAATCATGTTTATTTTCATGTTATTTCCAATCTGTATGCTAATGATGTTAAATAAAAATTTAAAGAGGTATCCCACAATGAATATGAAGTTTGAATGGACCTTATCAGGAGTAGAAATTAAAGGAGGATTACAGAATAAAAATGAAAAGATTTCATATAGCTTACTTTAAGCAAGTATTCAAGTTTCATCGGATTGTGTACTTCATGAGGATAAAGACTGTGCATTATTCTTGATTCAAACCTGATATCTCCTAACACAAAGCTTATTAGGCATATGACACTGACTAAATATATGCTGACTAAACACATAAAAGTTAACATTTAATATAAGGCTATAGTTTTTTTTTAAAACTCATCTGGAGCAAATAGAATCTTCTCTGTCAGACTGTACTTTTCAAAGATGACCACAGCAATATCTCTCATTCCACATGACACTGATTCCATCAGGAAGTGAGGTATCTGTACCTTCCTCTTGAATCTGGGCTAGTGGCTTGCTTATAACCAATGTAATGCTGTGGAGTGAGATTGAGTAATTTCTGAATCTTGTTCAAAAAAGACCATGGGACTTTGTTCCTTGCTTGCTGGAATATTCACAGTTGGAACTCTGAGCAGTCCCGTTAAGAAATCTGACTATCCTGAAGGCACCATGATCTGAGGAAGGAAGCAAAGACGCACCAAAAAGCTACATGTAGGCTCTTCAGTTTGAAATCTTAGTCTTTGAGTTTTCCTATCTCAGGTGCCAGTTATGTGAATGTAATGTTTTTGTACCTTCCAAAATTCATGTTGAAATTTAATCCCTATTGCCACAGTACTGGAGACTATGGCCTGTAGGAAGTAATTGAGTCATATTGGCAGAGCCCTCATGGATGGAATTAGATGCCCTTATAAAAGATTTTGATGAAGAAAGTTTGCTCTTTTTTTGCCCTTTTGTCTTCTGCCACGTGAGGTCACAGCCTTCCTGCTCTTTGGAGAATGCACCGTGAAGGCCCATCTTGGAAGCAAAGAACAGCCCTCACCAGACAACCGAACCTGCCAGTGTCTTGATCTTGGATTTCCCAGCCTTGAGAACTGAGCAAAATACATTTCTCTTCTTTATAAATTACCCAGTCTCAGGTAGTTTGCTATAACAAATGCACTAAGACAGTGAGTGAATGAGCATTCAGATAATTCTAACCTCCTTCTGAGTCAAACCAATTTTTCAATACTTCTCAGCTGAGGCTCTAGATATTGCCAGACAGAGACAAACTGTTTCTGTTTTTCTCTTTCTCTTATAAATTATTGAACCAAAGAATCTGTGAGCATAATAAAATGGTTTCTGTTACATTTGGAGTAAGTTTGTTAAGCAGCAGTATTACCTGAAACTTTTTTTTTGGAAAATACTTTTATGAAAACAAATGCATCAAGAAATATAATCTATGATTATGATGTTTTTAGCTCTCTCTTAAATAATTATACATGAGCTCACAACTTTCTATATCTTAAACTCTGAAGAGCTCATCACCTTCTTGGCTTTCTAATACAATTTCCTAATTTTCTACTGCAATCATTTGTAAGGAAAACAATGTAGGATCACAGAAGATATTTTGAATAACTAACAAAGGGTAAGAACCATTTAATATACCATGATTATAATTAATGATTTTTTTTTACCTTGGCACTTGTGCTTTGGGAGGCCAGTCAACTTTAATTACATGGGAATGTTTTCCTGGATTTCAAAGATAAACATGCTCCCCCTAAAATTTAGCAAGCTTGCTCTGTTCATTAATACCAGAGATGTAAATGGGGTGCTTCTCAGAAAATTCTACCAAATAAAAGTGGGCTATGATATCTGTCTTAACTCAAGCCTGGTGACCACCAGACTAACTGTCACAGTAAGAGCCAAAGCAGGAAGTGCTAATAGAATCAGGATAACCTTCATCATTTTCACTTGTACTCAGTGAGAACTTGAGCTGTAAGCAAGTCAATGGAATGATGTGTAGTCACATGCTGTGTGCACTATACACACATAAATCTATCCTATTCTAATTGTAGTTTAGAAAACATTGACCCTTCTTGGTGACTACTGATCTTACTTTTGATTCTTATGCAGCAGAAAAAACAAAACAAAACAAAAAACAAAAACAAACAAACAAAAAAACACCAAACACTTCCCTAACTGAATTTTTACTCGTTACATGGAAAAATCTTGGGATATTCATGTCCTAGAACTAATTATTGTCACAACAAAAAGTACATAAAAAGCATTTCATGTACAGTAGAAGCCACATCTGCTTTAATATTTGTCAATGGTTTTTCATGTGTACTATTCTAATTATTCCTTTAGTTTCTGACGTTCTAGTTTGCATTCTTTATTGAAAGCTATGTTTTCTGTGGCCCTGAGTTTTTGTCTTGCTTCTAATTATCTTACCAGCCTGACTGTCAATGTCTTTGGAAATTCTGAACACACCTACATTTAATCTATTTACTCCCTTTTCTCTTCCTTTGTCTCCAGCCTTACACTGGGTTGAGTTAAAATCCTTTTAACTCATCCTTTTAACATGATGACATCGAGTGTCATCATGTATATTTTATGGTATTTTATAGTTCTGCAAAGCCTATGGCTTTTCTGGCTCATGGGCCAAGTAAACATTAAACACCAGCCTAGTCTTTGGATAATGGTATAGTATTTCTTAATGAAAGCTACCTTAACTAGTAAGTTAATAATTATATATATATACATATATATACACATATATATTTTTTAAGACCAATCCAATATGACTGGTGTCCTTATAAAAAGTGAAAATTTGAACACAGACACACACACAGGGAAAATATTAATACCATGTGAAGATGAAGGCAGACATTGAGTGATGTTTGTACAAACAAAAGAAATGCCAACACTTGTCAAACCACTAGACTCTAGGCAAGAGGCATGGGACAGATTCTCCCTGACAACCCTCAGAAGGAATCGACCCTACCCTCACCTTGATTTCAGACCTCTAGCCTCAAGAACTGTGAGACAATGAAAGTCCGGGAAAACTAATGTATGAGATTTAGGTTATACCCTCTAAAAAGTTAATTCCGGAACCTGGAACTAAGAGACTTCAGACTCCTGTTTGTGTCCCAGAATATGCAGGCCTCAAAGGTAACAGCCTTCTGTGGTTCTTTTCTCTAACCCTTTTGTGCACTCTAACACACACTGGTTTACTTCCCTATTCTGGTAAAAAGGGAATCTCAAGGTGATTTATAATGTTACACATATATTATTATCATAAAAGTATAGTCACAAATTCATATTAGATTTACAGCTTTATTCAAGGATTATATAGCATATTTTTATCATCCAAACAAAATGAAATAAAAAGACTGACATTGCGGTCAAATTCATATCAATTCAGTGTCGAGAAAAAATCAGCTAAAACGTTTGTTAGGTATAAATATAGAAAACAATAGTAGATATAATTTGTCCTTAAACTGAATTATGGAGACCAAGGATGATATGAGTTCTTGAGTGTAGGAACAGCTGATATTTTAGAGTTGACTTTTTAACAGGAATCACTGGATCCATACATCACCCTGCTTTTGTAATGTCAGTCTCTACATTAACTTAGATTTAATGTTTGAAGTGGCTAGAACAAATAAACCATAATGACAATATCAGAGAGGAAGAAATTTGGCTTTTCTGTTTGCTTTTGTGTGCATATTGGTTTGACTAATTCCCAAGTAACTGTGTTGTAGTAGTACATACAAGATGCCAAATTTTACATAGATGTATATTTATATTTGTAGTAAAGATACTCATAATCTCAAGGAGAATGTCCTATTCTTCCATTTACTGAGGGTCATGTCATTGTGTGGCACATGTTTCTATGGAATTGAATTGATATATATTGAGTTTCAATAAATTTGCCTCACCCAAAGCATGTAAGTAACCAAACCTACAGGTGCTTCTTATCTGTTTCATCTTTTCTGGAAAACTAGATTCTGTCTGTAATGATTGGCTTGATTTCTCTGATGACATGTCAATACTCTACAAACACTATGCCCAACACAGACCTCTGCAAATGATTACTATATTTTCCTCATTTAGTCTGGTTAAAGGATCAGAGTTCTTAACAGAGTGAGCCATTGAGTTGCTGTGAAATATTGAGAGTTGGTTTATGACTGAAACATATTTATTTTCCTTGTTTATTGCTATCATTGTGTGATATTTGATAGAAATAACTGTATACTTAACTAAGACGTCAATTTCTAGAAAACTGTACATGAAGATTTACAAAACAATTATTTTAAATTTAACACATATATGTATGTAAGTTCTTAGATAACTGTATTCATTTAAATAGTATATTAAAACTATATATCCTATTAATTTTTGAACCTTATGTTGTATATGGATGAATTTTTTTTTCATGTAAGAACCAAGAACACAGCTTTATCCTGATCTCATTTGAAACTCCTCTTTCTGTCACTTTTGTTGTGGATGAGCCATTGATCCTTTTCTTTTTCCAGACCAGTCCATGCATTATTATGATTTATAAAAAGTTACTTCATACAACTCATTTTCTAGTTAGTCCATGTATCAGAGTTGAGATTTTACTTGTAGCTTATTAGAAGCCTTTGTCTATAATTTCTCAAAATTCGTAGTTTTCTGTATCAAGTATCATATACTATTGTATTAGTAGCCTATTTGCTATAAAAATGAGTACGGAAACCTAGCATTCTTTTTATTTATTTATTTATTTATTTATTATTTTTTTCCAGCATATTGTGGGGTTACAAATGTTAAGGTTACGTATATTGCCCTTGCCCCCCTCCCCCCTCGAGTCAGAGCTTCAAGTGTGTCCATCCCCCAGTTGGTGCGCATCACATTCATTATGTATGTATATACCCATCCCCTCCCCCCAACCTGCCCAACACCCGATAAATGTTATTCCTATATGTCCACTTAGGTGTTGATCAATTAATACCAATTTGCTGGTGAGTACATGTGGTGCTTATTTTTCCATTCTTGGGATACTTCACTTAATAGAATGGGTTCCAGCTCTAGCATTCTTAATGCACATTTATTATCTCACATAGTTTCTGCAGGTCAAGAGTCTGGGAGCAGTGTAGCTGGCTGGTTCTGGCCCAATGTCTCTGGAGAGGGTGCAGGCAGGCTGTGGGCTTTTCTGCAGGAATACTCACAACATGGCAGCCTGCTTCTCCTAGGATGAGTGATCTGTGTTCTAACAAGTCCTCTAGGTGATTCTGTTACATGCTAAAGTTTGAGAACCATCACACTTAAGGATTTTTGAAAATATATGCCCATTAAAAATTCTGATGTACACATAGTGTTGACCAGTTAATAACAATTTGATGTTGAGTACATGTGGTGCTTGTTTTTCCATTCTTGAGATACTTCACTTAGTAGAATGCACTCCAACTCTATTCAGGGTAATACCAGAGGTGCTAGAAAGTCTTTTTTTCCTTTGGGTAGATGCCCAGCAATGAGATTGCTGGATCAAATGGTAGTTCTACCTTTAGCTCTTTGAGGTATCTCCATATTACTTTCCACAGAGGGTGATCAACACTTATGTGAACATAGAGTAGTAATATTCATCAGATGTCAGGCAGGTAGGAGAGGGGAGGTGGGGATAGGGTATATTCACACCTAATGTGTGCGGTGTGCACAGTCTGGGGGATGGACAGGCTTGAAGCTCTGACTCGGGTGAGGCCAAGGCAATATATGTAACCTAAACGTTTGTACCCCCATAATATGCTGAAATAAAAAGAAAAGAAATAAAGAGAAAAAAAACTGATGTTATTTTCTAGTGAGGAAAATCATTCTTCCTTTGGTTATCACCCTACTTCTGCAAGTATTTATATTTAGTTGCATAGGGGCAGGAATAAAGGAAGTTCTCTCTAGTGCCCAGCTTTGTTTTACCTTTTAAATTCTGCACAAATCCTTGAGAATGCAAGATTTTAGGAGGCCTTCTACAAATTCCTTGCACCCTTTGTTCCAGAATGGTTCCTTTATGCAACAGGGAGAGGAGGTGTTTGTTTGTTTTGATACACAGGATGATTATAAACACTCTTTTTTCCCCCCTAACTTTCAATACTTACATTGCCTTATTATATACAACTTCCTTCTGCAAAATACTTGGAGCTTAAAAGATTTCAAAACTTTCTGCTTAATGCCTTCCTTAATCTTTGCTCTACAATAATTCAAACCCAACTGTTGGTAGGTTATGCCATAATTTAAGTGCTTTAACAAACAGCATGGACACTGACTTACCCACCTGTTAGTAAAAGACATGTGTAGGGATGTTTCAGGATATAATTTTGTTCTCCCATAAGTAGGTGGAGGCCAATTTTTAAATAAGAATTTTCTATTTTGAACTTCCCTAGCTCTATGATTATGTTTTGAGGCTCTGCTACTTCCAGAATAAAAAGCTTTTAAGTTTAAGCAGTCCTCCATGCAATGTTCCTCCTAATGATAGATGGACACGTTTCCAGCTGGGAGGTTAAAAGATGAGAAAAGGCTAAAGTAAAACCATCCTCACAGTACAGTGTTTCACTTAATGACAAATGGCACTGTTTCAACTTGAGAGGAAAAAAGATTTACTTTGAAGCAGAGCAGTAGCCAAGTGCTCACTACTACTGATTGTAGATGTGTCTAAGCAAGTGGGGTACATGGCAGAGTACCAGCCACTATCACACTGGGAAAATGTCATTATCTTTTTCTCACCTCTGGAAGACACATTTTGTGCTGTCTAGGAAATCGTTCATATTGTTGTCCACAGAAGAAAATTCAAATAAAAATATAAAAATTAAAATGCTTCATCAAATCATCCTTTTATTTTGTTAAAGATATTTTTACAAGAAGCAAGACAAAGATCAACCAGAATCATCAACTTATTTTCTAAAACCTTTTGATTTTGAGCATTTGTAGTTTAAAACATCCCTCAAAGAACTTCCCCGTATTTTGGTCAAACACACCATATCCATAAGAAGATAAATTATTACGTAAATTGTTGATCAGGTTTTTTTTTTTTCCCACAGAGCAGCTTAAAAATATAATGATGACTCACTTTTAAGGGAAGAAAAGGACAAGCAAGAAAGAGGAGATGAGCCATCACTTGAATATATTCAGATGTGGTGATATTTACCCTCATGGATGGACTTCCCTTTGGATTACTTAAATGAGAAATATTTTTTCAATTTCTTGAATAGAACTGTCTACCTTTAACCTTTCTCCACTTGCATATGACTGAAATTATTAGAAAGTAAATAAAACACACAGAGGCAGTATTGTTCTAGAAAATGCAACTACCATTTATAATGACAGCATCAGTTATTTTGAGATTCTAAACAAACTAAAAATTAAAGAAAGAGAAATGCCTGCTATACTTAGTTAGACTTCTTTTCCACGAGTAAATAAAATTTTTTGTTTCTTCTTGACTTAACTGTACATATATTCCCATTTAGCTACAGTTCTTGGCCTAGTCTTCCTTTTTTTTAAAGTGCTTGTCATTCAAATTTCTCTCTCTGCTGGTTTATTGATCTGTTCAGTACTTCTAGAACAACTTGACTTCCTGCCACAATCTTCCCCCAAATTTAGACATTAAAAATCAACCGTTTTCTCTTGCCTACTGTGTCTTTGCAGACTAAAACATAAGGGAAAGAAGGACAAGAAAAATTCCATGGTTTGGTGACCTATTCCCATCAATTTCCAATCATGATGCAATCCCCACAGTAGTGGCCCCAAGGCAAACCATCCTTATGCTGACAGAAACCCTGCCCAGTTTCCAAATTGGATTGCATTGCTGCTTCAATGTGCCTGCAGCCATGTTCCACCCTGTGGTATCAATGGCTGTCTGAATCAGACCTGGGCTTACTGTGCCTTTTGAATAAAGTGTCATAGTCTGCCCTTGGAACCTGATATGGTCTCACCAGATCTAACCCTAACTTTCCCAGACCTAACCTTGTTCAAGAAAAAATCATTTGCCATATTCATAACACTTCTTGATTCGTTTAGAATAAATCATTCTTAGTTTCTTTTTTGTTTTCATGAGGGTAGATACTAGGTTTATTATAATTGTATTATGTGAGTCACGTATAGTCAAATAAGTCTCTGGCTAATTATTTCCTTTCTTTTCTTTTCAAATGAACAAGGCTAGGAAGGATGGTGGCAGAATAATGAAAGACACTACAGTTCTTTTAGGCTTTAAAATAGTACTCACCATATATATATATATACATATACACACATATATGTGTGTGCATATGTGTACATATATATGTACATATATATGTACATATATATACACAAATACATACATATGTATGACTAGGTGGTTATATTTATTTTTTCCCTTTCTCTGTGATACAAGGTATGATAGTATGATACGCTGGGGAGATTCTTCTAGGACTGCAGGTTTCATTCCCCCAGCAGCTAGAAGTGCTGCCTGGAGAGATCTCTCAACTCCCTGTTGTCTTCTAGACTTGTCCTGGCTGAGGAAAGTTTTCTTGGCCAGAGTCACAGCCTTCCCCTCGGGATAGGCCATAACCAATGACTGTCCAAGGTAGGAGCACAAAAGCTTAGCTTCTCACTCCAAATCTGGGGAATTTTGAAGGACAATTTGGGCTTCAGAGCTGTCTATTTGTTCATAAAGATTGAATTGTAGCCCATCCTCTCCCTCTGAGCAATCCTGATTCCTTCCCTTTCCTTCCCAAGTGCTCATTCCAGAAGTGCTCCCAACAAACTTTCCTGTGTGCTAATTTTCAGCTCAGAGTCTGCACTCCAGGAAACCCTTACTGTAACACATTTCTTTTTTTTTCTTAATCAGTTTAAAATACTTCCATGGTATTATCATTAAACCTAGTAATCTGAGGCCTTTATTTTTATATTCAGGAAGGGCTTAGCTAGGATAATAGAAATATTACGATTCCATTTATGTAAAAATCAACTAGGATATGTTGCTGTTAAAGACTGAAAAACAAAAAAAAGAAAAACCCATGTTTGCAAATATAATGCATAATACAACATCAGCCATGCCAGTGCACTCCAGGTTGGGAAACAGTGAATTATCAGACTGAGTAGCTTCTCAAAAAAAGAATAGATATCCATTCAGTTCAGCTACTCTGGGAATAAAAATATCCTTGGTGCTGAATTTTTATGCAATGCTTGGTTCCAAGGAAATTCAACAGTTCATTCAGTATCTTTTTTTTTTTAAAGATAGATCATTATAATAATAATGCAAATAAACAAAATAGTAGCATTTATTGGAAAGTTACTAGGTCCCAATTTGATTACCTTAATTATTGCATTATAAGAGCAATTGTCTAAGCTCTTCAGGGGAAATATGACACTTATCTTCATTTTATATCCTGGGAACCTGAGGTGCAGGGACACCTAGAAGTTGGTTAAGAGCTATCCAGTTCAAAAGTGACAGACTCCATAACAGGAACAGGATTGTTTGATTCCAGAGCCTTAAAACATTACTCTATGTGTTCTGCATCTCAACAGGGTGAAGCACGGTCTGTCTAAAGATGCTGAGGAAAAACCTTCATCCAACAAAAAGAAGACCAATTCTCCCGTCCCTATCATGAAACTGCTGGTTTATTTTCTAATGATTTAAAATATTGAGAAAGAAAAGGGGCAGATTTCCTGTTGAAAATCAAAGTGATCTTCTCCTTTTTCTTTTTTACCAAGTCATGTCAATTTCTATCTCTGTATATTTTTTCATACCTTCTCCTCTTCCCCATCAATCGAAGTCTATTGGTCTCAACTAACCACTTGCTCCAAGAAGTTATTCTGGATTGTTCCATTCTACAATGATTGATCAACAATAACTTTAAACTCACTGTCATCAACCCAATTTCAAATTGAGGTTCACTTTGAACATGTCACATTTCAGATACTTTCACAAATATTATCTGTCCTCTACTGATGATGAGTTCAAACTCTTTCATAAATGAGTCATTCCACTCAATTAATTAAAGTGAGACCATATGAAGAGGAGGGAACTATAACTTAAAAACAAAGTCTCATTGGTGAATTTCAAACCTCGATGAGTCAGGTGGGAAATACGTTTTGAAGAAAAGTCATACGACTTCATTTTTGTCTATGCTTAACCCTAAATCTTACCAAAGGAGCATAAGGGATGAAAAATATTACTGTATATGTTATCTACTGTCTCTGTACTTTAGCTGTGGTTATTGTGCCTTGGTCCTGGAAGACTCGCCCCACATGTCGCAGGAAATTGAGATTCTATTTTTGATTCACCACATTCCACTGACTATTTGCAAACGCAAACCCAAACCGCACATTATGGAACACGCTTTGCTTCCCTAAAGCACCATTGACGCTAACAGCTCAGCAAACGATCGAACTGTATTTAATTATTCACTATAATGCCTTTTAGTAGAAAATCAAGTTGTCTAGTTTTTATTAGGTTTATATGGCCCTTTGCTGCCTTGTTAGGGTTTAGGCTTTCTTTAAAAACAAATCAACATAGCAGGTTGTTATGAGGGGGGAAAAAAAGTCTTTTGTTTTGGAAAGTTATATTACTATAAAACTCAATCAGAAAATGCACAGTTTTGGAGCAAACTACATTGAGAGCTTTCTGAGGGTACCTCCTTCCATGCATATCTCCCTGTCTTTCTAGTTTTTGTTTGTTTTGTTTTGGTTTGTTTTTTTCTATCCAAATAAGGACATTGTTTCACACTTGAATCTCCTGAACTTCTTTTCTTCCTTAGTGAGGACAATTCTGAGTTTCCTTTCAAATGATAAAGCCCTTATGACAATGCTATTTCCTTTATTCATTTATTTTTAAAATTATTTGTTATTCTTTATTCTCCAGTGTGCTATATCTATATTCTTAAATACTCAAGCTTTTCCTTTCAATGGGCTGACATATTCTGTGTCTTCCTGAGTGATAGCAAATTTGATGCTATGGGAAAAAAGATACCCATTTTTCATGTCGATAAGGTAAAAAGGGGAAAAAAAATAGTTAAATTGAGAAAATAGGAAATCACAGTCAAACTTCTAGGCTTCTAGGGTGTTTCCCGAACTTGAAGGTGCATAAGAATCACTGGAGGGCTTAAGACAGATTCCAAGGCCCCGCCCACAGAATTTTCAATGTGAGTAGGGAGTCTGAGGATCCTCACAAGTTCACTGGTGATCCTGATGGAACTGTACCAGGGCCCCCACTTGGATAATCACTGTGTAGGAGCATCATGTTTGTACATATATATTGTTTCGTATCTTGTCTTACGCAGCATAATTTTTTTAAAAGTTGATTTCCAACATATATCAATTGGAAGACTTTACATGAAGCTCTTTTCGCTGGATACTCTAAAAAATAAAATTGGAAACTCTGTCAGCATGGGGATCACATTCACACAAAAGAATTTTCTGGCACTGAGGAGTAGCAACTTGCTTTTGGTGAGATATGCCATCTTCAGTTATTCTGGTTTTGTCTTTAATTTCTAGTGTTCTAAGTCCCTAGCATGTTGATAAGTAGATTTTTTTTTTGTTGCCACTTATTTCTAAGTACTTAAAAACTTCTATTTTGAATTTGATTTTAAATTTCATTTACTTTTTAATGTATGGGTTATAAAGGTGGTGATCTTTCCAGGTAAATTTGTCTGTCTAGCTATCAATTTATCTATCTACACAGATATATATGAGAAAATATCTTTTAAGTACTGATTCTAATTATTTACAGTATACTCCTAAATTTGTTCTGTATAATATAATTTCGTGTAGAATATATGATGATGCAGTTAATTTGAAAATTTTGAGAGTTCTCATCTGTAATTTATGAGTTCAGTTTTATAAATATTTGTTCCATATGATTATGAAAAGAAAGATAATTACGTATTTGTTGCTTTGGGGTTTATTATATATCTATTCGATCACACTTGCTTTTTATTTTATAAATCTTCTTTAGACAATACTTTTTTTTTCTCTGCTTGTGTTAATGTCTCCCACTGTGATTGTGGGTGTATCCATTTATCACTAATACTCTTTTAATTTTGCCCCATTAAATTGACCTAGCACAGGTAACAGCCTTCCAATATCTTATCAACGTAGATTTTTTTTGCCTGTTTTTGAATGTTTAAAATATAATCATACAGTATGTAATGTATTGGGCACCTGAATTCTTCACTAAAAATGTTTATCAGAATCATCCAAGTGATTGCATACATCGGTAGTCCATTCATTTTTTTTTTTTAAATCACAGTGGAGTATTTCATTGTGTAAATATATCATGATTATTTTTTATCCTCCTGTGGATAAAAACTTGGAGAGTTTGCAGTTTTAAGCTATTATACATAATGCCATTGCTTTTATTAATCACTGCCTGGCTTTTTTTTTCTACCTGGTATATATTCCAAGGAACACTTGTGCTAACTTTGCCAATGTTTTTGCTATTACTAGTTTATTGACTTAATGATGTTCACAGGGAAGGTTATTCCTTTCAATCTGCCTGTTAGTCAGCTAGACACTTAATAAAAATGCATATATAGTTAGCCCTCTATATCTATGAGTTACACATCCATGGATTCAACCGACTACAGATCAAAAATATATTTAAAAAATAATACAAGTAACAATATAACAATAAAAATTATTACAAATAAAAAATAGTATAACTATAATTTACATAGCATGCACATTGTATTAGGTATTATAAGTAAACTAGAGATAATTTAAAGTATACAGGTGGATGTGCATAGGTTATATAAAAATACCAGACCATTCTATATAAGAAATTTGAGCATCCACTGATTTTGTAATCCATGGGGTATCCAGGAACCAGTTCCTCACAAATACAGAGGGACACCTATATATGATGCTATAAATACTAAAGTCAAGTAGATCCTTAAGACTCCAAATATGTAGAACTTATACTATTATATGTGACTTTAGTAATGTGAATCCATAATTAAAATTCATGATAAACTCATGAAAGCCACAAAATAGGAGGACACAAATACCAATCAGTGTTCAATAGATGGTGAGATTCAATTTGGTGGAATGAAGAATAAAAGACTTCCTTAAAATTATAATTTAAGAATTTGATGGTGAGATGAATATGATTTTTGTAATTAGATATTGGAGGGCAGAAGAAATACTTAATTCAGAAGAATTAGCATAAATAAAGACATCCATAGAGGAACATTTTTTATATTATCATTATTAATTTTTTTTTTGAGTCAGAGTCGGGCTCTGTTGCCTGGGCTAGAGTGCCCTGGCATCAACCTAGCTCACAGCAACCTCAAACTCCTGGGCTCAAGTGATCCTACTGCATCAGCCTCCCAAGTAGCTGGGACTACAGGCATGTGCCACCATGCCCGGCTAATTTTTTCTATATAATTTTAGTTGACCAATTAATTTCTTTCTATTTTTTGTAGAGATGGGGGTCTCACTCTTGCTCAGGCTGGTCTTGCACTCCTGACATTGAGCGATCCACCTGCTTCAGCCTCCAAGAGTGCTAGGATTACAGGCATGAGCCACCACACCCGGCCTTATATATTATTAAATGTATGAAATTATTTATATAAAAATCCTACAACTTTTATATGACATGTTAAATCACTATGTAAAACTTTTAATATTATTCTGCAAAATCAGTGCATGAGGTGAGGAAATCAATTTCTTCAGTGTGCTTGAAATGGAAAGGGTATGAAAAACAGCAATGGGAAATAAAATTTCAGTATAGAGTGAGTATACTGATTTAGAATAAGTTAAATTTCTCATCAGTCCTTCGGATTTGTACTTTTGAAGACAAGTATCTAGTACTTAATTTGTTTTCTCATAAAAGCAGAAACAGTGATTCATCTTGTCCTGGTACCATTGGTGGACCAAGATCTCATCACAGGTGTGCAAATTTTGTCACGGTAATTTTAGTCCGAGGGAAGATTAAACTGAGCACACCTGGCAGTGCAGGGTGAAGCATGCTACAATTAACTGGAATAACTTTAAAAGAATCTAGTAACAAGGAAAGAAGACTTGTTTCCTAGACAAACAAGACATGTATGTGTGGTCATGATAGTGAAGGACAGCCAAGTGGCAAGTGTAATAATGCTAGACGTTTTTTCTAGACATTGTAATACATTTTTATACTAGAAGAATGATTGAGTTGTAATTATCACTGGCTTATTTTGCAATTATTTAATCAATTCGAGCTAGCCTCCCTTCAAGCTCCAGTATTCAAAACAACTCAAATTCAAATGGTTGAAAATCCTAGTGAAATATCTTTGGTTAAAAATTGGGAGACATTTGTTTTTATCATACCAATGGACTCTAATGTAATTTGCCTCAATAAACAATAAAACCCAGATATTTAAACATGTAACTTTTAATTTAGAGTTGGGAAAATTTTAGAAGTTGAATGTCAAGCTTGCAATTCTCATTATCCATTGCTTTATAATAAAGTACCCTAACATGTAGGCTTAAATATTAGTTTATTATTACATCTTGGGGTTCTGTGAATTGACTAGGCTTAGTTGAGCAGTTCTTAGTGGGAACCTCTCATGTAGTTATCTGAAGGCTAAATTGGTCTGGACATCCAAGAGGGCTCACACACATGGCTGGAAATTGATGCCCAGTCAGAAGAGAGCTTGACTGGGACTTTTAAGCAATTATTTTTTTTAATAAGGCCTACTTGTGGCTTCTCCATATGGCTTGTTCTTCTCAAAGCAAGGGGTATGGCTCTGAGAGGTAGTATTTTCAAAACAATCACACTAAGAGGCAGGACATAGAAGCTTCCAAGCCAACTAAGGGCTTGCATTAGTTTTCTAGGGCTGCTGTGACAAAGTACCACACACTCACTGGGTGGCTTAAAGCAACAGAAATTTATTGTTCCCCAGTCCTGAGGCCAGAGTACAAAATAGAGGTGTTGGCTAGGCCATGCTTCCTCTGAAGGTGCTGTTCATGCCTGTCTCCTGGTTTCTGGTAGCCTCGGGCATTGCTTGGCTTGTAGATGCATTGCTCCCATCCTTGGTCATCACGTGGTCTTCCCTCTCTACTTGTCTGTCTTTGTGTCCTCATTTCCTGTTTTTATAAGGACATAAATCATTTGGATTAGGGTCTATCCTAATGATCTCATTTTAACCTGATTATATCTGTAAATACCCTATATCCAAATAAGGTCATATTCTGAGGTACTGGAGATTAAGACTTCAGCATATTATTTTTTAGAGATGCAACTCAATCCATGACAGTTGGCACATTATAGTATCTACTGTATTCTATTGGTCAAATCAGTTTCAGGACTTGCCTAGTTTCAAGGGGATGAAACATAGAGTCCAGTTTTTGAGAGTAGATTGATAAATCACATTTTCCTACCAAAAGTTTGGCACTTGTCCCTGAGGCTGCATCAGAAAAACAAGGACAAGTGGTTTGAGGAGAAGGAAAGAAAAGTTTATTGCCAGCAAATGAGGAGGCTGTCAGACTCCAGTCTTTAAGTACCAGCATCCTGCCTCTGAAGAGAAGTGCAGAGATTTTAAAGGTTTTAATTAATCCCATAATGCCATCTTTGGCTAAGACAGTTTTGTGACCTCTGTCCAGACTAATTCCATCTTTGGTTAAGACAATCTCGTGACCTCCACCCAGGCAATTCCCTGGTACCATCTCTTGTGACACAAAGAACAAAAGACACTCTCCTCCGTCTCCCAACCACTGGCCTGAAACAAGGATGTAGGTTTTAGTTCTCAAAAAGAGTGAGGGAGTTTTGAATAAACAGAAAACATTTTTACTCTTTTTCAGACCATTTTTTTGTTTGGTTACAATTTCAAAAGAGTTTTAGGGATGCAAAATATTGATGTGTCCATCTTTGGGAAATACAGCCTGTCACACTCCACCCTCTATCCACAGTGGCCCAGTTTCCGTCCATATATAGCACTCACTCACCCACTCTAAAGATCCAAATACAACATTGTCTGAATCATCTCCGAGTCTGGATAAGGCTCCACAAGTACAGTTCCTTGAGTATACAACTTCTCGAGTATGGTTACTTCTGGTTTGAAGATGTCTGAACAAAAGGAAGATGTTATTTGTCTCTCATGCATTTTCCTACAATGTGGAGATCGGGATAGGTAACCACAATAGATAGTCTAGTTCAAAAAGTAGGGAATGTGACATCAACAGCAGTTACTAGACCATACTCACACTAAAATCTAGCTGGGTACATGTTCTCAGTTTTTGGGTTAGGGCTCAAACTCCCCCTGGTAGTGATTTTCTGTGGCTCTTGTTCACAATTTAAAATTTAGGTTTTTGGCACCATCATCTAGTAATCCATTATTTTCTATAAAAAACAAAATAGGGGCCGGGAGTGGTGGCTCACGCCTGTAATCCTAGCACTCTGGGAGGCCGAG
>VBSM01002608.1:108956347-108997402 GCA_008086735.1 Cheirogaleus medius
AAAAAAAAAATAGAAAAATTAGCTGGGTGTGGTGGTGCATGCTTGTAGTCCCAGTTACTCAGGAGGCTGAGGCAGCAGGATTGATTGAGCCCAGGTATTTGAGCTCTGATCAATGAGCTATGATAATACCACTACACTCTAGCCCATGAAACAGAGCAAGCCCCATCTCAAAAAATTAAATAAATAAAATAAAATTGCCATTTAAACACCAATCCTAGAATGCATATCAATTTTACAAACATACACATGTCAACAATTCATGTTTGAAAATAGCAATAAAATTTTCAAAAGTGAATATATTAATAGTTTCAGAAATCAAAGAGATTTCTCATAAATTTGTATTTAAAAGTTTGTAAATATTCAAAACTCTAGTGAGATTAATTAGGAGCCAGTTCAGAGAAGGTAGACAAAAATGTGACTGTATTTTAATATTTCAAAATTCAACCATATTACACACTTACAGAAAGTTTCAGCAGACAGAGTGGTTTATTCAGCAGGGAAAATATAGAACTAAGAGACTGAGAGAAATAAATATCTCCAGTGTCCAAACTATGGAAGGAAATATGAATGTCAGGAATAAATTTTGATTTCTCCAGCCATACACAGGACTTCTAATGTGGTGAGAATTCCTCAAACTACCTTAACTGAGAAATGTTTGTTAAAATCAATTCCAATCATGCTTGATTTTTAAGATTATCAAGAACACTGATAATTTGGATTCCCACGTGGGTTTGCTGAAAGGGAGACATTCTATGTACTCTTTATTTACTGTACCCTGGAAGACACTGTAAGTACTTAGACATAAGTGTGGGAGTTTAATTACCACAACACCCTAAAATGATAATGCTAATCGTGTCATAGAAGATGAAGTTTACTAAAAATCAGTAGCAGAAATCAAACCTGGGATTCTGCCTGAAGAGCTTCGAGGAGTTTGCAGTCTAATGTGAGATTAAAAACAAATTAGCAGGCTGCAATATGTGCAGAGAGCAGGGCACTGTGACAGTGTACTGAAGAGGAGACTGGAGCCAAATGAAGTTAGGAAAGTTCTAATCAATTTGTTTCTGGAAATGAGCATTTATTGACAGGACTGTGTAGGCATTAGTTATTCAACTGTGAACTAGAAAAACACAGTCTCTGTCCTCCAGAGACTCAGAGTCATAGAGTTCTCCAGGTGAAAGTGATATCCCTACAAAGGACCTGGTCTCCACCCAATTGTGTTCTCCACCATATAAACCCCTGACTTTTGACTTCATGGTGAAAATCTTGCCTTTGTTCCAACAGGCATAGTATGTGCATTTTAGACTGTAAGAAAAGAGAAGTGTGAAGAGTAACACATCATTGTTATTTTGTTCAAGGAAACATTCTTCTTCACAGAGACTTATCCCTCCATATCATTGTCTAGAAATGTGTATCTGACTGCCCATGTCCAAGGGAGTGCCTAGTGTAAGGAAGGTTGGGGAATGAGGGTTTTTATCTGGGTATCATGCACCCACAACAAAATCATAATTTCCATCAATAGTGAGAATGTCTATTGCATAGGGCACCAGTAGTGACTGCTACAGAAGGCTGATAAAGTCATCCAGATGAAAGATGATTAAGATCTACAGTAATCAAAAGCTATTCATTTCAGGCAAAATTAGCTGTAATAAAATTTACTTTTTGTTTTTTAACTGCAGACATCACTACTGCCAGGCAACTAACCTGGGAAGTTGTATGCTAAATAAAGCGTGCACACTTCTGAAAATATGAAGTCACCATGAAAAGGCAATAACAACCACAATGTCTTTGAGTTATATTTATATCTTTGTTAGCAGATTTCGAGTGACTCCAATGTATTACCTGACCATAGAAGAGCCACTGTGGATTTAAAGGCACAGAACAGATTAGAAAAATGTCAAACTGGGAGACAAAGTCATGTTCTTCACCATTTTATGATTACAAATATCATTTTTTTCACTTCTTTATGTCTAGGGTTCTCAACTCTATTTTCTCTAAGTTCCTAAAACCATTTATTCTCTGAAAGTTTCATTTAAGAGTTTCTGTTTTCCAAGTAAAACCATATATCAAATTTTCTTATGATGTTTCTCAGGGACCTGATTTTTCTTAAATATCACACTTGAAACAGTGTTGTGTGGAAGAACAAGTATAATATGCTATACATGTGTATAATTATAATACTTCAAAATATTAGAAATGGAGAAGACTCTAATTATAACTTGGGCAAACCCATTCATTTTAAAGGTAAGATACCAAAGGTAAATTTTAAAAAATTACCTTTACTGTACCCAAGTCACTTTCCTTTGTACCTCACTTCTGGTATTGTTCTATATGAGAAAATTCTGTGTTGTGGCAATAACAGTTACTTGATAGAAGTACAGTGGCCCATGGAGAAGAGAAGCAAGAAAAATCATCAAAGAGAGGCACATTCTCATCATTTAACACCTTAGCTATAATTAGTTTACTCAAGAACAAATTTTCTAACTGTGCTGATCTTTAGATATTTTTTAACAAAAATTCTCTCATTCTTCGATCTTCAATAAAGCAGATGTCATGGAATGTGCAGGCTCTTGATTTTCTATAAACTGAGTCACTCTGGTTACTCCTTCCCTCACTGGTGTGGGAAATAACTGAACGTGAAGGTTTTGCTATAGCAAATAGGTATCAGAAGAATAAAGAAAATATGCCATTCTAGTTGTGAGACTTTATAAAAGTAACAAGAAGGTTCTGTTCCTACAGAAGTCAAAGTGAATGAAATTTGTAAGAAGCAGAGCTCTGACATAAGATAAATTGCAGTACTGTATTTTATCCTGAGGCACTAGAAACTATTGAAGAATTCTATGTAGAGTCCAACATGGTCAGATGTATGTTTTAGAAACCTCTCTACCAGGTGTAGATATTGATTAATTTTTGATGGTGATAGGAGGATACAAACTTAAAGGATAAACTCTAGTGGAACATAAATAAAAAATAAAATTTCAAAAGTATTAGGGGAGAAAAGGAAAAAAAACATAAATAGCAAAAGATAGTAGAGGAGGGAAAATAGACAAGCAAAAATTGTGAATTGAAAAATTATGTAATAGAAATAAGATTAAATACAGAATTAAACACATATAGGTTAAATTTCTCAGTTCAGAGAACAAATTTGTTAAAAAAATATAATTGCAACCATTCCCAAAGTTCTACACCTACCACTTTCTTCTGCAACTCAGTAAATGGCATCATCATTCACTAGTTTCTTAATCAAAATATGTATATTTGTCTCAATTAGTCTTATTTCCTTCTGCTCCACATGCAATCATTCAGCAGGATCTGTGGGCACTATCTCCAATTATATCCCCAAACCATCCCTTTTCAATAAACCTGGCCCAAGAAATCACTATATCTAGCCTGAACCACAGCAATGTACTACTAGCTGGTCTTTCTTCTATTCTATTCCTTCAAATCTTTCTCTTCCAATAAGAATGATGTTAAAAACATAAACTTGATGATATCACACCCTGGCTTAAAATCCTACAGTAGGTGAACACTTAATGAAAATATAATCCAAATTTCACTTATGACTTGTTCCAGGCATAAATTAGTAACATAGACCAGATTTACTTTTTCATCTCACACAACTAAAACAGTAGACAAAATATATAAAGCAATGTTCTTTAGATGTTGGTAAAACAGTAGCAGAACAGTAATTCATAAGAGAAATGAAACAGAAATTATAAGTCTTACAGTTGCCCCAGCTTAATACCTAGAGGGAATTACAAGGCCAAAGTTATAGGGAGGAGGAATCACACTGAAGTCTATGGTCTCCCTCAGTTGTAGAGTTTAGAGTTCAAGACTTCAAGGCAGCCAGAATTTTAAAGACAGGAGAAAGCTATCCAGAGAGGTCCTGAACTCTAGAAGAAGATTACTTTTGGGTCACTATCTGAGTTCTTATCAACCCATATGTGGAGAAATTACTGAGGTGGGGAAAGAATCACCAGTAAAGAACAGGTGGAACAATTCCAAGAGCACATGCAAAGCTGGATTTAGTTCCTGTGTCCAGAAAGAGTGAAAAGTCTCTTAATTCACATCAGGGAGAGAACTCAGAATGCTATTGCCTCACTTGTGAGGACAAATTAACCCCTAGATTAGGGGCTTTTCTGGCCCTATCTCATCAAGCTTAAAAACAGACTTTGACCAGATCAAACTTGTCCCAAGTAATTTTATAACATATCAGAACAAAATTCAAAAACACTGAAGGAATACAAAAAGGAAAAAAATCCAGCACCCAACAAAGTAAAATTTATAAGTTCTGGTATTGTTATATATAGGATTGTGTTCCCCCACCCCCACAAAATTATATGTTGCTGTCCTAAGCCCTGGTACCTATGAATGTGATCTTATTTGGAAACAGGGTCTTTGCAGATATAATCAAGTTAAGATGAGGTGATTAGGTCAGTCTCCAATAAAATGACTGGTATTATGATAAGGCAAGGGAAATTTGGGCCATAGACAGACAGAGGGAAGACGGCCATGTGAAGAAAGAGACAGGTATTGGAGTTATGTTCCCACAAGCCAAGGAATACTTAGGGCTACTAGAAGCTGGAAGAACATGGAAGGATAATCCCCAGGTGTTGGAGGGAACATGACCCTGCCAACACCTTGATTTCAGACTTTCAGCCACTAGAAATGTGAAAAAGTCGATTTGTCTTGTTTTCAACCACCCATCTCATGGAATTTTATTATAGCTACTCTTGGAAACTAATACAGGCAACCAATAAAAAAATTTCCAAGCATAGAAAGAAGTAGAAAACTATGAATCATAAGAAAGAGTAAAATAAATCAATAGAACTGAAGACCCCAAATGACTCAGATGATAAAAGTATTTATTATAAGTATACTCCACATTGTTTAAGAGATTAGGGGAACATGTGTGGTGAGACATATGAAAAATATAAAAAGGACTACATCATACCTTTAGAAATATAATTTATGATGTCTTAAAAAATACACTGGATGGATTAAAAGTAAATTGCACAGTACAGAAAAAAAGATTAGTGAGCTTGAATACATAGCAATAGAAATGATCCAATAGGAAATAGAAAAAAAAGAGTAAAGGAAAAAATGAACAGAACATCAGTGACTTGTAAAACAAAATTAGGTAAATGTATAAATAATTAGAGTCCACAATTGGGGAGGGAGGATATCACAGAAAATAATAATTTTCCTATCTTCCACATTTGATGCAAACTATAAATCCTCAGATCCAAGAAATTCAATGAACTCAAAGCAGAAGACATGAAAAAAACTGCACCAAGGCATATCATAATCAAATTATTAAAATTAGTCATAAAAAGTATTAAAATAGTCAGAGAACTAAGACACATACTGAAGATCACAGGTAAGAATGATTGCAGAAGTGCCATCTTTAAAGTACAAAAACAAACAAAAAAGCTGTCAACCTAGAATTCTATACCCAGTAAAAATATTTTTCAAAATCTATTTTTTGGTATACAAAGCTTTAAATCTCAGATATTATTCTCTCCACTCTGTCTTCAATTATTACATTCTAGTAAAGAAGGCCCATTTCCAGTATTAACATCTCCAACATAGTTAAGTTGATTCTCAACTGAGAAACATTGCACTTGCTATCCCTTTGCATAGAATTTTTTTTTCCCTAGACTTTTACAACCTGGCTACTATCATTATTTAGGTCTAGCTTTGGGCATTCTTTGATCATTCTAGCTATGGAGACTGGTATGATTTGAAAAAAAAAATTAAGATTGATTTAACAGCTAGTTTATGGAGCTTTATATAGAAAATATGTGACTATTCTGTCTCAATATAAAAGGAAGAATTTAAAATTTTGATTACCCTCAAAAAAACCAAATGATTATAAATTATTCAAGATAAATTACCTAATAATAAAATAAACTTACTTTGCTAATAGATGGGTAGACAGAGTTTACTTATGGTCAAGAGAAAATAAGAAAATTTAAGAATACCTCCAGGATTTTTGACTTGAATGACTAACAGAATGAATTGTCATGGAAATAGGGAAAACTATGAGAGGAACACTTTGGGGGAGGGAATATGAATATATTTTGACATATAAAGCTTGAGATATCTAATAGACATCCATGTGGTTATGGCAAAAGACAATTAGATCCAAAAATCTGGATGTCAAAAATAAAGTCAAACCGAGTGATATAAATGAGTGACTTGTCAGCATATAAATTATATTTAAAGGCAAGTAGATTCGATTACATGATCTACACAGTATTTATAAATAGAGAGATGTCTGAAGCTAAACTCTTGGATACTCAAACATTTCACAGTTAAGCAGATGAGGAGAAACCAGCAAAAGAGACTGAAAAAAGAGAGACACATAACCGTCCCCTACCAATGAACAAGAGAGGTTAATGTCCTGATCTTCAAGCAAAGAAGCACAAGAATGTATTTATTAATACCTATAATTTAAAAAAACAAGAACTGATAGATGATTATTGATTTCAACATGTTAGTAATGTGTACAAAAGCAGTTCTAAGAAGTAGTAGTGATGTGCTACTTATTGATTTGGAACTGAGCTGATGGGAAGAAAGGAAATGAAGATAATAGCACTCTATATTCTAAAATAGAAAAGTATACACAAAATACAAACTGTAGCCATAATATCTGGAAATGAAAGATATATCAATAAATAAAGGAAGCACTCATAAAAACCTAAAAAAATAAAAACATAAAATAGAGCATTCCAGACTATTTAGAATGACTAGCATAAAAGACACATATGTGTCCAGTGGTACTCATCTAGGCTCTACATATATGCTAGAAAATGAAACAGTATAAATTATTAGTCAGAAATGTGTTCATCAGGAAGTTAAAGAAAAGCCAACATATACTGGCTTAAATGGGTAAGGAGTTTATTGACCTTAGCTAATACATTGTCACCATTGCCTTTGCTATAGCTCAGTGATATCAACGAAGTTAAGCTCTTTCTCTTTCTTCTTGCTGTCCCTAGCATTTGACTTCTATTCTCAAGATCCATATCTGGGGCATCTCCAATCATGAGATCTGTGTTCATGGTGGGAAGAACAAAGCAGGTAACTGAGGAGGGTGCTGAAAACACAAGGGATCCACTGGCCAGCACTATCTCTAGGTGCAAAGCAGGTGAAGTTGAGTGTTTTAGCTTTATAACAACTACAGTAGAGGAAGACAAGGGAAAAGGGAGTGGTGAATGTTTTCTGAGTAACTAACCCAGACTTTGTATATACAAAATAAATGAAGTAAGGGGACATAAATCAAAATAAAATAAGAATACTGTATTAAAAAAGAAAAGAAAGAACAATGGGATAAGAAAAAATAAAAATTAAAGAACATAAAATTAAGAATGATCTTTAAAATAAATTATTAAATAGAAACCCCACCATAGCCCTGCTCAATGTAAAACAAAAGATAAATAATAAGCATTGAAATATGAAAAGAAATTTAAAGAATCAAATATAAATCAATCTGAAATATACCAAGAAATTTAATATGCAATTTCAAATGTTACAAATTTTTTAAAGCTGAGATGAGATGGATAATTTTTCAAGGAAATGTGACTTATGGAAATGAACTCAGGGAAAGATATAAAAGCTGAATAGGCCATTACCCCTGGGGAGGAAGATGTAAAAGATAGTCAAGTATTTAACTCTACAGAGACACTAGGCCCAGATGGTTTTACTGATCATTTTCGTAAAATATTCAAGAAAATGAGAATGTCTGTGTTGTTTAAGTTTTCTCAGAGCACAGGAAACCATGAAAAACTTCAAGTTTCCTAATCTAGGGCCCAATTCCACAATAAAATTGGACAAAGATAACACTACATCACTTATAAATACAGATAAAAATATTATTACAGATAAGCAAACTGATTACATGAACTTATTGACAGATGACACACTCTAACCAAGAAAATTTCTTTTATAAATATGAGAAAGGCTCAGATTTGGAAAATCTAGTATTGCAACTTACTTTACTCATATATTAAACATAAAATCAATAAATATCAATGGGGCAAAATGATATTTTAGAAGTAAGAGAATCAAGGTATATAGCGGTTAAGAAACATGTTCAAAATAAGAGAGAGAACATGTGGCATAGCTGAGATTTAATTGCGGATCTTTCTGACTTTGAAGACCCTTCTTTTATATTAGATAACATTTAGTTGTCATCAGGTCTTGGAGAGGCCTGAGTAAATCACAGGTTGTCTTAATAAAATACTGGTTTAATAAAATAAAATGGTTGAATTATTTAGGATGTGACAGAATATCTGGATAAGAGCTTCTATTTCTTATTAAGAAGTCAAGTACTTTCCCAGAAAACCACCGGCTAACATCCCTTATGTCTCCATGATCATAACTGGACTTGGCGGACCCCTGTGGTTGCTGGTGAGGGCACGTGGCTTCTGAAGACTCTCTTGGAGGATTGCCGGAGAACAGGGCCTGCGGGTTGCTGTTAGGAAGCTAAACATAATGTCTATTACAATGACATTATTTTTTGATGGCTGTCAGATGATAACTTCAATGCCCCTTTCTCCTTATGGTAATCAGTGAAGTATAGATAGTACAAGGAGAGAGAGAGAGAGAAAGAGAGAGAGAGAGCGAGCTTGATTTTCAGGCAATGAGTCCACTCACTTTCAGTCGTTTCTGTATTCTGAATTATTTTCATGATACATCAACCTCCATAATGCAGTCATAGATGCCCATATGAACTGCTAGTTTGGCAAATGTGTAAGAATAATCTGTTTTAAAATGTGATCATTTATCAGCAAGCCAATGACAGTTTTATTGAATTAGATACATAAAATAGTTTATAGTCAGAGGACACGGGAGGGCAAATCACTGGTAGTGGTAATTACTCTTGCGTGATGTGTCTCCCACATCAGGACATAAAGTACTGTGAATATGGGAACAGCTAAAGCGATATATGAGCGTTCCAAAGCCATTGTAGGCAACTTTTCTTTGCTTCACTCCAGAATGTCACACACTTAAAATAATGTATTATGAATATGTGACATGAAAGGAATACCTTATCCTACAGGGCCTGATCCATGCTTCTTTAAAAGCTGGTCTTTGTACTATATGACCACAGATCCACTTGCCGGGTGCTTTTTTCAGTCCAGTCTGTGTGATCTACTGCCTTTCACTTAAGTGGTCTTCAAATCAGCAAGGCCAACAGAGCCTGTCTCTGTCATGGGTGCATGAACCTTATTTAAATTTGCTGTGTCTTCTACTGAAAATGGTTTTGGTTCAGGTCTGATTCTGACCTCATTTCATAATTACTACACGTAAGAAGTTGAGAACCACCTTTTCCTTAACTAGATCTTCAAGAGTTTATTCTCAATTGGTCAAACAATGTTGACTTAGGGAGCTCCCACTAAATGTGCATTAGGGAGAAGGGAGTCCCAGTTTCTTTATTTAAAGCTGTAAGCAGTAAGGGAGGCAGAGGTTTTGGGAACTGCTGGGCAGAGTTGAGCTGATGGTTCAGAAGTTTCTTTCTTAAGAGGCAAATGGACTTAATTTCTCTCCCTGGAATAATTTAAAACAAAGTTTACTCGTTAATGCAGCTCCGTTAGAGCAGGCTGATACTGTGTCAATAATTCCAAGGGAGAAAGTGCAGAAAAGTTGAGGCCTTTGCTATTCTGATGGCATTAATTTATTTTACTTTCTGTTCTCCTGCCATCCTTGATCTTCACAGTCAGCTCCTACTCCCTGGGTGCCTTTCATTCTGATTCAGAGGCAATCATGTTTGGTTTTAGAAAGGTTTTACCAACCATGCTTTAGTCCTAGGAGAGTGGTAGATGTGTTGTGGTCATAAGGGAACTTGATCATAAGGATTGATTCCTTTGGTTAAACCCTCTCTCTTCTGTACCATCATTTTTTTGTGGGGTGGGGCAGGAAAAAAGTCTTTATGTAGTTCTTTAACAAGCAAGTTACTTTCCATACTTCTCTCTTTCAAGTGATTTTTTTTCCTTTGAAGTTTTCAATAAGTACCTTTTATAGCTTAGAGTAATTTTAAAGATTATCTATTATAAACTTGTTATCATTTTAAATAAATGCTTATTTTTAAAATCAAATTATCACAGGTGAGTAATTTTAAAAAATCAAATAGTGCTATGAGACTTATAACTAAAACCCACAGTCCCTGCCCCACCATTTCTTTCTTTCTTTTTTTCATTTCAGTATTACAAATGTTTTGGTTACATGAATTGCTTTTGTGCCATTTGAGTCAAAGTTCTAAATGTGTCCATCACCAAGATAGTGTGCATTGTACCCATACCCTTTGTAACAACCTGGATGGAACTGGAGACCATTCTTCTAAGCGAAGTATCGCAGGAATGGAAAAACAACCACATGTACTCACTATTAAACTGGAACTAATCAATCAACACTCATGTGCACATATCTATCACCATTTTTTTTCTCTGATTATTTCTATCAGCATACCAAAATTCTTTAGTAGCCTCCTATGTTTAAAATATACCCTGGCTCATCACTCCTGACCCATGCATGCCATCTACTATGTCACCTTACTGTCTTCTATCACATCCTGATCAAGGCTCTACATCCATCATTGGAATTACTGTCTTAGCCTCAGCACCCTTTTTTGCTCTTGACTCAAGCATTCTTGCAATCCATTTTGTACCCAACATTCATAGTTACCCTTTTGTAAATCAGATCATATCATTAAAAATGCCTTTCTCTTTATACTAGACTAAAACCCAAACTCCTTACACAGTCATCAAGACCTTATATGCTTTGGTCCTTGCCTCATTCTTAAAAGTTGTCTCAAACCATGTGTCCCCACTTTCATTCACACCAAAGACATGTGTTTGACTTACTTTTTCAACTGCACTCATTTCTCTTCTGTACCTTGAATATTTCAAGATATTCCCACCTTAATTTTCTGTTCTTCCTTCTTGGATTGCTCCTTTCCCTGATCTTTGAATGACTGATACCTCCTCATCCATCCATTGCATCTCAGCTCAGCCATTACCTCCAAAAAACAGGCTCTCCTTCTCCCTAACAGGTGAGAACTGCAACCCTCAAACTCCCTGCCTGATTGCAGGTACTTTCACAGAACCCTTAACACATATGAAATTATTTTGCTTGCTGGTTTCTTCCTTTATATTGGCTTCTGTTGCAATTGCAAAATACAGTCACTGACACACCACAAAGTGGGCCCCATAAGGTCAGTCACCTGGTTTATTGGTTCACCTCTCCGCGTCCCCCAAACAAAACATGTGTGACACATATGAGATGCATAATAAATTCTTTTCAGTCATTTGTCCTTGAAATGTGGAATTGGATAAAAGGAATAAAGATAATGCCAGAGAGCACTTAGGTAAATAATAAACACTAACATTGAATTCTAATTAGGGGAGTGCTAAACACCTTACATGTGATAACACAGTTGATCTTCAGAACAACTTATAGTGTTGTTTTCTTTTCTATTTTGCAGAGGATGAAGCCAAAGCAAAAAAGATCCATTTGTGTCTTGAATCAAATTACATTTCAATGCTCCCTTTCTTGTGGCTCCACAGTAATTGTCTCAAGGAGAAAAATGCAATGACCTCTGTTTTGGAATTTGAAGACCCTTAATAGCACTTAGAAGGTTCAACATGTACCATCACTGGCAATAGCAGGTTGGTGGTTCTTCACTGTCCAATGAGTAAGTGGCAATATATAAGGGTTAAAGCAAACTTGAAAAAATTAACAAATATTAGCAATAGTCAAAATAACAAATAATTTTGGCCTATTTCAATGTTGCCAACTCTAACTGCTGCAGTAGGTGAGAGGAAAGGATGTCTAATGGTCATTATATACTGAAGTGAGTACTTGGGCAAAGAGCGACTTTACACACAGGGGTGGGACAGAAAAAACTAAAATATTTTCTCACACTTTAGTGTAATCCATTCCATTCTTTTTTTTTTTTCATTCAATCTCATTTTAATTCATTTCACTCCTACTGATCTTAACCCATTTCATCCTATCCTTTTATTCTATTCCATCCTGTTCTATTTTATTCATTCAACCATAACTGAATACTTTTGAAGTATAAGGTTATTTGATGTTGGGAGTAAAGTGAAAGGGTAAGGATTACAGGGACAAACAAATTTAGTGCTTGTCTTCAACGAGGTTAAAATCTAGGAGAGGAATAATTTATGTGTAGGAATCAGAGAGCTCTGTATTACAAATAAAGATCTATCAGGGAGACCATCTTGTTGAGATTTAATTTCTCCCATTAGAAAAGTTACATATAGATGTGTGTGTATGTCTGTATTTTACATAAACCTTATTTGTTGTTAGACAATTATATGTACTAATATATACATAAAATGTGGCATAGTTGTTGGAAGATAAAATTTTAACTTTTTCCTCTTTCAAAACTTCTAAAATCATACAGCAAAAAGTAAATCATATAGGATAGTGATCATAATTTCTAGAATTTATGTCAGAAGCTTTGTTTTTCTTTTCAAAAAGGGGAATTTTTTGATATAACTTTATTTCATTTTAAGATTTTCACCAAATTATAGGTGTTAGGTGATCTTCACATTTTTAGACTGTCTCTACTGATATTTCACTTGAAAAATTTGAGAGCCAAAAATGTACCGCTGAGGATAGATTAATGCAACACATGGTTGAAATACAAAAGAAAATTTAGAGGTTCTTTGGTTAATTGCCAATATTATATTTAATAAGACCTGTGAGGTTCAGAGAGTGGAAATGAATTGCTAGAGATCACATAGTGATTTAGTGATTAGTCCAGATACTTTATCCTCTTTGTTGTACATTGACATTGCTCTGTGTCCCCTAAAATTCTAATGAAATAAGTGTATTTATTTGTAAAGCTTTTTTTTTTTTTAAGACAGGGTCTCATTCTGTTTCCTGGGCTAGAGTGCAGTGGCATCATCATAGCTCACTGTAAACTCAAACTCCTGGGCTCAAGCTATCCTTCTGTCTCAGCCTCCCAAGTAGCTGGGACTACAGGTGCATACCACCACATCCAGCTAATTTTTCTAATCTTTGTGGAGATGGGGTCTCACTCTTGCTCAGACTGTTTTCAAACTCCTGGCCTCAAGCAATCCTCCTACCTCGGCCTCCCAAAGTGCTAGGATTACAGGCAAGAGCCACCACACCCATCCTATAAAATATTTTTTACACTGATCATATCCTGGGTAAAAATAAGGAATTCAGGAATTTTCTGCCAAACTCTTTTCTGAAAGAGAGTAAATTTTTCTCATCTTTTTCCCTTTCCTTTCTTCATTCATTCGCTTAACAAATATCTGTCAAGTACCTACTTTATAACTCATTTTTCCAAGGCCCTAATTTGTGTTTTTGACACAGTAAATTTAATAAGATTAATAACAATACCATTGCATCCTGGTGGTACAATCAATCAGTCCCTTCAGAAATTAAGCAAACTTATAAACAAACACATAGACATACACAATCATATACACATGCACACAAACACACACACACACACTTCCTTTAAAATAATTGGAATTTATGCACGTTTTAAAGCCAAATATGGGGATTATAAATTCAATATTGATTTATTAATAACTGAAGTACAAAAATACAATGTTTCTAAAATAAAAATAAATGACTGTACAGTTTTTTCACAAAAAATAATACTAATGGAAACTTATTATAGGCCATTTGGATAATACTGAAAAACTAGAAGGAACAAAATAAATCATCTATAGTTCACTATCAAAAGAGAAAGCACTCTTAAAATTCATTAATTTTTGACATAGATCATACTTTTTGAGGGATGATTCAGATGATAGTACATTTAAAATTTCATAAATTTTATAAAATTTAAGTTTATGATTAAAGTATTTACTGTAAACTTTATTTTCATCTTAAATGATATTCCATTATTATTAAATCAATAAATGCATTAGTATTAATAATTTAGCTATGTCAGTAATAAAATCTGGTTCCCACTCTTAATTATAATGATTTACTTTAACTCCAACACTTGAGAAAGAACTCAAAAGAAATATAGCTCAGTTCTGGGATATTAGCTATGGATTATGTGGTTCAGAGAAAAGGAAAAGGAAAACTGTTAGAAATTGTAGGAACCCTGACATCTGGAGTCATCTGACACTTTTTCATAAGCTAAGTCTCTCCCCAGTGCCTAGGATCCATCTCTGCTTTGGGCAGGAGACTTTTACTAGGCTCCAATCGAATACTCTAATATTAGCAATTGAGTCATTATTACTGACCTTGTCATCTTTTTTGATTCTGCTATGTTTCTGTGCTCAAAACTGTTTGGTGGTAAGTTGTAGAATTCTCCATTTCTTCTTGGACAGAGAAAAGCTTTGCCTTATTCTCACAAGACTCCCTTTAGGGATGTTGATCAAATTTCATTATGCCAACAGCCTCTTCGCCTGAAATTTTAATTAGTTTGTCACTTATTAATTTATTAATGCATGAATAATTTATTCATTTGCATAGAAATTCATGCATTCCTGCAGTAATTCCTCCTAAAAGTTTCTAAGGCTTTTCCATGGGCCTGTCACTGTGCTAGCTTCTGGGGATATGCGAAAATAGAATATAATTCTTGCCCTTGGAAGAGTCAGTCTTGCAAGGAAGAATGATGTTTGATGGATTTGTCATTTCAGACTTCTGTCCTTATGCTCAAACTGTACCCTAAGAGAAAGTATTTCACTGCACTCTTACTTTTTATTTGGATATGATCTTCCAACCAAATTTGGCTTTATCTAGCACCTGCAATTTTGTCTCTCTCCCCAAACTTCATTCTGAATCCTAAACTCTCTTCCAGTCAACCCTGTACCCATGTAGACAACCAGACTATGTCCAGCCATAGCCTGTGATATGATAAGAATTGAGGAATCAGCAGCACCCTAACACTATCCTGTACTCCTACACCAGTGGTACTGAGGGTGTCCTCTGCAGAAAGAACCAAGTCCTTTCTCCCAACCAAGCCAAAAAGTTGCATTTCTTAACAGAAAGAGACTGCAAGGTTTATGAGTAGTTTTACCTTTTCTTTTTCTACTTAAAAGCAGAAAATTAATTGTCAAGGTTAAGTGGGAAAAAGAAACAGTTCAATGAGTTTCTTTTAAATGTTCACATATGGAACCTTCAAAAATCCCCTGCATATTCTCAAATGTTCTGTTGAGAAGATGCTATGGAGTAATGCCAAACTCCGGTTTTCTACCAAGTCAGAACAGAAGGCAGCATGATGAGGGGATGGAGAGAGGGACGATTCACTAACCCACAACTGGAAGATGAGTGTTCTGCTGGCCAAAGCCATTCTCTACCTGGATTTCTACAAGTGTTCAGTTATCTCTTTGACACAATAGAGGCTTGTACCTGTGTTTCTCAATGGCTAATAAGCCCATTCATGAACTAGAAATGCATTATTTATACTATTGTATCAATTCGGGTTATCCAAAAAACCAGAAACAATTAGAAATAGGATTTCAGAGGGATATATTTTGAAATTTTAAAAAATGTTGCTATGAGAAATAGATGTATAAATTTAAGAATATATATTTAACTTTCAGTCCAATCTAAATGTCATACTATTTTGTCTGTGTGGTTTTGGGAAAAAAAGTATTTACATTTTTTAAACTTCAGCTTTTTTGTTAAGAACACAGAAATAGAGAACCCACTCAGAAAAATTAAATGAAACTCTCATGTAATTATTTAATGAAAATATGATTTTAATGTCTATATAATAGCCCTTTATATGTCCAAAGTATAATTTATATAATTATTCACTTATTGACGTTTATGTTTTAAATAATTTAGCAATGGCTAAATATATTTATACATCTATGAATTCTTCTTGTAACCCCCTTATAATAAATTTCAAGAAGTATTATTTGAGATGCAGAGGGAATGCTACAAACATCCTTTATATGAAGAAAGTCAAATTGCTCTATAGAAAGGTTGTAGCAATTAACATTCCCAAAAGCAGTTTAATTCATCATGCACTATTGCCAATTGTAGCTATTTTAAATTTTAATTTATATAGAGAGAAGTTATGAGCTCCTAAAAGACATAATTTGCTTGCATTTCTTTTTACTCAAATATTTCTTCTAGATGATTTTTGGTGAATTATATTCCTTTTGATACTTGGATATATATATTTTAAATACTTTTTTAGGAGGATATCTTTTCTTTTTTGATAACAAATTGTATTAATAAGATACCTCTGTATACTAAGACTTTTACCACCTACTCTGCTAAAAATAACACAAGTATTTTTCTTAGTATCACATATATATTTAAATTTTCTTTATGCTATATTCCTCTTGTAGACATTTTAACATTTTTATTTGTTACTAAAAGTTGTCAATCTTAAGCTTTCATCTTTATTTCTCCTAATTGCTTTATGGCTTTATTTTTACCATCTAATTTTCAAATTCTAATGAAATTTATTTTGTTTCAGGGTGTGAGAGAAGGCACAAACTCATCCTTTTTCCTTAAATAGTTATCCAACTTCTTCCTCAGAAAAATGTATTGTTATTTGGCGCTAATATGTGATGCCACCTTACATTAAATTATATACAGTTATAGCTGTTACTATATTCCTTCTTTTGTATTTATATCCATGTCCATTTCATTGTCAATATCGTTTCGTTTATAGCACTTTTATAATAGCATAAAACAGCATTCAACAGACACTTCTTCAAGTATCCAATTATTATTTTCTTCTGAGAACTAACTTGCCTGTTTTACCAGTGAGTTTTTTTTTGTTTGTTTATTTGTTTCACTTTACATTCACTTTGACAAGTTCAAATCTTTTTTTAAGGGGCTAGGGGAGAGGGACAGTAGAAGGTACTTTTTAATTTCATGCATTAATTTATTATTGGGATAAAGGTATGCGTTGATTTTATAATTATTAATATATTTATAATACATTGCTCTCATAAAGGAATATATTGTAGATCTTCATTTATTTTATATGATTTGTTCATATTTTATAGCATGTTTTGGGTGCATTGCACTGCTTGTTCCCTCTTTAAAGTGCCTTTCCCCCAGTTACCCCCAATTCCACTGTCTTATCCCGTGTTTCAATCAGGTCTCTATGAGATGTCCTCATCTAAGAGGACTTTTCTTAACTCCTTCTGTTTCAGGCCTTTCATAGTCCATCTTTTTCTTTTGGTCTGTTTTTCCTCATAGCATTTATCATTGCCAGAAGCTACACTTCCTATTTGTTTTCTACTTTTACCTACCATGCCATAATTCATGTAGGCTTGGTCTTTGTTTTGTTCAATGCCGAATCTTTAGGGCCCAGAAGAGCACTTAGAACTAACATTAATATTCATAATTAATCAATTGTCCTTAGTGAAATTTTGCACTTCATTTATATGAATCATGCAAGTATGTTTGTTACATTAATTGTAGTTAGTTCGTATTTTTATAGCTAAGTGAATGAGATGCATTTTATTATTTTATTTTCTACGACCATCTTAAAAATTTGTACATCCTTGCAAAATTATAGAAATTTGAATAGATTATCTGAAAATTTCTGTGAAGCCTAATATAGCTTATCATGGTAAATGTATACAGGATTTTATAAACATAGAGATCTAGATCACATAGAGATTGAGATAGAAATAGAAACATATAGATACTCAAACAAAGAATCAAGTCACCCCAAATTGGTTGAAACCATTAAAATCTATTCCCACCACATGCTATTTCTATACTTCAAATTATTATGCAGTAGAATTACCAAATGGATTGAAGGAACATAAATACATTATACTGATAAATGGCAGTACACTGAGCTCAAAGAGGTTGCTGGCAGGGGTGCCTAGTGATGGCAGAGAGAAGCAGTTTCATGTGACAGCACTGATGATGACTGGAAACAATCTGAAAAGCATCTTCTGAAGTGGTTGCTCAGATGGTTGTAAAATTGCATGATGGAGAAACTCCATCACTGAGAAAACATTACATATAGTAATAGACTGTGTCATTGGTGAAGACCTTCCTGCTCTGTAGTCAGTGGGAATTTTGGCCTGAAAGTCTAAGGTATTTTTTTCTTTTTTCCATTCTCTGATCTGTAGGATTTCAAGCATTTAATGAGTCATTGGGCTAGACGAATTTTAAAGTTTCTTCCAACATAATACATGTAATTTTGCCACATGAATCACGTATCATAAATAATAATTAAGTTGATGCTAATAATTTTTATTCCTCAGGAGGAAACACAGTAAGAAAAACAACATCATGTTAGAATCTAGAAAAAAAACGAAAAAATATTTTTGCATGTTGACACTGTATTTTTCCTAAGTACGTAAGTTACTAACTGATGGCAAATCAAATCTTTGGAAATATAAACTAATATTTTAAGACCTCTCCTGGATTATTGAATATGCTCATCACTGTGTATTTGCACTGATCAAGTCTAAAAATGAAACTGATGTTTGAGGAATATCCCTGGGAAATTCCTTATGAGCAAATATGGTGCCTATTTGTTCATAAAATTTTATATGTATTATTGATGTAATAAAAATTCAATGTAAATTAAAATATGACATATTTTAATTTTCTTCAAAAACTCTATATTTAAATTGGACCAACTGGGTTTTATAAAATGTAATCTAGAAATGAGATTGCTTTTATAGTCAAAACTTAGTTAAAATTTCTCTTTATTTTAATCATTATCTTTATTTTAAAGTCAAGTAATTCACTGCTTTCATATCTGACCAGCCTTGTCTTTTGAGATCCTTGTTAATTTATCAATTCACCTCAGATAATTTACTTGATTATATTGATCCTAAGGATCATGAGCCAAAGAGAAATACTGTTTCTTGGCCAAGAGGCGAAGTCAGAAAAGTATGTTTGGTATATCCCTCTCCTTGTCATGTTCAGTATCTTCATCTTCTTCCTATACCTAGTAAAAAGAGTTTGATATTAAAAAAGTTCTCACTCAATTGGCTTCTCTAATCATACATAGTTCAGGAGTTATATGTAAATTATTTTTATAAATATGGATTAAAATGTGTATGATCTAAAACCAACACATATCAGGTAGGAAAGAAGGATTCAGAATTCTGTGTCTGATGGAGTTAGAACCCCAAAGATATTGATGTAGCATATTTTGTGGTGGTTGTGCATTTAATTTTTTTGCTAAGCATTAATCAAGTTTGGTGCTGGGTAAGATTTATGTGAGTTTGATTAAAGAGTCGAGCCTTTGTGTTATATATAGATAGCCCCTTGTATCCATGGGTTCCACAGTCATGGATTCAACCAACAGCAGATCAAATATATTGTTTAAAAATTGTGTCTGTACTGAACACGTACAGACTTTTCTTCTTGTCATTATTCCCCAAACAATACAGTATACCAACTATTTACACAACATTTACATTGTATTAGGTATTATCAGTAATCTAGAGATGATTTAAAGTATGTGAGAGGATGTGCATAGGTTACATAAAAGTACTACACCATTTTATGTCAGAGACTTGAGCAGATGCAGATTTTGGTATCCATGGGATATCCTGGAACCAATCACCCACGGATATGGAGGGATGACTGTAAATAGCAATAGCCACCTATCTATCTCACAAATGTTGCCTAGAGCCATCTGGTTGCAGAATATATCTGCAGAAATTTCTTCTCTCTAATGCTGTGTTGGCCAGTGCCAAGTAGATGATTACTAGGCAGTTGTATGGCCTTTCCACTCTTTATCCTCTTCCATTTTCTCTCTGTTGTAAACAATAGTAAGAAAATAAAGAAGGATAAAGAAAAGTCTATTTGGAGTAGCGCAAGCCCCCAAGCACATGTGTGTGTGTGTACACGTGTGTGTGTGAGCACGCACCTAGGTTTTCAGGACTGTCCAAGGGCTTCCTATTCTCAGTCCTTGATGTCGAAGACTAATTATTATAGCTTTCTTCTGAGAAGTTCTCAGTCGATCATTCAAAACAGAGCTTTTAATTCTCTGACACAGAGCTTTCTGATAGCTATTGGAACGTGCATTTGTAATTTTATGTAAAAAGGACTATTTGCAAGGCCAAGAAAATGTATATATTTTATTTATCACCAGGGAATTTTTTAAGACACTAGGGAAAATAGAGCAGAGTGAGCCATTTAGTTTTTGGGTGTATTATCAAGGAAATCTGTCAAGTTAGTACGCCAGTTTACCTTTCTGATCTCACATCATACTTTTCTTACACATAGAGAATTTAACACTTGACTCTGAAGTGCCACGGATACTTGCTAAAGCACTAGATCTAGACTCTGCTTTGTGGTATATTTTCAACTCCCTGAACTTTACAATGTATCGCTTTTCTTCTATATTCTATTAATATAGTAACAGAGTCTAGAAATAATTAAATATTTAATTTATTTTCACACATTTATGAACTCTGTGCCTTTGCCAGAGCCTGCTCTAAATGCAGGCAATGAAATGTTGACTCAGAATGACTGCCAATTTTTGTATAAATACATCCATGAGTTTCTCAATCACACAAAAAGATATGGCAGTATTCCCAGCTTGGCAGAATTTTAAATCATATGAATTGGTACTTAATGAAAATATCTGTACTCTATGAACCCATTACAAAGCATAATATCATTCACTCTACCACCCAGGGCTTTTCAAAATTGAATTATAAGAGGCTGTGAGCATTGTTCTGCCATTCTGGGAGACAACAGAATTGAGATTAAGAAGCAGCACCTTGGGCCAGGGATGGTGGCTCATGCCTATAATCCTAACACTCTGGGAGGCCAAGGTGGGAGGATTGCTTGTGCTCAGGAATTTGAGACAAGGCTGAGCAAGAGTGAGATCCCATCTCTACTAAAAAATAGAAAAATTAGCCAGGAGTTGTGGTGTGCACCTGTAGCCCAAAACTACTTGGAGGCTGAGGCAGGAAGATCACTTGATCCTAGGAGTTGAAGGCTGCTGTAAGCTACGCTAATGCCACAACACTCTACTCAGGGGAAGAGAGTGAGATTTTGTTTAAAAAAAAAATTTGGTTAAAGAAAACCAGTTTACAAGAATCAAACCTCTACCAGCATCTGAAGGGTATGAGAAAGAGGGTATCTGAGAAGGGGGCAGGCAAGAGCAACAATGAATCTTCCTGGCGCATGAGCCTGGGCTCCAACAGAGCACCATTACCCTAAATAGCAGGCAGAAGTACTAGTGTATTCATTCAAACTGGGCCAATAAAGCAAGAGTTACTAGAAACAAATAACTTGGTAAACATAAGGCAAACAAAACCTAAAGTGAGCTATTGACAGAGCTGTGAGCATTCTCACAAATAGATGAATTTCTGTCTATTGCTGCATAGTATGAAGGTAGATTGATTCTTTAAATTATGCCTCTATTGGAAGATTAGAAATCATAAATATGAAACTGTATTCATTTCTCACAAAGGGCTATATTTTTAACAAGTTTAGCACATGCATACAAACCTCTTATTTATTTTAAATTGGGTTGAATTAGACTAGAGCCACAGCATGATTCAGAGACTGGTGTTGGTCATGCAAGGTTGAAATGTGGCCAAATTTTGATTTGTTAACCATGTGGGAGTGTGTGTGTATTTGTGTGTATATAAATATATAAATATATTATTTTGGTCTGATGCCATGATAAATTATTACCACATCCCATGTTATTTGTTTTTACAGAATAGGAACTATAATAATTGCAGTCAGAGAAAATTATTTTAGGCTCAGTTTACTTTTGTTTTTTTTGTGAAGAATATTCTGGATTTAAAATTGGTAACAATGATTGAATTGATTTATGGTCAATTATAGTAAATGAAAACATGTGGGGCCAGAAAAAGAGTAAAATTTTTCCAAATATCACAGATTACAAAACAGGAAGTCTTGACAGTATGTTTATCAAAGTGGTCTCCTGTATCAGAATCACATGAGAAGTTATTTAAATGCACTTCCCTGGTTCATATTCAACTTACAAAATAAGAAGCTCTGTGAGTGGTGAATGTCGTTCTATGATTTTAACAATCATCCAGGTAAATCATTTATGTACACTAAGGTTTGAACATTACAGTATTGTAATGAAGAGAAAAGAGCATTCCTGGAATGCACCAAGGAATATCATATACAGAGCAAAAGTTATCTCTTTCTAATTCAATATTTATGTTCCCTGTGTTTTCTTGTGTATTGGGATCATAGAATATAGATACCAGTAAAAATTTGAAGGAGAATATCATGGCACACTTTATTAACATGCTGCTCAATAAAAACTCCCACTCCAGGGAAAAATTTCCTTGATTTTTTTATTCAATAATTTTTAAAAATTGCAAAAAGATGAAATGTTAACATTGAAGAGCAGATCGAGAAAACACGAATTTTGTTAAACTCATAAAATTTAAATAATTTTCATTGCTTCATTTATTTCTAGACTATCTTAATTTATCAAGATGAATATCTAACCCTTGGTAAATGACAAGGGGAAAGAAATGACACTTGAATTGTCTTTAGAATGGACTGGATTGCAAATCAAGATTATGACTTTTTATTCACAATATCACAGCGATATTAATTCAAAACTATACTTTAGAAAATGACAATATGGGGAATAAAAATCACTTTGAAATTAAATCTAGAATCTGAGTTTAAGATGCACTGGCTTACATGCTTATACTGAACAGAAATATTTCAGTAGCATGCAATGACTCAAAAGAAATTTAACTTGCCAAGAAAAATGAAATAAAATTCTTCAAAAAATAAATTCTAGGAACATTTGTGACTGGCCCCTCAGGGCATGATGGTAGAGTGCAGAGAAATCTACAGAACTGTATTTCATGTCTTTCTGGAATGCACCAAGGAATATCATATATGGTGCAAAATTTGTCCCTAAATATTGAATTAGAATTCAATAGTTATGTTGAATTCAATAGTTATGTTCCCTGTGTTTTCTTGTGTATTGGGATCATAGAATATAAATATCAGTAAAAATTTGAAGGAGAATATTATGGTACATTTTACTCAAATATACTTTGAAAGAGCTTGATAAATATTACATGTTATTCTAGATTTTTAACAAATTTACAAAATTATCTTGGCATTGTGGCAACATTTTTATAATATTGCAACTATGTTTTTATTTTCTAGCAGAAATATGTAAAATAAGATACCATGTACTTGTCATATAATTCTTAAGGTCTGAGTTGGTCAGGTATTGTCAATTCTTCAGTTTACAAGTATCAAAGTTACTTATTACTTTCAAAGGAAGTAGTTCTATATTCCTAACCCATGGTCTTGTCATTCCTCTAAGCTGGTTTATGAATTTCTGAAACTGCATAATTTTTTTCCTGTACTATAGCTCTCTCACTTTTATAAAATTCTTAAAGGATTCTATTACCCTGGAACCCTTGCAGTTCACTCAACTCCAATCAGTTATCTATGCTATTTGTTATATGGGGGAAGGTGATACGAATTCAGTATTCATGCTCTTCTCAAGTTAAAGAATTCCATATTTTATGTCCCATTTTTCTAAAATCTTTCCCAGCTAAAATACTCCAATTTCCTTGATATTTTATTTCCACATTGAGCTAAGTTTAATTAAAGTGATTACATTTTGATTTAATCAAATTTTTATTTTTATCCTGAATTACTGTCTTAGTTATTATCTAGTCTACATGGTTAACACGTACCAAATTGATTTTTCTTTTAAATTTCTTTTTACCCAACATTTTCATGTTGGTTACTTTTCATGTTCATTTCTTTTGTTATCTGTTTATATTCTGTCCTACTCAGCCAGAATGTTAGAAGCATGAGAGGAGGATCTTCATAACAGACAAATAGTAGGTGTTGAATAAATGCTTGGCTAACAAATATTAAATAAATAATTGTTATTTTTACAACTATGCAACACATTCATTTCTTGTTCTGTCAAATTCTGACATACTTTGGCCAAGATACTATAAAGGCAGGTTAGACGAAGACAGGTTCATAATTTTTCAAATCTTTAAACAGGCTGTATTTAATTATTTGTTTGATGCTCATTTTTAAGAGACTGAACACCTATTAACTCAGGCTATTTATCAGAATATTTTTTTAAAACTGAACTTCTTAAGAGGAGCTGTGGTAAAAGGTATTTTACCCATCATGGCATTTTCTAGATATAATTTAGCATCTATGAATTGGTGTTCTAGGCAACCATCTGGCTGGCCTTCCTTCTAATTTGTTTTAAAGTCTACAAGGGTTAAATCAATAATGGTAAAGTGATAACAGAATTTAATCTGTCATCCAGAGCTGCAGTCTTCAGCCACAGAGCTCTGCTGCGCTCCTCACCTGGCAGTGTTGGTGGAAAAATTGTCTTCCATGAAACTTAGGAAGGTGGGGCCACAGCAAGAGGTGAGCGAAGGGGCAGTGAGGGAAGATTCATCTGTAGTTACAGCCGCTCCTCATTGCTGAGATCACTGCCTGAGCTCTGCCTCCCCCACACCTCCCTACATCTTCCACCCCCCAACTCCATCCGTGGAAAAATTGTCTTACATGAAACTGGTCCCTGGAGCCAAAAAGATTAGGGACCTCTGATCCAGAGGGCAGTTCTTGACTGCCAGTATATTCATTAATGGCCAATCCTATGGGGCGTCTCTGAGAATCATTTCAAAGAGGAGCCCAAGTCATGAATCAAAGGGTATAAAGGCCGAGCAGAGCTAATAATTCTCTAGGTATCAAATACCAACTCAGAGGTACAGGTCCCAGAGAGCTCTAATATATTTGTCGAAAACTCCTTTGCTGTCTGCCGGCTTTTATTGGCCTTACCCCAGGTGCTACAACTCCTGTCCCAAAAGCATCATAAAATAATCTTGTGTCCTTTGAAATGTCCTCAGGGAAGGAATATTTTCAGTAAATAGTGAATTCCTTTCCATGTAATAGAAATTTAAAGGAAATCTACTAATGCAGAAAAACTAAGAACTCAAAAGTGTGTATCTTACTGTTATTTATTTATTAAAATTATACATTAAATGCCTGTCCATATCGATCACTGTATGAAGTGGTAGATGAAAAGGAATACACAGTTCTATCTCTTAAGAAGCTTATTGCTTAAAGGGGTGGCAGGTTAACCTTTAAAAATTACATAGTAGTGTCACTAGTGCTATGATACAAGCCAGTAGAGGGACCTAGGAGAACATGTGGGAAAGAATACAAACCCAATCACAAGAACACAGTGTCTCCCTGTCAACTACTCCCAACAAATCAGACATAATCTGAATGAAAGATGCTAAGGAATTTGCCCTTTCTTCATTCATTCTTTAGATCAATTTATTGTCTTACACTTTAAATGTTTCTTGCAAAAGCAAAACTGAGAAAACAAAAAAGTAATTGAGAAACCTGGTTTGAAGTCCCACGTTCTGGGAGGGTTTATAATGTGCAGCAGGATGTTTCCACATCCTGAGAATATGAAATTTCCCTGGGAACTTCAGCATCAGGTGGGGCAGAGGATCAAAGAAAAGTCCAAAGACACGGGACCTTGAACCCTGTTTCTGCATCAATCAGTGTGTTTTACTTTGACTTGCCACAAGGTCACTGTTCTGGCACTTTACAAAAAGCAATGTTTAACTTATTCTTCAGAGGTGCTGAGAAAATGTGAAAGAAATAGACTGATCAGATAGGGTTCAGAGGCATTCCAGAAAGAGTTAACTTTTAATGAGTAATGGCTATGGGCTTTGGAGAAAAATATATAGGTATTTTTAAAGAGAAGCTGTTTTCTTTTATAAAGCCAGATGGTAGGTGTAAGAAAATGATGCTCAAGGAATAGTAAGCAGATTAGCCTAAGGGGCAGAGAAACTGTGCTGGGAATACTGAGAATCATGTAATGGCTAGTTCAGTGGCACTCAAATTCTTTATAAAATTATACCATGTGATCCCCTCCTTAACTCACTGAAGTAGAACTTTTCCAGGCAATTCTCAGGAATAGACATAGTTACAATCACTGAGATTGATACTTCTGCCTTTTATAGATGACACTGACAAATACAAATATTCAGAGGTGGAAGCCAGTGTAGATCTAGGAAATATTATTCCCAGGACTTTACTAGCACCGTAGGACATGAAGCCTATAGCAAAAAAATACTGGAGTCATCAGAATAATGGCCACCACACACCTAGAAAATGTTGTCATGTGGGAAGGAAGAGGGTTACTCTTAAAGCCTAAACCCAAAGACGGAAAGATCAAAGGGGCTGCTATTTCTTGACCTAAACAAATTAGCTCAAATGTCTATTTAGCAGTAGTTAACCATCAAAAGGGAAAAAGGAGCTGAACCATGAAAAGAGAGATTGAAATTGCCTATTGAGTTTCCATGTTCAATTCCATTTTCAATTGCCAAGTTTAGGCTAAGAACATAAAATTGTCCATCACAAGGCCATATGTTATTGCTTACTACATCAATAGATTGGGAGAAAATTCCATAAGCCTACTCTTTTTTTAAAGATGGCATTTCCAATCTATGGTATATTTCTTATAAGCCTGTTAAGTCATACGTAAAGGCTTAGCTTAGCATGTAGCAACATAATAAAACAAAATCCTGTTTTGATACATTTGATAAACTTAAATAAATACCTTAAATAGAAATAATCAAAAATTCAATGAATGCCTTTGAGACATAAAAGGATTTCCCTTTGTAAAATCACTATTTTAGTTCAAAACATTCAAAACAATTTTTAAAAAAACCAGAACATTTATTGTATGACTAATCATTGAAATACTTAAGATGAATTAGATGCTGCAACAGCTTCCCTCTTGGGTTTAGGTGTTTGTCCTTCACAAAATCTGTGCCTGAATCTACAGTATACAATTTTTCAGGTGCCTAATTTGACAAATCCCACTGGTATTTCTACTTTCAGCATTTGCACTCCATTTATGCATTCTTTTGTGCTTAGCAGGTCAGGAATGTTTGTCACAGGTCAACTTATGAAGGTGGCAGTCCTTAGAGCCACATCACTACAATGTGTGCATCTTACTGTGATGCTCTCTAAATGATTATGTTCTCCTCTTCATCTTTCTTCTGAGGCTACACTCAAGATTGAAACCAAAGAGCAAAACAAATATTTTTATTGTACTAAATCATATAACATACATTTCCCCATTTTAACCATTTTCAGTTTACAATTCAGGGGCATTAAGTACATTCACAATGTTGTGCAACCATCACTACTGTCTTGTTCCAAAATATTTTCATCACCCCAAAAGGAAACCCTATTCACATTAAGCAGTTACTCTCATTCTCTCTTCTCCACTCCCCCTGGCAAACATTAATTTGCTCACTGTGTCTCTATATTTACCCATTCCATGTGTATCATATACATTAAATTATACAGTATGTGGCTTTCTGTCTGGCTTCTTTAACTTAGCATAATGTATTAAAGATTCATTCATATTGTAACATGTGTGAGTACTTCATTTCTTTTTATGTCTGAATAATATTCCACTGCATGTATATACCACATTTTCTTTATCTATTAATCAGTTGATGGAAATACAGTGGCTTTATGAATAGTGCTATTTTTAATAGTGCTGCTATGAACATTAAACTGCTATTAATAGTTTTTATTTGAACTCCAGATTTCAATTCTTTTGAGTATTTATCTAGAAATAGGTACACTGTGTCATTTATATGGCAATTAACTTTTTGAGAAACTGTCAAATTGTATTTAACAGTGACTGCACCATTTGAAATTCCTACCAACAATGTATGAGGGTTTTAATTTCTTCACATCTTTGTCAACATTTGATATTTTCCATTTTTATTTTGTTTTTCAAACTATAGCCATTACAGTGTGGGTGAAGTGGTCTCATTTTGGCTTCGATTTGTGTTTCCCTTGTTGACCAATGATACTGAGCATCTTTTCATGTACTTTTTTTGGCATTTGTATATATTCTTTGTATAAATGTCCACCAGAGTCCTTTTCCCATTTATTTGGGTAGTTTGTCTTTTTTTTTTAAGTGCAAGGGTTTTATTTTGGTAGTCTAGATGCTATACTCTTATTAGATAAATTGATGTGCAATATTTTGTCCTATGCTTCAGGTGTTTTACTCTATTGATAGCATTCTTAGATGTACAAAATTTCTGAATTTTGAAGAAGCCCAGTATATCTTTTTGTTTTTCTTTTGTGGTTTGTGCTTTCTATGAATTCATCGACAACCCCAAGATTATAAACATTTACTCTTATGTTTTCTTCTGAGAATTTTATAGCTTTAGCTCTTATATATCAGGTTTTGATGCATTTACAGTTAATTGTTAAATATATGGTGAGAAAAGGATCCAAACTCGCTTTTTTTTTTTTTTTTTTTTTTTTTTTTTTTTTTGAGTGTGGTTACCCATTTGTCCTTGCACTATTTGTCAATGAGACTATTCTTTCCCCATTGAGCAGTCTTGGTGCTCTTGTCAAAAATCAATTGACTATCAGTGTATATGTTCATTTATGGACTCTCAATTATATTTCTTTGATCTATATGGCTATCTCTATGTCAGTACCACATTGTATTGATTATTATAGATTGGTAGTAACTTTGATATTGGGAAATGTGAATTCTCCAACTTTGATTTTTTTCTAGGAGGTTTTGGATATCAGCAATCTCTTCCAATTACATATGGATATAAGAGTCAGCTTTAGAGTCACTGGCATTGTAATAGATATTGCACTGAGTCTAAAAACCAATTTAAGGACTCCTGTCTTTCTGATATATATTAAATCTTTCAATCCATGAATCCTTTCCACTTGTGTGAAAATTTCATCTAGTGATTTGTACTTTTCAGTAAATGATTTGTCCGCTCCTTGTTTAAATACATCCCTAAGCATTACGTTATTCTTTTGGCATCCTTTTACTTGTTCCTAATCACAGAGAAAATGCTTTGTCTTTTATCATTGTGTGTAGTACTAGCATGTATTTTTCTGTTGTTCATTCATTTGTATTAATAAAAGCTTTTTTTTTTTCATTTTGAGGAAGTTCCCTTCTATTCCTAATACATGGAATGTTTTTTTTTTATGAAAGAATGTTAAATTTTTTCTAATTCTTTTTCTGTATCAATAAAAATTGCCACATGTTTTTCTCCTTTATTGTATTACATTAATTGATATTTATATTTTGTGTCACATTTGCATTCTGGGATAAATTTCGCTTGGTCACAGTGTATAATTATTTTCTAATTTATTTTGTAATTTATTCTCTAATCCATTTGGTAGTTAAGAGTATATTATTTAATTCTCACTTATTTTCAAATTTTATTATTTTCTGTCTCATTACTTTCTAGTTTTACTCCATTATGGTCAGACAAAATACTTTGTAGGATTTTAATATTTAAAAACTCATTTATTTTATGGCCTGATATATGTTCTATCTTGGAGAATGTTCTATGTGAACTTGAGAAGAATGTATATTCTTTTGTGGTTGGGTAGATTGTTCTGTAGATGACTTCTAGGTATAAAGTGGCTGATAATGTAGTTCAGGTTTCCATTTCTTTGCTGATCCTCTATTACAAACCAAAAATACAATACCCAAAAAAGTTACTAGGGAAAAATATAATAATACTAAGATTTACATTTACCTATGCAGTTATCTTTACCAGTGGTCTTCATTTGTTTTAATGGTTTAGAATTTCTGTCTCGTGTCCTTCCATTTTAGCCTCAAGTACACCCTATAGCATTCTTTTACTGCAGGTCTACTAGCAGCAAACTTCCTCTGCCTTTGTTTGCCTGAGAATTTTCTAATACTTCTTCATTTTTAAAGGAGAGTTTTGCCAGCTATATGGCTCATAGTTTTCTGGTTTCCATGTTTTCTTGTGAGAAATAGGTTGCTGTTCTTATTGAGAATTATATATACATGATGATTTGCTTCTCTCTGGCTGCTCAAGATTCTCTTGTTTTCACTTTTAACACTTTTATTATAATGTCTCCTGGTATGGATCTCTCAGTTTATGCTACTTATAGTTCATTGAGCTTCTGTGATGTATTGATTCATGTCTTGCATCTCATTTGGGAAATTCACAGGCATTATTTCTTCAAATATATTTTCTACTTTTCTCTCTCTCCTCTCCTTTTCAGATTTCCGTTAAATTTTGGCACTCTGGATGGGGTCTCACAGGTCTCTTTAGGCTCTACTCATTTTTCTTTATTCATTTTTCTTTCTGCTCCATGGCTAGATAATCTTAATTAAGCCATCTTCAGGTCCACGAATTCTTTTTTCTCCATGCTCAAATGTGCATTTGAACTCTCCTAATAATTTTTTGTTATACTTTTTAGCTCCAGAATATTTGTGTAACTTTTTTTTTTTGAAATACCTCTTTATTGGTATTCTCTATTTGTTGAGACATTATTCTCCTGGTTTCCAATACTTCTTTTTCCATGATTTACTTTAGCTTTTAGAGTATATTTAAGATAGTTATTTAAAGTCTTTCTTTAGTGATTCCAGTATTTGGGCTTTCTCAGAACAGTTTCTGTTAATTTTTTTTCCTGTGAATAGGTCATGCTTTCTTGTTTTGTTTCATTTCTTGTAATTTTTTGTTGAAAACTGGACATTTTGGATATTATATGTTAAGTCTTAAAATCAGATAGTCACACTACGCATGATTTGTAGTTGCTGCTTATTTGGGGTTGAAATTGTTTGTTGTTCAAAACCTTTCAAAATAATTTCTGTAGAAACTATATTCTCTGTCACATGTGGTCATGGAGGTTTTTGTTTCATTTCTTTACTGGTCATGTAGTGATTTGACAGAAATTTTCTGAAATTCCTGGAGACATAAAAGTTAAAAAAGAAAAGAAAAGAAAAGAAAAGAAGAAAAGAAAAGAAAAGAAAATGACACCCTGCTGGTCTTTTCAGATTGTTTCTGTGTTGGATTACTTTGTCAATGCTTAGCTAGGCCACTTACAAGTGCCCCTTAGCCATTGCTCCCTGTTAGTGCAGAGCCAGCGGCAAAATCACAGGGTCTTTTCATGTGTTTTCTGAGCACATGTTCAGGCCTGGGCATGTGTACAGTCTTAGAAATTCCCAAGTGTATTCAAGAACTTTTCAAAGTACTTATTGCCTCATTTATCTTTTTTTCTTTATTTAGCACTTCCTTGATTGTTGTAAGCCATTGATTAGATTCCAGAGTTTCAAAAAAGTTAATTTTTAGTTTATGCCAACTTAACCATTGCTTTACTACAGGAATGAAGATTCAGAGTTTCTTACTTCACTATTCTTGGTGATGCCACTCTCAAAACGAACTTTCAAGGAGAGACCAAGGTAATGCTAATGAATCCTCATAAATAACTAATAAATTATTTATATCAAACTTAAATCATTTGCCTAGAATTTTGCAAAGCACTATCTTATGATGAAGATTCAAGTCAGATTCTAAAGTAGGTTCTTAGAAGTGCTTTCTACCATCAAGTGAAGCAGTAGTAGTTTTTTTTTCCTCAAATAAACTTTCTGTGTACTTATTATAGAAGCTGGTGCCAGGAAAAACACCTTTCTATTAAGAGAGAAAGTGACAGTGTTTATGGATGGCCCAAAAAAATGTTCCAAATGTCATGCACTCACTTGTAAAAATCCCCTCCAGATATTCACTCAAATACTACCTTGCTTAGTTTACATACAACTCTAACTCATGTGCTTGATTTTCTAGTTCCCTTAGTGGCATCGAGATAAACAGAACTCACTTAGGGTTAGCTGTAAGTATGAGAAATATTAAGGGAAAAAAAATATCTGAACCATCAACCCTCATACTTAAAAGTACACCAGTAACACTTTTATTTGTTTGCTCCACCAGAGTTTTACTGATACACACACATATACACATACACATACATATATATGTGTGTGTGAATAAGTGTGTGTGTTAAACAGGCAGCCAGCCCTCTCCTCCACAAAAAAAGGAGAAAGAGGGAGAGGAAGAGAGAAAGAGACAGAGAGAGAGATTGAAAGTTCAATAATTAGCAAATGGGGGGTTCAACACAATTGCTGTATTTCTGTGCACTTCACTGTGTAATGGCAGAAACAACACTTTTCTTGGTATGAGAAATCTTGGCTTTAAGATTTTGTGGGTTTTGTAACCATCCAATTTTAGCCAATTACTTGCTATGTGATATTATATGATCTTCTCAAGTGTTACTTGGCAAAAGTTGTCCCTCAGGGATTCTGAAACTGAATATGCAGCAGAAAATGTATCTCTGTATATTTCACATTCATGACATACATTAGGGCATTAAAATGTCTGAGAAGTCTTTCAATAAAGAAAGTTTAAAACTGTCTTTATATCAGCATTTCTGAAACTTATATGATCACTGGCACTTTTTTTTTCATGTAACACCTTTCAACCAGCATATCATACTTTAGGAAATTCAATCTCTCTGAGACTGTAAAATGGAAATAAAAAAACCATATTTCTCTCCACACGCAGTGCAAATTTAGTAATATAATGTGTGGATTCATTGTGGATTATAATATTTATATAAATAAATGTACTGTTATATTCATAAATGATTATTTTAAAGCATTAAATGTTCTATGCTTTTTTTTTGTAGAGGCAGAATAGTGAGTTGGCAGAGTTCAGCCATTATTTCAGAGATAAGTAGTTTTAAAGAAATTAAATGCCTTACCCAGCACCTCACAGCAGCAGGTGGCTGAAATGAAGTGGTAAACCAGACCTTCTACACTTAGAGAAGAATATTATTCACTTTCATTGTCTGCCTCCATATGGTCTACCTGTCAAACCATCCATGCACAGAGCTCCTAGGGCGAGAGGCCTACAAACATTATGAAACTAGTTCTGCATAATGTTGAATTGGAGGAAATTAGAAAAGAATCCTAACTCAAAATTCATTTTAAATGTTTGGACATAGGATATTGTAACCAGAGATGAATGTAACATGTTTTTGAAATACTTTTTATTCCAAGAGGTTTAAAAGAGAAGTATATATTCTTAAATGAATAAGCTATAGTTACTTGAAAACTTGCATGGATTGATACATTCAATAAAAAATCCAAATTAGTGAGATATTCGTAGAGGAAGCTAGACCATAACACTGCTGTTTAGTTTTGGGCACTAATCTCCCATTACTGCTGCTAACATACAGTTCAAAAATTTGTTCTCATCCATTCTTTCTTTGATTCTCATCTTGTTTTCTTTCATCCTATCTTTTCTTCAACTTTCTGATATTATTTCCTTAGTTTCTATGGTCCCTTCTTTTGAAGCCAGTCCTGGGTAAAAAGAGTAAGAATTTGGTTAAAAAGAAAATGGCACTGATAAGTGATTTTGTTCTAGTCTCAAATGTGTTTGCTAAGCCATCATTTCAAAGTGACATGGGAGGAACTTACAGACTCAGGCAGATGGGAAAGAGATGGCATTAGGGAGGCCAAAAATGCTGGTATTTTTGTAAGTTAAACAATATTTTCATGGGGTCCACTAAAATTTAGAAACTGTTTCTGAAATGGAGAAACTAATCAAAGAAGTTCAAGGGCCCTAGTTTAGTGTCATAAAGAAAACAGTAAAAGGACCAAAATTTAATATTATTCCCCTTCATTCTTTGTCTGACATTGTATTTTTCAAACTAGATAGTTATCTATATAGATGGAATGTGTTTTAAAATAAGATAATGATTTATAAACTTAAAAGCTGAACTTGGAATAAAAAAAAATGTTTAGCTTCCATTAGCTATGATAACATATATAGCATTTCCAGGCATTTCAATGTTTTATGAGGAAAGAAGAAAACAGTGTTTAAAACCAGAATTTCTGTAGAAAATTCATAACATATTTTTAATTTTGTGAACATCACTGAGGTCTCATTAAAAATGTTAGTTTGTAACTCTAAGAACTGAAGGTAACTTAAAATATGTAATTGTACCAAATCTATCAGAAATATATTTTAGAAAAAAATATCAAACAACAAAAAACAGTTTATGGCTTAATCTTAAATATGATTCTTTTAGCAGCAAAATTGAGTATGTCACCCTGAAATAATCAAAAGTATCAGAATTCAGTTTAAATGAGTTTATTGAAGTGAAAAGCTGACAATAGCCATTTGAGTAACACAGACTCAAAAAGAATAGGATCAGTGCTCTGAAGTTAAAAGTTAAGGTCTTGCTTATATAGACATAAAACAAAGACATTTAGTAGGATTATAATATCTTCTATACAAGTCTGGTTTATGAATTACAATAATTTAATTAGTTATAGTTTGTTTTCCATACAGATTGTTTTATTTCTTTACAGCTTGTTTTCAATTTCTTTCAAATTTAAAGGAGTATATTTAACATTCCATTTTAGACAATGTGATAGTCATGAAATTTTTGTGTGAGAATGGAAAGAGGAATAGGACATTAGTCTATAATGAAGATCAACAGTTAAGAAGGAAAGGGTCTTCCCTGGCACCCTTTGTTCATTTACAACATTTTACAAAACAACGTATGTAAAGAAAAAGGCTAATCTATATTCAGAGAAATAAAGGTTACAGTTCCTAAGTTATTGCTGCCTATTTAGATGATTCATGTACCATAATCACACTCCGTAACGCTCAAAATATTTGAAAGTTTCAACAGCTTAGATTTTGAATTCATTATTTTCACAAGTATAAAATGGAGAAGTACTTCCTACAGGGAATTGAAGAAAACTGCTCCATGCCAGAAAGTCATTTTCATAAGAGGCATGTGGGTTCATGTATTTGTCCTCTTTTCCTCTGTTTCCATGTCTTCTCTCTTCTATGGAGAACCAATGGCCAGTTTCCTACATTTGCTCAAGTAGGTTTCCTGGTGCTGGGGAGCTGTGTGAATCACCAGCACCTGAATATAAATATATTTGAACTGCATCTGCATTTACTTTAGCTTTTATAAAGTGAAGTTCAGGGTTTAGCCAGTAACTTACTGGCTCAGATTCCATAAATCCCTAGAGAACAGTAATGATTATAATGGTAATGAATGATAGCATTGATAGCTACCTTGGTGTCCCACATAGCGAGCAATAGGTACTTTAATGAAGATTATAAACGAGTATGAGTTTTTGAGCAGCAATATTTGACTGATATTTGGTTTAGGAAAGGAAAAGCGGTCTTGAATATTTCTTTCGAGTAAAGCCAAATGTTAATACCATTAGGAAAAACTTGAGTAAAACAAACAAGTGAATCATCTGTTCCCCAAATGTTCTGGTATATCCTGAGTTCAGGAATATACTGATGGACCTTGTCTAGGTTTCTATTTAATTTCCTATTTTGCAAACTGTTCAACTTGTTGTTACCCTCAGGTTGCTTCATACCCTCATGCAATTATTCTGAATAGCTGGATCATTTTCTTTTCTATTTCCTGTAAAATAAGTAATTCAAAATCTAAGCTGTTGGAACTCTAAATTATTTTGAGCTTTAAAGAAATGCGATTATAAGGCCTGAGTCACATGATGGACAGCTGTAATCTAGGAACCTATAACCTTTGTCTCTCTGATTATAGATTAGGCCTTCTTCTTTACTTGCATCATTTTGTAAAATGTAAATGACTGAATGGCTAGAGGGAAGACCTCTTCCTTCTTCACTGTTCATCGTCATTATATTGTTGTCTATAATGAAGATATTAATTATATGTCTTACCTTTCTCACACACATATCCAAAGTATTATACTGCCATTGTTGGAACCCATTCCAAAGTGTTTCCATGACAATCAAGTTGTCACAAACACTCATTAATTTATCAAGACTTTTTTGTTAACTGTGTCCAGAACTACGGGAGAAATCTAAGAACTAATTCACTTCTCTTGTTCAAAGGGAAGTGTACCTACTATATGGTTTCTCATACAAAAATCCATATACTACACATTCCCAGGCTCTACAACAGATCTCCTGGATCTGAATATAAGAAGGTGATGCCTGAGAAGCTACATTTTGAAAAATCATTCCAGGAAATTTCAGTGCAATATACAATTTTTGAACCACCATGTGAACCAAAATAAAATCTTAAGATCTCAGCTAACTGAATGGACCCCTTCTTGGCCAAAGGTACCCAAGAAAACTGTACAGCTGAGTTTCCAGGCATGAGGAGAAGGGAAGTCAGACACCCCTAGTTATGCTCTGCCCCTTTTGGGGTTATCCTTTTAACAATAAGATATTAAATCATTAACAAGCCTAAGGCCGTGCAAGACAAAGCTTAAACCACACCTGCAGGCCATCAGTTTACTTAACAGATCACTTGAGTTTTAGTAAATGTTGGTGGTTCATCTCTAACTAATAGACTTCTTTATCTTAAGTTAGAACAATCCAAGTCTTTAGACAAATCTTCATTTATTTAACCAAATATAAATCAAAGACTCTTTAAACCCACCTACAACCTTCATGCCCCCACTTTGAGATGCCTTGCCTTTTTGATCCAAACTAATATACACCCTCCATGTATTGATTTATGGTTATATGTGTAATCCCTGTCTCCATAAAATGTATAAAACCAAACTTACCCAACCACGGCAGGACTACTTGCTCAAGGCTTCTTGGGCATGGCTCTCCAAGCTCAAAATAAACTTCTTTAAATTATTTTACAGAGTTTGAGTTCTTTTCCGTTGACAACTGGTAGGTGCACAGTCCAGAGAACAAACTACTTTCTTCATTTCCTCTCAATAAATTATATGCCTTGATTATTTTTAACAACAGGTTTTAACATTTGCTTAATATTTTAAACAATATGAACATTTGAACCACTCATAGCATTGCCAACCCCTGATATAAAGTGGAGAAATAGACATGGTGAAATAGACATGAATAAGAAAAAGGTTTCATCTCTTCTTTACTCTGTGCTTTGGGTTTCAGTTCATGGACAGCTTTAGCAAACAGAAAGCAGAAAAGTTGCTCCTCTCTTGGAAAATATCTGCTTTCGGAGGCAGCTAAAATCCTATTTCTTGATCAGTGCCTCTACCCCTCTTGATGTCTCTTTTTTTATATCCATCTAAAATGGATTTCCCTAAAATACACAGTGCAGAACTTAGAGTGGAGCTGAGTGAAACAACTGTGGGTAGGTTAGACTACACAGTGGGGTACACCAGGCAGAACTCATGAACGGATGAGATCTAGGGGCAGCAGGGCCTGTGGACTGTAACTTTTTTTATACTTGATTCCAATATTAGAGCTTCACATGCTAGGTATCCAGTAAGGAACTGTGTACATCAAATCACTTATGCTATAAAATAAGCTTTCTAAAACTAAAGGTCTTCAGTGCTGATGAATATGCACTGAAATGGCCCTTCTTGTTCATTTGTATATACAATTATAAAATGATATAAGCCCAAGCTCTTCTATATTAAAAGCCTGGGGACAAATGTATATTAGAATTAATTTTTGTTGAGATGTTAGAAAAGTCAAGATCATATGCACCTTCCATCAGTCTCTTAGACAGCCTTCTATAATGAATACTTTATTATTTTTGCAGCAAAATCTATAGATATTTCAAAAACTAGAAGAAATAAAGTGTATAATGAACCTCTGAAAAAGTAAAACAAATGTAGACTCTGACATCCAGAAGCTGGCCTGGCACTTATGACTTGTTATTATGGCACTTACATGTTATTCTCCTATTATCTGTCATAATCAACCTTATGGAATGCCAACATTGGACAAGGCTACTTTGAGACCATGAGAAAGGAAGACAATACAAGTCTACTTCATAATTTTGTCTAAGCACAAACAAAGAGAAGGTTAAAAATTTACTTAAGGCTAAGATGAGTGACTACTACTTCTTTACCAATTACTTATTGGTGATGCTTTATTCTCACTCTAGTCTGAGAGCTATAGCTTTCCTATAGATTTATTGAGATACCTGATCATAGAATTGTCCCTGCTTTCTGACAGCATCCTATCTAGAGCTAATCCCACTTCCTTATACCTTTTCCAAATCACCCAAGAAAAGCCCAAATGTTATAATAGATTCTTTCTAATACATTCTCATTGAGATACCCCATGGCTCCTCATGATGTGTGTTCTTCCTTGCTACACTGAGTAATAAATTCAACCTGTTCAGCTGCAGGTGTGTTCCTAGTAATTTTAGCTGGAGGGCTTTGACACCTCCACATCATGTCTGTTTAGGTCAGCTTTAGACACTCAATAAATTCAGGTAAGTCAGGTTTTGTACCAAATGAGTTATGAGTTATGGGAAGATTTTAGGTATCAGGGTATTTTAGATTTAAAAATATTAGATAAGGTTTTGTGCACTTTACAATGTTTTTGAAAACCATTTGGCAATATTTAATTAGAGCTTAAACAATCTACACATGCTGATTGAGTGATATCTTAAGAAGAAATCTCAAATTTAGACTATATCTCAAGGCATTGCACACAAGAGTTGAAATTAATAAATAAAAGTAGATATCTGAAACTATGATGCTACATCTCTTAACTGGACTGTTATGCAACTATAAAAATGACTTTTAAATAGAATTTTGATGACTAGAGGAGATGCTTATTATATAATACTAAATCAAAGCAAAAAATAACATTGTATACACAGTATAATCTCAATTACCAAATGAATACAATAGCCAATTCTGATGGATTTATATATTTTCTCTACTTTTTCGATTTTTTTCTTCTAGATTGGGGTAGGGGGGGACCAGCAGCCTTAAGGCCACATGTGGCCTTCTAGGTTTGTAAGTGCGGCCTTTTGACCAAATCCAAATTTTACAGAACAAATCATTTTATTTTTATTAATATTAATACATTTTTGTTCATCTTTTATATTTTTATTTTTAAATTGAATGTATTTAAAATACCAAAGAATAACATAAGTTTCAATGAAATAATCTCCTCAGATTGACCGGTACAATTAGAACATTAGTAAGCCATAAAGGCTAAATTGACGGCTGCTACACTCATGATTGAGTTCTAACTTCCCCACCTGACTGACGCCATGACCGCAGGGGGCAGGTTGGTGAAGAGTTTATGGGGGTTGAGTACACCAGTCTGGTATCAGCTTTTGACAATGGTGCATTGTGTTTCTGTTTGAAGTGGAATTTGTGAATAGTTGCACAGCTCAACAGTATTTTTAAATTCTGTCTGCTTAATAGCTCATCATGTCAAAGAAGACTAAGAGAACGCTGAAGGAAGAAAACAGATTTTTTAAAATGAGGATTGGGAATTGCAATATTATCTTGTTTCTGCTAAAGATAAGATGATGTGCTTGCTTCGTGATACTGCAATATCAACATTAAAGAAATTCAGTACTCATCAGCATTATAACACTCGTAAGGACCACAAATATTTTAAATTAGAGGGAGAGGTGTGAAAAATTGTATTGCAAAAATTAAAACATGAAAAGCAAAAGCATAGACAATTCATTCAAGCAACAGTAAAACCTGGAAATAATGCCACTGAAGCAACTTATAAAGTAGCTTGTATACTCAGGAGAAAAAGGGAAGTTATTCAGTGATGTAGAAATTGTTAAATTGTTAAATTTGTAGGATGCTTAGATACTGATAACATTTTGCACAAACGACTGCATCTTTCAAGGAGAACTATAACTGATTGGCAGCAGTTCAACTCAATAGAACAAGTTCATGCAATACTTCAAAAGGAAAATATATATTATTCAATTGATTTGGATGAATCAACTGATACTACTGACTCAGCACAGGTTTTATACTTCATTTGGGTCATAACAGAAGATTTTCTTTGCTACAAAAAGTGACTAACTTTGAGCACTCTTGCAAACAGAACATGGGGAATAGATATTTTCAACAATTTTCAAGATAAATGTCATGATGTTGGACTGAATTTGGTAAACTCAGTGAGTGCATGTACAGATGGTGCACCTTCCATGACAGGAAAACATGAGGGTTTATTGCACAGGTAATAAAAGAATATTAACCAATCCAGATACTCTCATTTCTTTTCATGTGTCTTGCATTTGCAAAGTCTCTGTGCTAAAGCTACTATTTTAAGTGACACTTTGCAAAAAGTTATAAGTATTGTTAACTATAATTCATACAAATGCAACAGGGCATTGTCAGTTTCATAACATGCTGAAGTTGAAGGATGAGTATTCAGTTTGGATTTGCCATATCATTCTAAAGTGTATTGGCTATCACAGGGACGGGTGTTAGCCAAAATTTTATCTCCGTGATAATAGACAGTTAAATTTTATGAAGAACAGAATCAGCAATGTAAATTATTGAAAACAGATTTGTATAGGAGTGCAGCATTTCTGTGTGGCATCATGTTAAATCAAAATGCCTGGAATATATCTTTGCAAGGTAAAACTAAGTCTATATATGATATGTGGCAAAAAATCCAAGCATTGTGGAAAAAGCTCTCCTTTTTCAAAACAATTCTTCAAAAGGAAATTTCAGATGAACATTTTCCCCAGTTACCAAAGGTCATTGATGAGCAGGATGATATATGCAAATCATTTGAAGAATATTCAGCTGTTATAGAACAATTAATTAGAGAATACAATGAAAGATTCGCTGACTTTGAAAATCATGACATCACACTCAAATTAGCATTTCAGCCTCACCTAGTTGAGATCACCATGGCACCTAAAGAACTATAGATGGAATTGATTGAGCTCTCAATAGATGACATTTTAAAGTCATTGTTTGATGTTAAGAAAGATCCAGTTGAAATATGGAAGAATGCAGTAGAATACTCACACCTTTAGCAACATGACCGAAAAATGTTTTCTTGCTTTTCAGCCACTATTGCTGCGATTCTACATTCTCCTACCTAACCCAAATCAAGACACCCTTAATATCACAAATAACTGATATCCATCTAGAGGATCAACTGAAACTGTGGACCTCCATGCTGAAACCAAATATTCAAATGCTTTCCAACAAAAAGTAGACACAATGAAGTCATTAAAAGGCAAGTAACTTTAAAATTAACAAATAATTTTCATTTTTTGAAATATCAAGTACGCAGTAGTTAGATTTTTGCAAAATAATGTATAATATATTTTTAAGTATATCTAATTGAAGTTTCTTGAATGCGACCTTGTTTGAGTACAGCTAAATTAATGTGGCCTTTCAACATGAAAATGTTTCCCACCCCTGTTCCAGACTTTTGCATTTTTTTTATTTCAGCTTATTATGGGGGTACAAATATTATGGTTATGTATATT
>VBSM01002608.1:108997502-109008551 GCA_008086735.1 Cheirogaleus medius
ACAGAGGCTGAACTAGTTTGCAGTCCCACCAACAGTGTAGGAGTGTTCCTATCTTTCTGTATCCACACTAACATTTATTGTTTGGGGACTTTTTGATAAAAGCCATTCTTACCGGAGATAAGTGATATCTCATTGCAGTTTTGATTTGCATTTCCCTGATGATTAGAGATGTTGAGCATTTTTTCATATCTTTGTTGGCCAATATTCTGTCTTCTTCTGAAAAAATTTCTGTTCATGTCCTTTGCCCACTTTTTGATAGGGTTGTTTGATTTTTCCTTGCTGATTTTCCTGAGTTCTAAATAGATTCTAGTTAGCAGCCCTTTGTTGGATGTATAGCTTAGACTTTTGCATTTTTTTTCTGAGATCACTACAAACATGAATTAATCTTTTGAGGATACAAACCTTGATCATCTATTCTTAATAACCATTATATTGGATCTAATCTTTGTAAAGTCCGAAAGAGCAACAGAATTTAATCATTCCTAAGGGGCTTAGAAAATAAAAGATAGAATGAGAAATATATAAATGAAACAATGAAATATCATTTAGCACTGCAGAAATATTTACAGTACATCAATGATCATCAGATGTAAAGGAAGGAAGAAGGGCCATATTAAACTTTTTTTTAACTTAAGGTTCATAGCTTGCTTATTCTGGAGGGAGAGGATGAGAGTCACAGGTATAAAGTTAACTTTGGTCTTGCTGCATTATCCCAGTTTGCTGAATCTATCGATCAAATGGGTTATATAATTTTCCATTCTTTCTCTTTTCTTTACTTGCAAGCAAATGATTTTGACATGAGCAAAATAAGTTTTTAAAAAAGAAGCTGTATTTACAAGGGTTAAATAATTCAACTAGTCAACAACACCTCTTTCAAAATATATTTGAAGTAGAGAATTCCTTAGGCGATTTACGCTTTGGGGTGAGCATCTTTCCTTGGCATTTTATTCTCTGTAGTAATTCCATTAAAAGAGCACAATTTATTTCGTATCTGTCTTTGCAGATTTTATCAATGCTGAAACCTTTTAAACTGAGAATGGGATTAAATAAACCCCATTTACCAATGTGGTAAAATATAATAGACACCCAGCCCATTAAATGGCCAGCTAAATCAATATATCCACTTGGCAGCAATTTCCAGGAGATAAGGTGGAAACCCTCCTGTTCTATTTGATAGATGAGTAAACTTAAAGGGAAGAATTTACAGTAGATTCAGCGTGTACCTTGAAGGAGTGTTCATTATTCTCAAATTGCCTTCTCATGTCAGCAGATTTGTGGTTAGTAAACATAGAGGCCATTTGTACTCCCCCTCCCATGTGGCTATAGAGGCTGCTTCTAAGCAAGTGACTGATGGGGACAGCAGAGGAGTGCTTGGATCTGTTTAACAAAGAGATTTCAGTTGCATTTAAAAGATATTTATAAATTTGAATTTTGGAAGACATATTGTTCCAAATCACCCCCAAATAATGTCTATAAGTGAATAGGGGGGATTGTGAAGGACACAGGAAGCTAAAAAGTTAATAAGAAAAATAATAATTTTCAATGTGCTTATAATGTACGTACGATTGATTGTCTATGTGTTTTATATATTTATGAATTTAACAGAAATTGACCAAAAGAGGGAAACTATTGTGTTTACAAATTGCCAGAAACTATTCTTAGCACTTTTACATACATTATTATTTGTTTGATCTTCATAAAAAAATCTTTGAAATAAGTATTATTATGGATTCAGAAACAGAATCAAAGTTAACTGCCCCCAAATCACAATAAAAAATATTGAAGCTAGTATTTTAATTTAGGCATTTTGCTTCCTAGACCCACTGGTTTGTATGACAAAATACTAGAAATGGTAAAATTCTTATATATATTTTAATAATCTTAGGCTAAGTCTGAGTGTTTTAAATAGGAATTAACTTTGTAGATGACAGTTCAGAAGACAGAAGCCAATCACAAAAGTTAGAGTCAAACCTTGAAATCAGACAAGAAGCAGCAGGTCATGGTCAATATCCCAGAAAATACTCATGATCAAAAATAAGAGTTGAAGCAGTATCACAGTTAGAAGCCAAATTCTGTGGATCCCTGGAGTTACATTTAAACAAAGAGTTATCATAACCTTAAATGAGGCAATCAATATGCCTGAAAGCCCCTATTTTGCATTGGATGTATTTTAATTTTAACAAATGCTCATAGACTATATTGCACAGAGACAGTGCACAGCCACACTGAATCAAACAGACTGTATTTCAAGTTTCAAGTCTTCACCATTCTTCAAGTGTGAAATTTCTGGCAACATTCTTAGACGATTTAGCCTCTCTAAGTCTCTGTTTCCTTATGTGTAAAATAAAGAGATAGAACTTAACTCATGGTTTCAACATGAAAAGGTTAAGTATTGCATGTAAAACATTTAGCCTACTGCCTTGCACTTAATAAATGCCTAATAAATGTCCTATGTCTAGTATATATTCTCTGTATATACACACAAATATATATGTGTTTATATATGACACACACTTTTATGTCTATAGATATGCTTTACATGTATACATATATAACATACATATATTTAAATTATTTAAATTGCATATATGTAGATATATGTGTATAAATATATAGTATATATAATATAAATATGTTTTATGTTATTGACTTAATAATCTATATAAAATGTGTTGTAATTTTTTTGAGCATATAATGTAAACATATTTCATTTTGATATTTTAATAACATTTCTTCACAGAATGACTTTTCAAAGGCTATACAACATTCAACTCTGTGAGAGACCCAATATTTACTTAATTATTCACTGAATATTCATAAAATTTTACATTTCTCCCCAATATAAACAATGTTGTAATGAACATCTTTTGTATGAGTTGTTTTTGTTTTTGTTTTTATTTATTTGTTTTGGATTATTAGAATAGAAAAGCAGAAATTAATTGATCAATTTTTATATTTTATATTAATTTCTATTATAAAACAATACAATAAAAATTTATAAATATTTTGGAGAACCTACCTTAAGCTATATTAATCACTTTATAATATATGCATTACATACTTTCTTCTTTCAAAGAACGGATTATGCATAGCTTCTCTGAATGTTTATAGGATAGTTAGACAAAGATAAGAGATTATGTTAATTAAACTCTGGAGTCAAAGAAAAGAAGTTAGCATACTCTGAGTAATGATAATTTTACTTTACATATCATGTGCTGTGATGGACAATTTCTATTACCTTACTTAAATATCACTACAGTCCCAAGTAGACATGATCTCCACTTATAGTAGAGGAAGCTGAAGCCACAGAGCATGTAGACTCTGCCCCACGTCATCAAATTACAAGGAAGCAGAAAATGGACTTGAACTCAAATCTGAGTCTCTAATTCTCAACAATGAAGCATGATACAGAAATTTCTTGTGCGTGCAAGGCCCCGAGCTGAATATTGTGGGATGACACCAAAGCTTTCCCCACCGCAGTGTTTTGCCACAGGCTCTCCCTGAATGTTTAGTTTAACCTCCTCTCAGCAACATATTTAGCATTCTAGAGCATAGGAGGGAAAAAAATGAATACAAGTTTTGCACTCCTTTATCCATGGATCCAAGTTAGAAAACAGATGCTAAATTAGAAAAAAACTCCAAGAATCTAGTCTGAAATGCTCAGTTATTGTTCTACAGATTTGCAGAATATGCCAGAAATCATAGAGGATGGGTGGACAGGAAGTGGGGGTGTGGGGGGGGATGGAAGTGTTGGAACGAAAGCTGTTTTTGAGAACTGTCAGTAATAGAAGAACAAAATTTCTATCTTAGAATGACAGGCACTTCACAAATATTTATCTTGGTGGTTTACAATATAAATATAAACCTTCAGGGGCTGGCATGGACACTGTTTGGATTGGAAATATTCCCCTGATTTAATGACTGTTCTGAAGATGAAAGTCTCCTTTTTTGGTGCTATTGGGTATGCAATGTTATAAACTTCACTGTCTCCCCATGAACCAGATATTAAGAAGGGAAGAATTGATTTTCAGGGTTAAGAGGCTTTTGAGTTAATCTTCCTGTATACAAATGTATTAAGCATGGTCCGTTCAGAGTCAATAATTCACTCCTTTGTCCCTGAAGTAATGTATTTAGCCCTGACATAGGTGGTTATTTACCGCCTTTAGTGAGTTGTTTCTTGCAGCCAACCTCAACTTGCACAGATCTAAATATGACTTTAAGCCAAGTCTGGGAATAATTGTAGTAGCTCTTGCTGTTCTTAAGATGGTAAGGTGCCTTATAAGGAAAGCAAGCCTACTGAATTACTTCATATTTCCAAGGCAGCATAGCAAGGGTGTGCTCCCTCTCTCTTTCCTAATCAGTACATCATGGATGCTCAGCATTTATGAACATATCTTCTTTACTGTCCTCTGTAGCTGTGGCAGCTTTCAGGTTTTACCTTAGTGTATATGGAAAAAGAAGAGATTTTTCATGTCCTTCCATCTGATACTCAGTGTTGAGCTCTTTCTGTCTTTCTCTGCTGGGCTGCTGGTTAATTTTCTGCTTGCTGAAAGCTACCTCCTAAAGCTTCTGGACACTTTCCCCTTGAAGGAGGGCTGCTCTCTCTGCACACTCAGCAGGGAGAGGTCAGTGTGAGATAGATCTCATTTCCTTTAACAGCTCTGTGCTGGTTGTTTGTATAGGGCTTAGTTTATAAATGTTTAATTAGCTATAGTCTACCTTAAAATAATATTATACAACTTTAAGTGTAATGAGAGGCTCTCACAGAGATATGCTCCCAGTTTCTCCTTCCCTTTTTCGTGGAGTCATTGCCATAACTTTTACTTTTACATATGCCATAAACATACGTTACTGTTATTCTTAATTAGAGTTATATATTTTCAGCTATCGAAAATAAGAAAAAGCTGAACTTTATATTTACCATGATTTATGTAATTTCTAATATTCTTCGTTTATGTGCATGTGTGTGTTGTCCCAATTTCTATATGATAAATAGATATCCTTTTGTTTGGAAAATTCCTTTAATATTATCTATAGTACAAAAATACTATCAAAAAATTCTCTCGGTTTTAGTTTGTCTGAAAAAAATGTCTTATATTTCATTTTTTGAAAGGTATTTACACTTGATATAGAATTCTGGGCCAACAGATTTTCTTCTTTCATCACATAAAGGCATTACACCATTGTCTTTGGCTTGCATAACTTCTGATGAAACTCTGATGTTCTTTGCTCCTCTGTATGTAATGTGTATTTTAATTGCCAGCCACCTTCAAGATCTTCTCTTTATATTTTGTTTTCAGAAATTCAGAACCAATATATCTTAAGTTTATTTCCTCTCTTATTTTCCTCTTTATTTACTGATTTAATATTTATATACTTATTTATTTGGCATTTATCATGTTTGGTGTTCCCTCAGCTTCATGGACTGTGATTTGGTGCCTGCTATGGTCTGAATGTTTATGTCTTCCCAAAATTCATATGTTGAAATCTTACCCCCAAGGTGATGGTATTAGTAGTCTGAGACTTTGGGAGGTAGTTAGGTCATGAGGGCTCTACCCTTGAATAGGATTAGTGTCCTTATAAAAGAGCCCAAAGGGAGTTTGTTCACCCCTTCCACCACATGAGGACACAGTAGGAGGTGCCGTCTGTGAACCAGGAAATGGTCCTTCTCCAGACACCAAATCTGCCAGAGATTTGATCTCTCCAGAACTGTGAGAAATAAATTTCTTTTGTTTATAAAATACCCAGTTTATAGTATTCTGTTATAATAGCCTGAATGATCTAAGAGTATATCTCATTAAATTTGGAAGTTTTCAGCCATCTTCTGTTGAAATATTTATTTTAACCTGTTCTTTCTCTCTTCTCCTGCCCCCTCTCTGCTGGAATTTTCTATTTGTTCATGTGTGATGTAGTTTTTTCAATGGAACCTTTAACATATCAATCATAGTTATCTTGAATTCCTCTCCAGATGTTGCAACACCTGGGTCATTTCTCAGTCTGGTTTGGGGGATTGACTTTTCTCTTGCAGTATGTTGCTTTATTTCTTATTTCCTTTATGTCTTGTAAGTTTTGATTAAAAGTCAGGCATCTTGTGTGAGGGCAACAAAGACTAAAATATATTCATGACTGAAAATGGATGCCTCTTTTTGCTAAGTTTTTATTAAAGGTAGAGTTAAGTCAATCAAGTTAGGTGTTGTGCTAGGTTTAGGCATTGTTTTCACTATTTTTTTTAATTTCAGAATATTATGGGGTACAGACTTTTTGGTTACATAAATTGCTTTTTTACCATTCAAGTCAAAATTATAAGTGTTTTCACTATTGTTATCCTCAGTGCACCACAGGCTTCAAAGTCCTCTAGTGTTATATTTTGTTTAAGATGAGGACCAACCAGTTTGTCACAGGGTTTTCTGCAATGACTGTTCTACCCTAAACTGTAGGATTTCTCTTTGCATCTTGATCTCAGAGATCCCCCCTTTCCATGCTCTTGCTTCACCCTCAGCAGTACCCTGTTGCTGAGATACTTGCTAGCCAGGGGTGGAAGGAGTACAGCATTCTCTCTTGTTCTGATTCAGTTCCAGTCTTGGTCAACTGTTGTGTGCCAAAATCATGGGATCCTGCCCCTCCTTCACTACTATTGGACCTGTAATGGCCTACACCCAGGAGTTCCCTGCCCATGACCAAGGGTGAGCCTGAACATCTGCTGTTAGAATGACAGAGTTTGCTGCCTTTCCTTAAGCATCTTAAGGCTTTTGTTCCATATGGAATATAGGAAGGCAAGATCCAGACAGTTCTTGTATAATTTCCTGCAGTAGTCTCTAAGTCCCTCACCCATGCCTTCACCAGGACTGAGGCATGTTCCTGTCTATATCCTTCCCTCCAGTCTTTTCCATAAACCATTGAGTTCTATGGAGAAGAGCCTGTGAGTAGGTACAGATTTCTTCTGTGTTTGCAGCCCCTAAATGTTCTATATTCTTTTGCAAGACTACATTCAGTTTTTAAAAATTCATTACTTTAGCTGAATACTTCTTATTAGTATCCAGAAAAACTAGTAGAGAAAGAAGTTGCCAAGGGTCCTGAATCACTTTGAAAACCTGTCTTTCCTTAGATTTTTGGTTAGTTATTTGACCCAAGACCTCAACTCTCTGTTGAATTCAAGAAAAGTGGTGATTGTACCTGCTAGCTGGTTTTGCATTTTTGTAAAAGTCAAGTACGTGCTTGTCAGTTCATCAGTTTTTTCATGATAATCATAAGATGACACAGGTTATAACTGTAGATTGTATATCAGAGAGTTTTTAAAATAAACCTTTTATTTTAAACTAGTTTTAGGTTAATGGAAAAATTCAATAGAGTTCCTACATGCTCTGCACCATACCTCATGTATCATAATTAATTATTCAAATTTCCTTAGTTTTACCAAATGTCCTTTTGTGTTCTGGGATTCCTTCCAAGATGTAATATTATATACACAATACAACATTTTAGTTGTCATGTCTCCTTTGGCTTCTTTTAACTGTGACAGTTTCTCAGACTTTTCTTGTTTTGATGACCTTTGATGACAGTTTTGAGGAGTACTGGTCAGTACTTGGTGGGAGTGGGATGTCCCTCAATTGGGATTTGTCTGTTTTTTCATTTTCTCATGATTAGACTGGGGTAATGTGTTTTGGGGAGGAAGATCACTGAGGTGAAATACCATTCTTGTCACATCATATAAAGGATACCTACTACTCATGTGACTCATAAGGGCTGATATCAACCTGACCTCCTGACTGAAGTTATGTTTGTCAAATTTTCCTATTGTAAAGTTACTATTTTTCCTTCTTCCATACCCTTAGGAATTTAATTACTATGCATAGCTCACCTTTAGGGAGTAGGGAGTTATGTTCCACTTGCTTAAAAGTACATAAATTATTTGTAATTTTTTTGCATGATTGATTTTTCTCTGTATGAGTGACTTGTCTTTATTAAAAATATATCATCAGAATTGACTCATAAATATTTATTTCATATTTTCAGCTATTATCCAATACTACCTATTTTATTTTGATGCTAAAATTACTCCAGCTATGGCCATGGGGAACTCTTTCAGCTGGCTCCTGATTCATTTTACATGCCCCCATCATTGTGTGGGAGGTGTTTTCATCTAATAGCTTTAATATATTAGTCATTACTCATTAAAATTACTTTTGTGTTTTATGTGAAATAGAAAGCTACTTTTTTCTTATTTTGGTATTGTCAATTGTGTATTCAATAATATCTCATTTACTGACCCACCTGAAATGTCAACATGAGGAATCAACTTTACCATGTATTTTTCTTCCTTTAAGGATTCTGTTTAGATATTTGTGCCCACATTTTTTAGCTAATATAATGCTTTTGCAATGCTTTAGTTTTATAACATATTTTGATACTCTCAATTTTGCCTGTTATCTCATAGAAGGTGAAAGTAAAATATTTACAGTTAGATAGGAAGAATAAATTCTAGTGCTCTATTGCACAGTAGGGTCACTATAGCTAACAATAATACATTGTATATTTCAAACAGCTGGAAGAGTGTTTTTGATGTCCTTACAACAAAGAATGATAAATGTTTAAGGTGGTAGATATGCTAATTACCATGATTGGATCATTACACAACGTACGTACGTATGTATCAAAACATCACATTGTACCCCATAAATATGCACAATTATTGTGTGCCCATATAAATTAAGAAATAAATAAGTCAACAGTTAATATGTCAAATAAGGTGATAAAGGGAAGATGATTTAACAAAGTTGGTAGATGTATCAGACAGGAATTTATTGGTAATCTTTGTGAATAGGTCAGGTAATGTGATTCCTCCAGCATTGTTTTTTTGTTGTTGTTTTTTGTTTTTTGTTTTGCTCGTGATTGCTTTTGCTATACAGGATCTTTTGTGTTTTTTTCTTTAAATGTTTTGTAGAAATTAGCAATGAAGCCATCAGGTTCTGGGCTTTTCTTTGATGAAACACTTTATTATTACTGCTTCAGCCTTGTTATTATTTATCTGTTCAGATTTCCTATTCCTTCCTGATTCAATCTTGATAGGTGGCATATGTTCAGGAATTTATCCATTTCTGCTAGGTTTTGCAATTTGTTGACATATAATTGTTCCCAGTAGTTTTTATATTCCTTGGTATTTCTGTGGCATCAGTTGTAATGTTTCCTTTTTCTTATTGGACTTTTTTTGACTCTTCTCATTTTTTCTTAGTCTGGCTAACAGTTTGTCAATTTTGTTTGTATTTTTTAAAAAACAACTCTTTTATTGATTTTTTTTGTATTTTTTCTTTATTTGTTGAATTTTGCTCTGATCCTTATTGTTTCTTTCCTTCTAGTGATTTTGGCTTTAATTTGTTCTTGTTTTTCTAGTATCTTAAGATGCATCATTAGATTGTTTATTCAAAACTTTTTATATAATTGTGTGTGTTTCTTGCTATAAGCGTTTCTCTAAAGAGAAATGTTTGTTGTTGTATCCAACATTTTGCTATATTGCATTTCCATTTTCATTTGTCTGAAGAAATTTTTAACTTCTTTTTTAATTTCTTCATTAACCCATTAGTTGTTTAGAAGCATATTGTTTAATATCCATATATTTGTAGATCTTCTGAAGTTTCTCCTATTGTTGATTTTTAGTTGTACTCCGTTATGTTCAGAAAAGATACTTGATATGATTTCAAATTTTTTGAATTTGTTAAGACTGGTTTTGTGTCCTAACATATAACCTATCCTGAAGAATATTCCACATGTGGTTGAGAGAATTTGAATTTTACAGCTGTTGGATGAAATGTTATGTAAATGTCTGTCAAGTCTATTTGGTCTAGAGTGAACTTTGAATATGATGCTTCATTGTTGATTTTCTATCTAGGCCCCTACTATTATTGTATTGACTCTACCTCTCCATCGTGATCCATTAAGGTTTGTTTTATATATTTAGGTGCTCCAGTGTTAAATTTATATATATTTTCATTATTATATTCTCTTCCTTTATTGACCTCTTGTTGTTTCTTTTTATATTTTTAACTTGAAATGTTTTATGTGATATAAATGTAGGTACTCCTGCTTTCTTTTGATTTCCATATTCACGGAATATCCTTTTTCATTGTTCAATTTTAGTCTACACATGTCCTTATAGGTGAATCGAGTCTCTTGGAGAGAGAATACAGTTGGGCATTGTTTTTCATGTATCCAGCCACTCTATATGGATCATAATCACAGAGAACTGAACTTCTTACCAGCCAATTTTGGTTTTACTTGTCTTTCCAGTCCAAAGAGGCTTTACAGCCTCACTCTTAGGTTGAGGTTTCCCCTTAGCTTTGGGGATGTAATTTTGTATACAGACAATTGTTCACATTGTGTTTCAGCAGTGGCACAATTGTTCAAGAGGCCTACTCTGCCATCTTTAACTAAACTTATTATCTATCTCCTTATCTTACAGCTTTAGCTAATAGGAGGAACCCACTCTCATTACTCATCCTCATAAAGATTGAGATTTACAAAGGTGGAAAAAAAAGAAAGCAAGGGATGGAAAAACTGAATAGATTATTTAGCACATAGAGTTATCCTGCAAATAGAAATGATAAATTCATGAAATAAAAAAAGTCAGGTGATATAGAAGACAATGAAGTAATGTGACTGATGTTGAAAATAAGTCAGCATGTTTTCAAGAAATAAATCCTATCTGACAACATCTGTGTGTTAGCAGTTGTGAAGGTTTGAATAAAATTAAAATGTGATGTGTGCCCTTGCGACAAGTGCTTGTATATAGAAAAAATAATTTTACGCTTCCTATGGAACCAGAGAAGATCCCGTATAGCGAAAGCAATCCTAGGCAATAAAAACAAAATGGGAGTTATCCATTTATCAGACTTCAAACTATAGTACAAGGCTATAGTAATTAAAACAGCTTTCCACTGGCACAAGAACAGGGACATTGACCAATGGAACAGAACAGAGAACCCAGATATAAAACCACCCTTGTATAGCCATCTAATCTTTGACAAAGCATACAAAAACATACACTGGGGAAAAGAA
>VBSM01002608.1:109008651-109058575 GCA_008086735.1 Cheirogaleus medius
AAAAAAAAGAAATATCTTACACCCATCAATCTACTACAAAGCTTGTCTCTCAAAGTAACTTATGATATCATATGAGATCTGAAGACATTTTTTCTAGTTTCCTTCTGGATCTGTTTATTACAGCTGTGCCACTATAAACCAACATTTAGTGTTTGAAATGTACTACTTGTTTAAATTCAATGGTGGCAAACAATTTTGTTTCTCTACCTCTCTGAAAAATTATCTGCTTATCATAGTTTAATCTTATGCTCTTTCTATTTTTCTCACTTTCTCTCCCATCTCTCTCTCTCTCTCTCTCTCTCTGTCTCTCTCTCATACACATACATACCCACACATCCACCAATAAAACTCGAGCAATCCTCTTTTTCCACTTAATTGTCAAAATAAAACTGGTATTAAATTTGTACACTCATTCCCCTTACTAAGCAATTATTTGGTTACTATTGTACCATATCCTTATTCATCAAATTTAATACTAGAGACAAACTTAGCCAAAGAGTGTGCAAGTATGAAAAAGGAACAATCTCTGTCTTCAATAAAATAATAACAGCCAAGAATTTATTTATGCCTTCATTTACTCCACAAATAATTTTTTTGAGAGTAGAGCCCTTTTCTTTGTTGGCTACCACTATATTCCCACTGGTAACAAACAGTTGCTGGTATAAGTTAGGCATTTATTGACCATTACTAAATTATTCATTGAAAATAAGGAAGGAAAGTTTATATGAGAAAAGATATAAGGTTGTATTTAGTACACGAAGGTAAAGGAAACAATGGCCATCATTAAATATGTGAAAGACTATGAGGTTATTGCAGAGAGTTGTACACTGTGATTGTTAATTAGGTGAAAATATTCTGTATTGGAAGGAATATATTTTGGATTTTTTAATGGATGAAAGCAAAGAATTTGAATAATGTGTGCCTATTCCTAAAGGAGCTATGGGAATCTTGGTTCCACAAACATTTTAAGAAAAATGTCTAGAAATTATTAACTATGTATTATTTGAATAGTCACTGGAGGGCAGGTTGTTGAAATCCACAAGGCACCTCATGTTGAGGCTAATGTCCTTATTAAATATATGTAGCTATTTGCATCTAAAGCTTTCCTTTATCTTCTTTGTCATCTCTATTTATAAATTGCTGAAATCTGGGTAAAATAGATAATTTCCCAAAGTTATACTAGAATACGCAATGCTGAATTTCATAAATAGCCTTTTTTTTATTTTTCTGCAGCCTGGCACAGAAAATTTCTTGAAATATTAAAACACAATTCTTGCATTTGATGTAAATATAATACTTATGAATTTTAAATATTTTCAGTATACTACTCACTTAATACTTTAAACAAATACAGTGCATCTCAAAAATACATTTTTAGTTCTGGGAAAGGAAAAAAGGAGACATTGTCTACCTTACATTTATGCATAGTATTTAAATATCACATAGTGCAATTTGAGGGCCACCAGCTGACTGTAGGCTTTTATGTCTCTCTCAAAGGAGCACCTCGAAGATATGTACATTTACCTGGGAAAGGGACTTCTTTTGTACATGTGGTGACATTTAAATAGGAAATATTCTATAATAAATATATACAAATAACCCAGTGTTCTATAGCATTGGACAGAGCCAAAGGCTACAGATCACAAATGGAGAAATCTGAATATGGTCCCTGCATCTGGATTTGGTCAGAAGAGTGTATACCCTACATATTCAAAGTGAAAAGTGTTAGTGGTTTAGTGACAGTCATATTTTCAAGATGGGGCATTAAAACAAAAAAATCAGCAATAATTCAATTAAAAACATACTTAATAGTTATGAATATTTAGATACTTCTGTAATTTTTAAAATATTTATTTGCTTCAAAGACATCATCTCACTTAATAGGTAAACCTTAAAATCATTTCTGCTTGAGGAAGGAGCAAAAGAAAGATGCTCTATTATCATTATTATTTCTCTTTGATTTCATTATATACTGTAATTAGATGAGTAGAAAGTGAAAACTTGGAATAGTCCTGGTAAGGGAAGTAGGAGTATTATTTTAATAAAAAGCAAACCATAAATCACAAGAAAATTCGTATCAATGTATATAGTAGTAGATTGTAAAAATAGCATACAGGGTTCAGTAGCATTTATATGTATAGCCTACTTATATGATAAAAAAATAAAATACTTCATTTTTAAGCACAAATTAAGCACTAAATTGTCCTAGTACATTTTGTGCTTATAAATTAATTCTTGAGACTGGATAACTTATAAAGAACAGAATTTATTTTCTCACACTTTGAAGGCTGGGAAGTTCAAAATGAGAGTACTGGTATATGGTATCTGGTGAGGGTCTTCTTGCTGTGTCCTCACAGGGCTGAAAGAGGGAGAGCAAGAAAGCGAGGTAAGCAAACACTGAATGAAGCCTCTTAGATAAGGGCCTTAATACCATTAACCAGGAAGGAGCTGTCAAGGCCTAATCACTTCTTAAAGGCCCCACCTTAGTACTATTGCATTGGCAACAGCTAAATTGTGGACGGGGCAACATTCAAACCACAGCACCTAGCAATAAACTTTCAAAAATTTTAAGAAATATATGAAGAAGACTTTCAAATGCTACTAAAGGATATTAAGAAAAATTTGAACAAATGTGAAAATATAACACGTTCTGAGATTTAAAAAAAACTCAGCTTATAAGGATAACAATATTTCCTATAGTGTTTAACACATTTACTCTAATTTAATTAGAATATAGATATTTTTAAACTAGAAAATGTGAATGTGAAGTTTCTATGAAAAATCAAGAAATGGTCAGAAACACCTTGAAACAGATCAATGAAGGGGGACTAATATTACCGGATAGTAAAACCTGATATTTTAAATGTCCAGTAATTAAGACTGTGCAGTACGCTGCATGAATTGTTAGGCCAAACAGTGGAACAGAATATTACATCCATACATACACACAAATTCAGATGTAAATTTGGTATATGTTAGCGGGATAATCTGGTTACCACTGCTGTGTAGCAAATTACCCTAAAATTTATTGGCTTAAATTATAATAATTTATTATCACTCATAACATCTGTGAGTTAGGAATTTGGGAGCAGCTTAGCTGTGATTCTGCCTCGTTAATTCTGGGGTCATCTCAAAGCCTGCTTCATTCCTGTGCCTGGTGCCTGGGCTGAAAGCTGGGTAATGGAAGACCTGGAGCTCCATCTGCATCTCTCTGCATCGCTCTGTGTATCTCTTTCTAACTCTCCACAAGGTCTGTTCCTCATGGCAGTGTCAGAGTAGCTGGACTTCTTACTTGGTGGCTCAAGGCTCCAAAGGCACATTTCCTGAGACAGAAAGCCAGGTAGAAGTCATATTGCCTTTTATTACCTAGCTTTGTAAATGACACTGCATCACTGCCACTTTATTCTAATGGTTAAACAGTTAACACAGGTATTCCTAAGAAAAGGGGACAGAACATAGATCCTTGCTCTCAATGTAATAGTGTCAAGGTTTCTTTTTAAGAAAATTATGCTATCTTGGAATATTAGAAGTTCTTTAAATTCAAATGGAAATAGACAAATTAAGCAATAAATGCTGTGCATGGCCTATTAAAAATACAGATCCATATTTAATGAAAAACCAAGAAATTCCCAACACAAAGAATATGTAAATATAGATTCATAAAAGCACAAATTACTAGAAGAAAACTTTGGCAATTCTTTTTTAATGCCAACTATTACTCAACCTAAAGAAACCACACATCCTCAAAACTACGAATCTGATATCATAAATGTAAAACCTTTTACATGGCTCTAAAATTTAAAAAAGATAAAGTCAAAAAATGATGGAAAAAGGTAAAGTTATAAGAAATGTTTGCAACTCCCATCATAAACAGAGACCTAATGTCCTTAATATTTAAAAAAATACTCTCAATTCAGTAAGATAAAGGCTAATAACCCAATGAGGGAAAACAAAATAAGAAATAAAAGAGTATTAATGAAAATAGCATAAACAGTACTTAAAACATTTAAAAAGCTACTTAATCTCATTTATAATAAGGAAAGAAAATTAAAATCATGATGGAATCCCTAATTGACCCATAAGAATGATATCACTTCAAAACTTATTAGCACATAGTGCTGGTGAGGCCCATGAGGAAAACAGGATTGTTTTGCTCTTGAAAGTGTAATTATTAGGGAGGGACTTTGGGTAATTTCTTTCAAAATTGAAGTTGACTCCACTATTTCACTTCGGGGAATATATCTGTGGTAGAAAGAATTCTAAGAAGATCCCCAATGACCCATGTCTTTTTATAATCCACACCCCTTGAGTGCATGTAAGACCTATAACTTCCTTCTAAACCAATAAAATATGATTAAAGTAATAGGCGATCATTCCTGTGATTATATTGTTATAAGCCAAAGGTGAAGGAATTTTTTGCAGATGTAATTAAGGCCTTTAATCAGTGAACTTTAAATTAATTAAAGATAAGATTATCCTGGGTAGGGCTGACTTAATCAAGGAAGCTCGTTTAAAAAGGACATGCTTGAAGCTTTGACTTGAGTGGGAGGAGAGGCAAGGGCAATATATGTAACCTTAACAATATTTTTACCCCCATAATATGATGAAATAAAAAATAAATAAATAAAACAAAGAGGATCTAGAGGCAGTAAGAATTCAAAGGGGCCAGAGACTCCCTTCTGCTGTTATAAAAAAAATAATCTACCATGAGTTCTACAGCTACAAGGAACTGAATTCTGGAAACAACCTGAGTGAGCTTGGAAGAGACCCTGGGTTTCAGATGGCAACAAAATTAGGCTGATATCTTGATTATTGCTTTTTGAGAACCTGAGCACAGGACTAAACTATTCCATGCTGGATACCTGACCCACAGAAACTGTGATATCATAAATAAGTGTTGTTTTACAGCTCTAAATTTGTTGTAATTTTTTATGCAGTGGTAGACTAACATATCGATTCTTTCATAAATTTGTAGCCATGCAAGTTGATGTATGTTAATTAAGTTTTTTCATTGCTGCATCGCTTATAATACTAAAAATAAACTAAAAGTCCATCAGTAGGACACTAAGTAATGGATGATGCTCTATATATGTGATAGAATATTAAAATAGAATGAGGAATTTCTTTATTATGTACTGAAATACATATATCTTCATAATATGTTATTAAGTAAAAAAGAGGTAGGTGAAGAACAGTATGTATGGCATGCAATTATGTAATAAAAAGGGGAAAGGAATATAAATTTATATTTTCTTATATAAAGATTAAAAAATCTTAGAATTAATCTAAGATAATAATTATTTGCTGTGGCAGTTGGAAAACTGGATCTGATTTGAAAGAGGAAAGCTGTAGGAGGTAACATTTTTACTATTAATGCATTATTTATCTCAACAATTTTAATAAATATACTTTATTTAAAAATGTTAGAAAGAAAATATGAATGTAAAAAATCCATAATACAGTATTAGGGAATATCACAACAGAAAAATAATATGCCTTAACAAGAATCATGGAGACCAAGAAGATTCAAGAAAATAACACAATGTAAGAGCATTTACAGGGTTCAAGGTGAGAGTGAATAGTTGGCATGTTGTTGGATGATTGGTCTAGTTTAAAGCACTTGAAATTGGTAGACAGAATGAACATGATATGCTATAATTTTTAGAGGTAGTCCGGTGTTGGTGAGTAGGATATGAGGTACAATGAACCTAGAGATTGGTAAAGGGAAACAATGGACCATAGCAATGCTGTGTTGAGAGACAACTGTGTCCTACAAAATGTGGCCCAATCAAGAAAACTCCTTTCTTATTTCTTAACCCCAACCCCTACCTTTCCCACAGTAGCATTTTCTTATTTGTTTCAGGAAGTTTTTTCCCAAGTTACATGATGTTTACATGGTGTCGATATTGACTGCGTTATTCAACAACACTCTTGATGACACTGGTATATTCTAGTGTCGTTATTTGAGGGATCTCATAGCTGCCCAGCTATTTAGCATCTCAAACCACTAGTTTTCTGATATGATTCCTCTTTTACTGCCAGAGTGATTCTGACTGTATTTGTCAGAAACAAATCTATGCTGATATAATACATAGATGATTTTATTGTTTGTTAAGTGAGAAGATTTGAGCTTTTAAACAATGAAATTGTAGAGACATCTCAAGAGTGCTTTGCACTTTAAAAGCACTTCTGTGAATTCAGTTTATGAGAAAAACACTGCCAGAATAATGATATCTGCAAATCAGGTACAAAAAATATGAGTGAAAAAAATCCCTTTGGCTTGCTCAGAGTCCGTCTCTGGGATTTGTTTTTCCATGCTGGGAAGCTGTGGGGAACAAGTCTGAAGCTGGTACTGTTTGTACCACATCTGGTACCATTAAAGGTTTAGCCCTCACCCCACTACAACCCTGCACAAAAAAGCAAGAACTTGGGGGTATTTTATTCACCATAATTCATTCTAATTTCCTGCTGCTTAAGCTGCAACCTGGGAGTCTTTATGCACTTTGGGAAACTAGGTTCACTATAGCAGGCCACAAGGGAACTATGTAGTGTGAAGAAGCTGTAATTTACAAAATACCCTCTGGAGAAAGGAGGGAGGGAAAGGAACTTGGAAAGTGCTTCCTTTTCTGCAGCGGAGCTTATACACTATGGGAATTGCATCCAACAAACTCATTACGACACAAGAACTTCATAAATATTATACAAAGGAGTATTTCTATAGTGTACAACAAGCAACTCGGAAATCTCTTGTTCTGTTTCTACATAAGCTATTGTTATAATAAAAACACATTCCCATGGTTCTCCTAATAACCTTTGAACAAGAACATTAGCAAGATCCTTCCATGCTTCTCTGGGTAATTCTCATGACAGATATACTTGGCTTTTTTTTTTTTTTCTATTAGAGTAAGTAGCCAATGAAGCTATGTGCTGATTCTTGATAAAAATTTATTTCTGATGTTAGTAACTTGTGTCCTCTCTCATTTTTGTTAGTTTGCTTTTCTAGAAGCGTGTCAATTTTATTAATGTCTTCAAAGCAACCATTTTGGTTTCATTAATTTTCTCTATTGATTTCCTATTTTCAATTTTATTGATTTCTACTCAGATTTATATTATTTCTTTTCTTCTGTTGGCTGGAAGCATATATTACTCTTCTTTCTAAATAGAGATTCCTAAAGTAGAGGTGGCTTAGATTATTGATTATATATATCTCTTTTTTCCTAATATTTATAGCTTTTAATGCTATAAAATTGTTTCTATGCTCTGTTTTCACTGTGTCCCATACAATTTCATTTTCATTTAGGTCAAAATATTTTTTAAAATTTTTCTTGAAACTTCTTTAATCCATGTGTTATATAGAAGTGTGTATTAGATTGGTGCAAAAGTAATTTTGCACTGTTGAAATTTGCTGTTTTGGCAAATGTGTTGGAATATATTCTTAAGTAAATGTGGTTATGTTATACATCATTTTAATGCACATTTCTGGCTTTATGATTTTTTGCTAATGATTTATTACTTACTGTTTATTTTATATTTATTTTAGACTATGGAAATTATGTTAGACAAAAAGCAACTTCTAGTGATTTTCTTATTCGAGTTCAAAATGGATCGTAAAGCAGAGGAAACAACTTGCAACATTAACAATACCTTTGGCTCAGGAACTGCTAAGGAATGTACGTTGCAGTGGTGGTTCAAGAAGTTTTGCAAATGAGAGGAGAACCTTGAAGATGAGCGCAGTGGCCAGACATCAGAAGTTCACAATGACCAATCGAGGACAATCATCAAAGCTGATCCTCTTAAAACTACATGAGAAGTTAACAAAGAACTTAAGGTCGACCATTCTACTGTGGTTCGGCATTTGAAGCAAATTGGAAAGGTGAAAAAGCTCCATAAGTGGGTGCCTAATAAACTGACCAAAAATAAAAAAAAATCATCGTTTTGAAATATTGTCTTCTCTTCTTGTACACAAAAACAATGAACCATTTCTCGATCAGATTGTGATGTCCAACGGAAAGTGGATTTTATACGACAACTGGCCATGACCAGTTCAATGCTTGGACCAAGAAGCTCCAAAGCACTTCCCAAAGCCAAAGTTTCACTTAAAAAAGGTCATGGTCACTGTTTGGTGGTCTGCTGTCAGTCTGATCCACTCCAGCTTTCTGAATCCCAGCAAAATAATTCCATCTAAGAAGTATGCTCAGCAAATCAACACGATGCACTGAAAACTGCCAGCATTGGTCAACAGAAAGGGCCCAATTCTTCTCCACGACAATACTGCACATTGCACAACCAACTCTTCAAAAGTTGAATGAATTGGGCTACGAATTTGTCCCCCATATTCACTTGATTTTCCACCAACCAACTACCACTTCTTCAAGCATCTCCACAACTTTTTTCAGGGAAAACACTTCCACAACCAGCAGGAAGCAGAAAATGTTTTCCAAGAGTTTGTCAAATCCTGAAGCACAAATATTTACTCTACAGGAATAAACAAACTTATTTCTTGGCAAAAATATGTTGATTGTAATCGTTCCTATTTTGATTAATAAAGATGCATTTGAGGGCCGGGCGCGGTGGCTCACGCCTGTAATCCTAGCACTCTGGGAGGCCGAGGCGGGTGGATAGCTCAAGGTCAGGAGTTCGAAACCAGCCTGACCAAGAGCGAGACCCCGTCTCTTAAAAAAAAAAAAAAAAAAAAAGATGCATTTGAGCCCAGTTATAATGATTTAAAATTTATGGTCCAAAACTGCAATTACTTTTGCACAAACCTCATAGTTTAATTTCTAAACATTTGGTGTTTTTTCAGCTTTCTGTTATTGATTTCTAGTTGAATTTCATTTTAGTCTGACAGCATATTTTGTGTGATTTTTTTTTAAATGTTAAGATGTGTTTTGTTGACCAGAATGTTGTCTATCTTGATGAATGTTTCATGTGAGCTTGATAAGAATATGTATTCAACTGCTGTTGGATGGAGTTATACATAAATATCAGTTAGACCAAGTTAATATCTCTCAAGTTAAATAGTCATACTGAATTTCTGCTTGTTTGATCTATCAACTCCTTCTTTTAAGATATTTGCTTTATTTTTGGTATTTTGAAGTTTGAATATGGTATGCTTGGATGTAGATTTTGATTGGTGTTCTATAGAAGAAAAATGCCTTTCTATAGGAAGTTGATAAACTCCTGAGACGTGGTTTTGTATCTAACATTATTTTTGGAAATCCTCAACCATTATTACAGTACTTCAAGTATTTCTTCTGCTTCTTCTTTCTTCTCCTTCTGGCATTCCAATTACATTTATGCAATACCTTTTGAAATTATTCCACAGTTCATGATATTGTGAGAGTTTCTTTTCCCCCATTCATTATTTTTTCCTTTTACATTTTAGTTTGAGAAGTCTCTATTGATATATTTTCAAGGTCACTGATTATTCTCTTGGCCATGTCCAGTCTACTGATCAATCCATTAAAGTCATTAATACATTAAGTAATAGGATCAGAGGTAAACAGTTTTAATTTGAAGGTTTGTGTTAATCCCAGGCCATCTTTACAAACAGCAACATGACCCTGTGGACCTGTGAGGACACTTGATAAGAGGAAATTCAGATAAATTTGCTATACTTTGAAAGCCTGCACACTTGAATTTGGGGATGCCTCAAATTTTAGAGACTTCAGGAAGTAGAGGCAAGAAGCACAAAATATGCATCACAACTTAAAACAAAATATTAACTCAATGTCTATAATAATGACTATGTTTTCTGAACAAAGAATTAGACCACATAGAGAATTAATTAACAAACAATGTGCTTACCCAGTGTTCACAACTGCATGCGCCTACGGGGCTGAGCAAGTAACATCAGTGTCTTACTCACTCTGGTAGTAACAGGAAAAATGGGATGGGGGGCTGAACCAATAAACAAAAAGACCACATTAAGGCATTTAAATTAAAAATTAAGCCAAAAATTGCATCTGTGGGCTCTATACAGACTAATGACCACTGCTTTTTAAAGTATTATGTATGAAGCTGATTTATTTATGGGATTTCTACTATGTAGGCTCAATAAAACAAAACATTTAGATGAGAAAATAGAAAAATTTATCTATGACAAGAAGATTACTATGTTTCCAGGAAGAAAAGTAGATTTTTCTCCTATCGTATATACACAGGAAATTTGCAACTGAGCTGGATTTCTCATACATGTAGGGGAGAAGATTAAACAGAATGTCACCCTAAAGTATCTGTTTGGCAGACAGACCAAATTTAAGAGTTGCTATTGTTAACTTATTGTCATATTCTTTAATAAATTCTGGAGGCAGCTCAATGCAGGTACCAGGAGCAACAACAGAATTCTAGGGAAACAATTAGATAATATAATAATTAGAATTAAAATATTCATCATGTCTGATCTGATAATTCTACTTTTAAATTTATCCTTCATTGCTAATATAACATAAAAATTAATATTTATGCAAAGATGTTCCTTGTCTATAAAACAGAGGATATCTACGAACAAAAACAATCTTTATCTAAGTAGATCAAGCTATGAAATATTAAAATGATTACATATAATTTATGACAGACATTAAAATGATGTGTGCAAAGAAACAATAACACAAGAGAACACATAATTATGACATTAAAAAATAAAATGTATTTGTAGCAATCTAAAACTTTATACACACGAAAATGCAACAGCTGAAGATCATTATTTCTGGATTGAGAAGCACTTTTTATTCTCTTTCCTCCATACTCTATCATGAAACACAAAATTTCCATGATCAGAGGGGGAAAAAAATACCTTATTTACCAATTCCTGCATATTTTCTCAAAAGAGTCCATGAGCACCAGATATTTCGTAAAATATTTTGAAAATTTGCCAAAATTAATGAAATTACACCCTTAATTAATTGAAATTCTTTTTCACTAAAATGCAAAGCTAGACAGTTATTTGAATGACTGTCATACAGAGGAAAAGCCACAATCTGCAAATCAATTGCAGAAACTATGTCTGGCACAGCTGCAGACCTTCCCAATGGGAGCCTGTGAGGGGTAGCCCATAAAACCAAGGGCTCTAAACTAGATGAGGCTTGAGGTGGTGCTGTGGAGAAAGATCATCTGTCTCTCTAACCTAGATGCTCAGGGTGTGAATTCTGTCCCCAGCTGTGTTCTCTGGGTGAAGAATCCAGTTCATGTGTATCATGGCCCAGTCTTCATATGGTCAGGAAGTCAGTTTGGTGACCTCCATGACAAAGTCGTGCTATGAGATAGGATAACAGACTGGTTGGTCTGTATGGGAAAAGCCAAAAGTCCACAGCCTAGCAAAGTGAAAATGCAGCTAATCCAAGGGAATAACCAACCAGCTTACTCTCGAAGGTAGAGAAGTCAGAGGCTCCAAGAGTGAAAACAGAATTGACGAGACTCTCTAGCTTCTGCACCAGGGAAGAAATAGGGATGTGGGGGCAGGCATTTCGGTAATTGCCCTGGTGGGAGAAGAGTGCTATGCTTGTGTTTTCCAGACTCCTTAATTCATATGCCTCTAAGAGCATTCCAGGAACTCATGTTCAGTGCCCATTCCCTTAATCCTTGGAATTTCCACACAACACTGATAGATTTTCCAGTTGCATAGTCAGCCAAACTCTACCCTCTGCCTCAGAGATGCCATCTATATTTTCCACATATCTGCATATATTTAATAATGATTTTAATGATACATAATATTCCATTAGGTTGATGTAGTATGCTTTATATATTTTTATCCTGGTGCTGAGCATTTATATTGTTTTTCTATATTTCATCTTTAGAAACAGGTACTGCTATGAACATCACCTTTGCATCATTTTGTTTTCTCTGGAAGTTTCCATTAGTTAAATTCCTAGAAGTGGAAATTCAGGTATTGCTCTTGATTTGCATTGGCAAATCGTTTTCAAAAATGCTTCTAACAACTAATAAAGATATCAGCATAATAAGGGTGTTCCAATTTTATCTCAACCATGTCCACTTTGGGCATTTTTTTGTCTCTATTTTGGCTAACTTTATGTATGTGAAACGATGCCTTGGTCTTATTTTAATTCACATTTATTTAAACTTTAGATTTTGTACAGTTTCTTATGTGCTGTTTGCTTGAGTTGTTAGTTGACATCCTTTCACATTTAACTCTTAGGATTTCAATTATTTTTTTTCTTTACATTTGAATGAGTTCTTTATATTTTCTAGATATGAACCATTTACTTTATTTTAATTTGGTCCAAGTTTTTCCTTGAGCCATTGTTTTTCTTTTCCTTTGTGGTTTTTTTTATCTCAGCTGGTATTATAGAAATATTATGTTTCTGTTTTATGGTTAAATCTCTGTATTCACTTTTAGACTCAAGCTTGACCTCAAGTTTTCTGATTTTCTTCATGGGTTTACCCCTTCATGATGACTCTGTGAGGCCCTTTTCTTCATTTCCTCTCACCATCTTCTCAGGAAATCTAGCTTTAGATCCTTTATTCATAGTGACTTAAAATATTGATGGGTCTTTTATTATAAACCAGAAACATTTCATAGACATTGAGAATCAGCCATGATTGTACAAAATTTTTGCCCTCATGGAGCTTACATTGTAGAGTAGTAGAAAGACACAGAACTGAATTGGCCAACAAATAATATTATATCAGATAGTGGTAAGTGCTACTAAGAGAATTTAAAGCCACTAATGGATATAAAATGTACTAAATGGGAAGTTTTAATTCTTCATTTAATGGATCTTGAAGAGTTGGGGAGGATAAAGCATTAGTAACTCAAACTTCCTAGAAATGTCATTATTAAAGTGACTGTTATCAATAAGGCAGTTTTGTCCAAATATTTTATTTTTTATGATTATCAAAAACATTCTGGAGCTAGGTGTTGAATGTAAAATACAATTGGAATGGTCATGTGGTTTTATCTGTCCCTTTAGCAAAATGCTTTTTTCCTCAATGTGAAATTAATTTTATCTTCAAGTCTCCTTGCCTTTGGTATACCTCTGAACATCTGATTTTTTTCTCCAAACATAAATATTTTAAATTGCTGCAATGGTAACTTAAGCCAGTATGATTTCAGGAATTCTGCAATATTCTAAGATTTTCAGTGTGCCTTTTAGATATTGCACATGCATAGCCTCTTATTTTAAAAAAAGACAGGGATTGGGATGCAGTTCATTTAGAAATCTTCTGTGAAGATTCTATCGTCAGAAAGGTACATCCAAAGAGTTTCTTTGGCTCTGCCTCGAGGGGGGAGGGGGGCATGGGCAATATACATAACCGCAATATTTGTACTCCCATAATATGCTGAAATAAAAAAAAAATAATAATAAAGATAAAAAAAAAAAACAAACAACAAAGAGTTTCCAAACAGACCACAACCAAAAACAAAATTCGGTGGGAGGAAAGGAAAATCGAAGTCACTATATCACAACTTATTTTGGTCAGCCCTGCAAAGAGAAATTAGAATGTGTCCAAACACAAACTACTTAGAGATAGTCTAAATGATTTACTTCCTCTGCTTCTTTATTTTAAGTTGCAATCAGCCTGTGGGCTGCATCAATCTCTGATTGGTTTGGGTTGGCTAATACAGTGCTTGCTAATGCTATTTTAAATTAGAATGTCTTATTGCCAGGACTTGTACTCTTCAGTTAGCTGTGAATATTGCCTGTCCACACTCTTCTTACGTTTATTTTTTCTACCTTATTTCTTTAAGCATTTGAATTTGAGAGCACTGATACAGATTCACTAATTTATTAGTGAGCAAACATTTCTCAATTGACTACTAAAGATAAAAGCACTATGTTTGGTTGGCAATGTGGTAGATGTAAAGAGAACTCAGATGTGATCCCTGCCTTTGAAGAGTTCAGAATTCTAGTAGTGTGTTTTAGAGAAGAGGCTGCTTCCTCATTCCTGAGGGTTTTTTTGCACACAAAAGGAGTTAATTTAAATTACTTGTCTTTCTCCACCTTTTTACATATTCTGCTCTAAAAAAGATACAGTGACATACCTGTTTAGGTAATCTGGCAACTGCCAGGAAGAAGCTGGATCTACTAGGCTCAGCTCTACGTGAAGCAAGCTAATCATAGTGTTTCATTATCTACAACCAACTTGGCTTTACCACTGCGTTCCAGCCTTCAATAATCTCTATTAATTAATAAAGGTGATATTCTGGTGCTCCGAATGACATTTTGTCTTATTTCTAAATCTTGGAAAAGTTCTAAATTTGTTGTTTCCTTTATACCCCCAATGAAGCATAAAATAAAAAAGTACATACAAATTATATGTCAAAGCAAATTTGAGACATGCTATATGAAGGAAACGGATGCAGTCAGAGAGTTTGGAAGTGGTTGTCTATTTTCTGTTGGTGACATTAGGAAAGGTGGAATTTAAACTTGGATTTAAGTATGAGTAATGTTTGGCAGGTGAGAAAGGAAAATGGTATCCAAGTAGGAGCTATAACAGGAACAGAGTCAGAAGAGTCCAAACAAATGCAGCAAAGAGAACAGAGAATAATTTAGATCGGCTCCAGCATAGAGTAAGTCAAGGAGAACTGTAGGAAACTGAACATGTTTCCAATGATTGAGAAGCTACAACTCCATGGTAAAAACATCAGCTTTATTTTGTTGCAATTTGAAAGCTATTGAAGCAGTATTTATAAGCAGGGAATACAATGATCAAAGATTTACTCATAAAAATTATTTTGGGAGTTATAATACACATGTCATCTAAGCCTCCATGTTCCCATTCAAGTTGGTGCCCTGATTCCCGAATCTTGATTTCACAGGCCCACGAGGGACCAGATACCATTCAATGATTCTTGTAGATTCGTAGGAGCTTATTCTTCATTTTTTTCTCTCTCTCCACATTCCTCCAACCACACGTGTTGCCTTGGTCTGTCTGCATCATTAATGTGTAGCGTATGCCATATTTTTTCATGAAAAATAGACTGATCATGAGTATACACATTTTATGAGTTTACTAACATTGCAGAGAGAAATCATTTCAGTAAGTGCCTGGGATATTCCACCATATCCCTTGCTTTACTATCTCATATCTCCTCCCTCCCATCTGCTCCAGGGGAAATTCTGACAGTTTTTCTTTTTATGTCTCAGAAAATGAATTTATTCAGGCCATAGGGGCTGAGTATGGCATTTCAAATGAGACTTTTAAACTTACAGAAAACTTGAAGGAGTATTACAGTGGACACCTATGTACCCTTGCTAATATTTTATCATCTATCTATCTATCATCTATATATCATCTATATTATTTTGCCACACTATTTTAAAGTCAGTTGCAAATATCATGATACTTCACCTTTAAATATTTCAGCATATAGGTCTAAAAATACAGATATTATTTCTAAAATCAAAAGCATCCATATCTTTGTAAATTAGTATTACTTAAGAAGTATTATAGTGTGCATATTTAAATTTTAAATTGTCCCTCAAATTTAAATTGTCCTATAATTTTCTATGGCTGCTTTTAAGATATTCTCTTTATCATTTATTTTCAGAAATTTGATGATGATATGATGTGCGATTTTCTTTGTGTTTATTTTGTTTAAGTTTCTTTGATCTTATTGGGTCTGTGGATTCATATTTTTCATAAAATTGGAAATGTTTTCAGCAATTATTTGTTTAAATATTTTTTAATACCTAAAAAATAAACATGAACCTCCCTTTCTACGTATTTTATACTGCTTGATGTTGAGCCACAGAGCACTGAGGGACACAGTGAGAGACTGCTGAAACATATGAGGGAGAAAACATAATCTAATTGAAAAAGGTGAGCAGATCTCCAAGACTGAATGATTCTTAATTAAGGAAGAATGCTAATACCAGTAATTTTCTGGTATCTTGTCTATGTATACCAGTTAGACAAAATAGCCAAATGAAATGATTGACCATCATCTAAAACATATTATAATTGCATACCAGGTAGTCCTAAATAGCTAAATTAGGGTGGTGCATCACTAGATCTCATTTATTTCTTCTAAATCCAGTTTCTTAAACTGGGAATTATTTTGCATATAAAGACAATAATAATATACCAAAAAGGCTCAAAGAAGATAGTCAGTTAGAAATAAGCTTGGAAAAAAGGCCAAAAATATAATGCTTGGATAGGAAGAAATGGCAGGCAATATATGTGTTTTTATGTTAATTCACAAGTCATTGGCATTGTGCCTTGAAAACCTCTTATACAACGTAATGTAAGCTTTTAAAAATTTATGTTATAATATTAAATATGTAACATTAAGCTTACTAGTAATTATAGAGATCTGTTTTATATTTGGATTGCTTGTACTGAGATATCCCCAAACTCATCATCTACTTTTGACTTACAACTTCCCAAATGCCCTATACGAATCCAGAATGCCATGCTTTCATACGTTCTGTATGTTATGCCAGGAATAAAGTGTCTTGTTCTTGAGTCAAATCTGCCCCTAATCACTAGCTGCTCTCATTGGTAAAATGAGAATGTTAGATTTAGTGTTATTAATATCATTTCTAACTCAAATATTCTCTGAAATGTTTTCACTAAAAAATGGTGACATTAATAGTTCTGGTACTAAAAATGTCCTATATTACATGATTAACCCATGTTTTTGTATAAGTTCTTTTCATAAAATTTCAAAATTTTGGAAATGTCAGTATTTCATTATGTCCTTTTTTATAGGATTAAGTTTAATATTTTAAATTAAATTATGATTAATTTTAGATTAAAGTAAGATGAAATCCTATGTGATATTACACAATTCTTTTAAGAAATAAAATATTCTGGGAACTTTGATCAGTACTATTATCATGATCTTCAGTAGTATCACTCTGATAAATCAGGGGCACTCGTTGAAGAAAATTCAATAATCTAACTTCAGATAGATTTACAAAGTTATTTCTTATCTAGCTTGAGTTAGTATATAAGATACTCATCTTGAACTTGATTTTTTCTTTTTGGTAAAAAATATTGTCACAGGTTTGTGAACATGCCTGAGAATTGACCAGATTATTTCAATAAGTCTGATTAGATTTTCTCCTTCTGGTTTAGAAATTCCCATATAATTTATGGCTTCCTAGAGCTTTGGAAGGGAAAAGTACCTTTGCCCTTGTCATGTTTCCATGAATTTCCTTGCTGTTGGCCTTCAGTTTCAGATAAAAACAGTTCATATAATCAAGCTGTCTCTATTAAAGCTTCATAAATATTTTTAAATGAAAATTCACTCCAAAATAAACCAAACAAATATACTCAAGATGTCCAATTTCAGTCTAGGTTGAATAAAGTAACTGCATTTTTTTCTCAAGGTAAAGGGTGATTTTCACATGAATATGATTGAAACGACTCTATCCTAAATTTTCTATTGATCTGATACTAATTTATATCTACCGCTTTCACTTTTAGGTGTTTCTGTAATCAAACAAAATAGAAATTAGCAAGCAAAAGAGAGAAAATGTCAGAGATTGTTGCAATTCCATTGAGGTAATTTTACTGTTAAGAAATTGGATATCGAAACCAGGTCCTTGTTGGTTAGTGTATCAGGGAATGGACAGGTAGCCTCTGTAATTTCAGCATTTGGAGCAGGAATGAACCAGGTAGACATATTAATATTATGATCATAGATTTATAGAGTCTGTATGTACCTGAAATTGTATTTTACCCGTTTCTGTGATCCTGTTCAATGATTTTTCAAACTAATATTGTCATATTTACTTTCATAATCAAAAATGAGTTCACATAATCTTGGTAGCTTTAATCCAATCTCATGCATTGTTAGTGATGTGGACATTGTTCAAAACCATGATTTCAGCATTCTAAAGCACATATATTTTTACAATATCTCTCATTGTGTACTTCTTATACCCATTTAATCCATCCTCAGTAATAATAGATACTATGCAAATATATCATTGGTTTTTCACTAGCAACGTCTATACCCAGAGAGAATGGATTTATCTCCATCTACTGTGAATTTCCTTTTTAAGAATGATGTTTTCATCATGAATGCAAGTGTGTTGGTGCCATTTTAATCATGGACTTACTGAGCTATGTCATGTTGTTTAGATAAGCTCAGAAATGCACATAAATGAAGGCTGGAAAGAGGAAATGCTAATTTGTAAACCAAGAACTAAAGATATGGGGAAATTCAGTATCATATCCAAATCACAGCCCAGGCTTTGAGCCTACAGCACCATATGCCTGCCGTAAAGAAAAAGGAGATTTAGGAAGGCAGATAATTTTGGTTTTGCTTTTTTCAATAACAGGAATGACTTGCCTTTGATGTTGCAAGTGTAGAGAGTTACCAATGTAGGGTATTTCATAAGTACCCTGAATTGTAGCATTCTTTTTTTCTTCTTGGCCTGCCACTGTGCATTGACCTAAAACCATTTATGGGCCGGGCCTGGTGGCTCACACCTGTAATCCTAGCACTCTGGGAGACCGAGGCGGGAGGATTGCTCAAGGTCAGGAGTTCAAAACCAGCCTGAGCAAGAGCGAGACCCCGTCTCTACTAAAAATAGAAAGAAATTAATTGGCCAACTAAAAATATACATGGAAAAAACAATTAGCCAGGCATGGTGGCTCATGCCTGTAGTCACAGCTACTCGGGAGGCTGAGGCAGAAGGATTGCTAGAGCCCAGGAGTTTGAGGTTGCTGTGAGTTAGGCTGACGCCATGGCACTCTAGCCCAGGCATCAGAGTGAGACTCTGTCTCAAAAAAAATAACATAAAATAAAATAAAAAAATAAAAAACAAAACCATTTATGACTTAAGGTATTCAGGATATGAAAAGTCAGGTTTATCCATGTTCGGATAAACCAAAGCTTCCTCTCCTGAGACACACACAAACATAGTCAAAATATACACATATATACATATATACACACTGCCTGGCCTGCATTCATTCATTTGTCTATCAAAATAATTTGTTTGGCTTCTAATATATTCTGGATTCCATTACAGTCCAGATACTAAAGAAGATAAAAACAATACAGAATGTACCTTCTTACAATGTATTGTATAAAGCAGACACATAAGCCAGTGATTATAATAAATTTCAGTCTAGAAAGTTTAATATGGGGTTTTCTAAACGTCTTGAAGCAGTCAGAAGCTTTAATAACTTCAGAGGTATAAATAATACAAACTTATAAAAATAATCTGAAAGTTTCTTTATTTCAACTTCGTATACATTTATTTAGTTTTGTACATTTTGTGTAATAAGTTTTTAATTTTAATATTTTGTTTGAGTACATCTGATTAAAAATAGCGTATGTTGACTAAAAAAGTTGATATTTCATGAATATATAAAAAATTGAAACAATAAAACTTTCCAATGATGTTTAAGTTCGTAACATTTATATTTATAAGCTAATGAAGTTTATAAAGCCTGTAAAGCACTTTGAAGCAGACATATTAAAGAGATGTATGACATAGTTTAGAAATACAGAGGAACAGGCTACTTGGACATTGTGAGTATTAGAAAACAGAAGTAATTTCCATAGTGAATTATACAGAAGACATTGTGGGTAGGAGAGATGGCATAAGAAAGGATAGAGAATTAAGGATGCTCTATGTATGATACACAGCCACTCTTTTCTTGCATCTACCATGTTGTCTCTTCTACTTACTTCTTCCCCTCCCTCTCATTCATTGAAGTCTTCCCCATTTATTCCATTTTGTTTTCCATCACAGATTGTGTCATTGTTCTCACTGTCATTAGCATATACATGGATGATATAATCAATAAACATGACTTACCCAGTTCAATTTTTCTCTGTTAGCTCACACATTTTGGATATTTTCATTATCAGAAAATTTACCCATCATGCTCAAAAAGCTCAGGGAGACTTTTTTTTTTACCTTATGGCCACAATGAGATATCTAATCAATTGAATCCTCAAATTTCTCTGTCCAAAACATCTGCCTACTATACAGAAGAACATAGTGGAAAATCAAAGACCAGCCAAATCAGAAGTGCACTTGACATCTCTGATGTAATTTGAGTACCTTGTGGTATAAAAAGGCCCTAGCTTGTCTGTGGGTCTGGGGCTCCTCCTCTGTTCAGCTCCCACACCAGGGAGGAGGCATCCTTGTCCCCCAGTTACAGGGTAGGACATGGGGGAGCATCTGTTTCCACCACGGCCTTGGCAGGGGGATGCAAAGGCTACTGCTGGAAGGCTGGGTCCCAAGTGTAACTGGCTTCGAGTGCCAGAACAGTCAAGATGGCATTCGTTGCAGAAACCTGGGATTGGCAGGCACTAGATCTCTGCTGTACTTGTTCTCCAGTGAAATGTCTCTGCATAGACTATGAGCAGCTCCCCACTCAGCCCAGAGGTCTGCAGTGGAAGAGGGAGACCCCTCATAGATCAAGCTGCCTGTAACTTTTGTTTCCCTCCCAAAAAGCTGTGTCCCTTTGGGTCACTTCTATACTGCTGTCTTAACCTCTTTCCAGCAGTGTGAATTGTACTGGGACGCCCAGATTAATCTCGAGATGTGGGTGATGTTCGTAAGAATCAGCCATACCCTATTTGATTGAGTTGGTAGATACTGTCGTGAGCTGTAGAGTTGCTCTGTCAGTGGTTGATGCTTGCAGAAAAAAGCCAACTGCAGAGATGTTTTTCCTGTACTAGTTCCTCAGGAGGAGCATTTGCATTTCCCAGGCTTTGGGAGGGGCCCTGTAGTTCCCACTGGGTTGCTTGGTCTCCACCACAGTGGAGATGGGTGGAGGAGCAAGGCTGGGTGTGGTTAGGTAGGGTGAGCCCAGAAGGCTTTGCAAAGCCTCAGAAGGGCTCAAAGGTCCTTTTCCCCACTGCTAGAGGGAGGCACTGGGAGGAGGGTCAAGGCAGGCTCTCCAAACTGTGATGACTGCTTGTGAGGAAGGGGTCATAATTCCCTGACTGGCTGTTGGGAGTGAGCTCCAGCCTTCTTGTGTTACACATGTCCACTGCTGTCTAGTTGCAAATGGGCACCTGAAATAAAATCAGCACTTGGTTGCTATGGTGCCTCAGGCTGAGATCTTCCCTGATGGAGGACCCACCCTAGTCCAACATCTCAGCTTTCCTTGAGGGGGTATGGGTGTTCCCCCAGATTGCCCCGACTATATTCTCCCATCAGTTTTGCCCATGTGGGCTCTCTCACCTCTCAAGTCCAGCTCCAAAATCTCCACCCCCACACACACATCCCCGAGCAACCCACTCAAGTCCTGGGGGCATGGGATCCAGCCTGGATGTCTGACCTGCTGGCATGCATCTCTGGGAAATGCCAGCAGGCAGGGAGCTAGATCAGGCATCCCCAGTCCACTGCAGGTCCTCACAGGGAACGTCATGGCTGTCCACTCTCTATGGGAACCTCAGACTGGAGGTTGCACCAGCTGGGGAGAGGAAGCCACTCACTAAATTCTCAGCTCAAACCACTATCTCAGTTGCAGTGGGTGGGGGAGGAGAGGGGAGGATAAGAGTCTGAATGGAAGAAAGCTAGCTCTCTGGCCTCTCAGATCACTCTCCTTGGAGGGGAACCCCGCAGAGAATGTCCAATCTCTGGGATCCTGCAAGTTCTTCCCACAATTCCTTGGTTACTGCACTACTTGGACTCGTGGGGGTAGAAAAGCTTTCAAGTAACTTGGTAGCCTGCTGATCACCAAAGGAGTGTGAGGAGAAAGGGATCCCCCTTTAGCAGGCTCTGAGTCTCTCTGGGTTTGATCCTCGCCAATATCTTTTTTTTCCTTTTTCCTTTTCCTTCTCTACTTTAATATTTTCTTCCATAAGGTCCCCAGCAGGTTCCGGTACTTCTTCCTGTGACCTACACCTGAGCTGTGTCTTTTCTCCCTTTTCCTTCATCTGAAACCCTTCCTTCCTTCTGGGACAGTCTGGTGAGCAATGTCTTTAATCAGCCATCATGCCAACCCTCTATAATGTAAACAGTTCTTAAAATTAAGATCCTCTTTCTGTATACAAGTGCTTACTATTTGTCTTTTTAAAAAATTTATATGCCCTACATACAAGATTTACCTAAAATAACGTCTTCCTATGTGCTGCAACTTTGTTGATAATAAAAATATTAAATGATGAATATTGGAAGAGTCTATATCTGGAATTTTATATTATTCTGATTGGGATCAAAAGAGGTAACTAGAAGAATGGCCAACAAACAAATCATAATCATAACTGATAGTCCAAGTCATATCAAAGAATTGGCTTTCATTATAATGAATCTGTTTCAAAACCAAAAGAGAATAAGCAAAGTTAAAACAGGATCCAATGAATAAACAAAGCAGAAAGGAGTATAAACCTAAGACCCAGTAAAATGTCACTTGACTCAGCAAAATTAAAGTTCCATCAATACTTCTCTGTTTGTAACCCCTGAGACTTTAATTCTGAACCTCTGATATCTACCTCAAGAGACTTTATTGTTTATTCCATGGTAGCCTTTTAAACAGTTAGCACTGAGCGATCATTTGGCTGACCTTTAAGAAATAACCTTTTATAAGGTCTCTCTCCAGATGAAAGGAAAATGTTCTATCATAAGACAAATAATACTCCCTCATTTCTTCTTATAGTCTTAATAATTTCCTTTTAGTATAAAAATATTTTGAATTAGTCAAAGTGCCTTTGGGATCATGTTATCTCTCATACCTTTCCATGGCCATGACCTGTCAGTATCTTTTAGTCACAGATCTGATTCCCATACTGAGGAATTCAGATAAGACAGGACAGATAAAGGTCAGCACAGAATTCTACACTTGCTAGAAGCTAGCTGTCCCATAGTTGCTGTTAGGATGCATGTCAGCCCATTTGTTTTTATTATTGGCCTATTTTGATGGAATGTCAGAGAAAATTGGTTTGTTTCTTTATTTCATGTCTTGATTACTACTTCTAAATACTTTAAGGTCATTATTTATATGTATTGGTTATATTCTCAAAAAAGCAATCATTTTAATAAAAGTTTCAGAAGTGTTGCATTTGAAATAAATCTGCCGTTCCACTTCCAGTAATGGCAGAGTATTTCATATCAGATCAAACTTCTTGCCAGAAACAATTAAAAACACTAATCAAAATACTTTTAAATATCCAAAGGCATTGGAGTGTGGCCAAATGCAGGCAAAATCTAGAAGAAAGGCAACACTTAAAGTTTCTAGGTGCTATGGCTTTTTGTTTGAGGATAGGGAATAAGTTTTCCTGTTTTATGACTTTTCATGTAGGGACAGGGCCCAGGCATTGCCCTTCGGGTTGGCTAAAAGTAAGAAAAATAAAAGTAAATTCTTACTGCTTAAGAAATGAGAGGATAGTGTTCATGGTGACCACTGCAGCCTGGAAAGTGAGACATAAACACTGTCCAGCAATCTGGTAACCTATACTGCACAAAAGTGTGCAGCAGGCTCCAGAAAATCCAACTAAATTTAAAAGAACTGGAAAGGGATTTCAGATTCTGTTTACCACAAGGGAGAAAGATTTTAGAGCTTGAGTTCAACTCAGGTAACTCCCTGCTTTAAAGAAAAAAATAAAACATATCAATACTCCATAGAGCACAACAGAATCCAGGGAGATTATAGATTCAATGACTCACCTAAAGTTATATGGAAAGGCTGTGATCAATCATACTGAGCATCTATCATGTGTTAGGCTTGACCTTTGAAAAATAAAATAAATATCAATAGTAAACTTTGATTATGTCCTTCATTAGTTACAACTCTTCAACTAGTTCACTACTCACAGGATATTGCTGATGAGGGAACCGAGGCTCAGGAAAATTACATAAGTAACCCTCCACCATTCTGGTTAACGTGTAATAGAACCACTATTCTGAGATTGTAGTTCTGACATTCAAAAATGGAAATATAGCACTCCAAGTAATCTTACGTATGTAACTGCTGACAGAATTTCCTGAGGTTGTGCATATCAAGTGTTATTATTCACGGAAACTTTTGGTGGAAAATCTCTAAATAGCACCCATCTTTCTTGTCAGTAGTAAAAAAGAAAAGATGTCAGAAAGTATAGTATGGTGAAAATATATTTTTGAAGATATATCAATACTAAGTTGGTTTTTTTGCATGTTTGAACTAAAGAGTCAATTCACAATATAATAAGTGTAATAATTCTTATCACAGGATAAATGCTTTTTATGCAAGCCAAACCTAGGGGCACCTTCTGATGTTTGAGACTTGTTATCCACTCACCCTAGGTAACTAATATTTTCATTTTGCATCCTTGTACTTCTAGATACCTTTGGAGCCATTCTGTTTTATGGGTTCTATTAATACTTCTTACAATTTTATTTCTTTCAGATCTATAGGACAAGTACCATTTTTATGGAACTAGGGGCCACGCAGCAGAAAGTTTTAAAGTAGATAAAGCTTCACATTCAAGGACAGGGCATTGAGTCACTTCATCCAGCAGTAATGGGATGCTCTATTCTAAGGCTATTATATTGGTTCTCGCTGTATTTTTGAGTCATGTCCTTACTTTTGCATGCCAGTTAAGATGTCCACATTTTATTTTGTCCATTCCTCTGAATTAAAGGTATACTAACCTGTCTAACAAAGTATAAATTCAACAGCCATTTGGAATTATCCCAATAATTCAAGTTTGTCTTTCAATCCCTTTGCCCAATGAATGAGATACCTTTTAGAGTGACAGTCATTCCCAGCACCTGCCTTTATGTGCATTGTCCAATGTTGTGCTCAACCAACACTGGAATATCCTTAGACAATTCCACTTCTGTCAGAATTGTAACTTATATTGCCAACTCTTTTTCAGATGCCAATAGGTTTTTGATAGCCAATCAGAGCCTTCTATTTCTAGTCCTCTACCTGGACTTCTCTGCAGCTCCTGTCTTGACCCTGTGAATATGACTTGTTAGGTCCCCGCTTCCCTCTGTATAATTTCAAGATTATAAAAAAATGATATCTTAGTCTTGAGAGAGGTTATAGAGCTTCATATTGAAAAACACACAGATTGTTAAACAGGAAAATTAAAAAAATACTCAAAAACATATTCAAGAAATTTTTACAGTATAGAATTAAAACAATAAAGTTATTTGAAAATCTCAAATAAAAACCTGGGTTACTCATGACCAAACAGATTGTATTTCTCACTGACAATGCTGAATTCTAAAAGGCAATGGGATACCATCTTCAAAGGGCTGTGTGAGACTGATATTGAGTGAAGACTTCCCTGCCAAATCAAACTGTTCATAAAGAATGAGAGTGAAATACGAATTTTTTTTTTTACTTCTGAGGTCTCAGAAATTCTTTAGAAATTACTAAATCAAAACAAAAAAGAAAACCAAGAGAGGGGAATAAAGAATATATGAAAAAATCATATTAAAACAGGGATACAATGAAAGAATTTCTGAAATGACAACTGTTTGAAATACCTAGAAAATCAGCTTATATTTTACTATTCAATATTCAGTATAATTAAAAAACTGGATGGAGATGTTATATTAAAAAAGGCATTGCTATTTTTTCTCTAGGAAATTGAAAAGAGAGATAATTTTAATCTTTAGATTTAAGCTTTTAATCTAAAAGCTGCTTATGAAATTAATGGTAAAATATATAGTAGAATTGAGTCAGACATTATTTTTAGAAGGATTTTTGAGTTGATACATTGTAGGAAATTATTGTCCTGATATTTGCCTAATGTATAAGTATTTATTTTTAGAATGTCACAGATTAAGAGATTGTATTGCATTCTTGATATGTACTTCTAACAATTCCATTTAATTCTAAATAATATTTATGAAATTATAAATTTGACCCTATTAATATTGTTTTAGGATTAGCCTATAGAAAAAACAAGGAAGAGTTATAGTTGCATAACCTGATCACATAAAACTAATATGAACTTGGAAATTATAGAAGATTGAGATGATAGATCATTTTGGGATCCTAATCCCTTCATCTTAAATGAACACTCAAATTTGTATAACATTATAGCATGTCTATTTCATGTACTCACCATCAAATTGGTACCAACTGATCAACACTAAGGTACTCACGTGGTAGTAATATTCACTGGGTACCGGTCAGGTGGGAGAAGGGTGGCGTGGGTGGGCAAATTCACAACTAATGGATGCAGAGTGCACTGTATGGGGGAAGCACACACTTGTGGCCCTGGCTTGGGAGGGGCAGAGGCATTATATGTAACCAAAATGTTTGTACCCCCATAATATTCTGAAATACAAAAAATAAATAAAAAAATATTTGAGCATTATGCTAAAAATATTCATATAACATATATGGATATTTAAATATATTATTTATGACTGTAAATGTATATGATAGAAGAATTAAAAATAAATGGCCTGTGGTGAATCAATAGATATTCTGATCAAATCAATAAAATTAAGAAATTGAGAGTATAATATTTGGAATTATATTGTTAGCCAAGAGAAAAACTAATACAAAAAATGATTAAAGGTGCTCATCTTTTGGGTGTAAGTCAAAGGGAAGTTGTGAGGGAAGATTTATTTTCTATTCATTTAATATCTTCATAGATTGATTAGCAGGTGGAGTTATTACATTAATATCAACTATTATTAATATATAATTAAATATACCTGCACATTGATAAAATGCATAATGTTTGAATGTATAAATTAATTAATTAAATTAAATAATTATAATTATTTATATATATTATATATTATAATTATATATTATATTCCCTTTCAGGAAAAGTTTGTCATCCCCTGGTTTAGAGACTGGCTGAGTTTTAAAAGAGAAAATCAAAGAGAAATTTAATCTTTGAAAACAACAACAACAATAACAAAGCCATTTGGTGCTACCAATCAAATGGCATCGCATAATTTGAAGATAAGGAGTACATAGTAAAATATATAGCAGCTTACCATAGAACATCACACAATAATGGGTTCCATAATATTATTTTTAGTATCATATTTCTTATTTAAGATGTATACCAATGGAAGAATGTCTTTAGGGACATTGGTGGCATCCCCAAACACCTCAGATATGATCCCATCTCTTTAGAATACATGCATAAGGGCTCTCCATGAACTTGGCCATGAAAAGAAGTTATCAAATTGCCTTGAACATAGGGAAGTGGTGCTTGGCTGTAATAGTTCTAGACTGTCAATATGTGAAAAAAAAACATCACAGCCCAGTTTCACCTGAAAGTGGAGCCTGATGCTAGGTTTGCATGCAATTCTAAGGAAAAGGAGAGCAGGACAAGACTAGTGTTAAGATAAGGAAGGACTTAGAAATATTTGATACATGTCAAGCTACTTGCTAAGCCAGTCACTTGCTAAAATGAACTGCAAGATCTCCTGAACAAACACTCTGGACCACCAACTAAGAAGCTATGTAGAATTGTATTTTGAAGGGAGGTAGTAAGGGAGAACAATCAATTCAAATGAACTGTACTCAATGATTCCTTCCATAGGAAAATAAATACTCCTCTTTCCAAGTTCTGCTGTGAGGTTTGTTTAAGGGTCAACACAGCAGCCCCACCATGGGAGTCAAGGTGCATGAGAGGTAAGACAGGAGTCAGGTTGGTTTGCTGCCATGAAGTTTGGCAATATCCATGCTGAGCTGGTAATCCCAGCAGCAACAGATGAAAATGAGAAAAGTGGGGATAAGAGGATTCAAACTGACATGTGAGGAATGACTCATTCAACAAATTCAACAAATAAGCCCTTGAGATAATCAAAATTCTTTTCAAACTCTCCCATGTTTTCAGAAAAATAATAATAAGTAATTCCTAGGCTATCTAAACTAATAAGATATAAAATTAATAAAGTATCTAGCATGTAAGAAAAATGATTGAAAACCTCAAATATATTTGATTCATTAATCAGATAAGTTATTTTAATCAGTTTTCTAGTTCTCATTACTTTCTCATTTTTAAAGTATTTGATGTAAGGTTGTATTGAAGCATGTGGTGTAATTTGTGGGCTTTAAATCTCCTGTGTTGCTTCTCCATGTGAAGATAAAGAAGTGAATCTCATCTTTTCACCAATTGGAAAAGAACAAATAGCAATTTTGGCAGGTTATGTGATGGATGGACTGTATCCTCCCTGAGTTCACAGTATCGCTTTCTTCCATTTGTTTCTGCAGTGTGTTTAATTGCGACTTCAATGCCCCAAATTCTATTTGGTACCATCCTTTGTATTCACTCTCTCTGAAGTGACTGCAGAAATGGAAGCAGCTGATATTTCCAATTCCAACAACCGCCGTTAAGCACTAACCTTGGGTTCAGATTGCAAATCTGTCACAGGTTGATATTTTTCTGGAAAAAAAGCATATAACTCCGTCTGCTGCCTTTTAAATTGCTGAAAGCTTATTTGCATTTCCTTCTTGCTGTAAGAAAATAGTGAAAAAAGGATTAATTGAAGCCAACATAAAAGACATTTATCTTATTGAAATGTCTATAAAATGTCTTTAATCAAAGGAATATTTATTTAAAATAACGAAACACCTAAAAACTCTTTTCTGAAAAAAAAAATGATAGATTAAAGAGTCCTAAAAGAGAAATAAAATATTCGGTGTCTTTTTCTGTGAAATTTCATAATGTTTGATCTCTGTTCAGGAACTGGAAAACTTTTACAACAGAATTGACTGTATTATGTTGAAAGATGCAGTGAATGAAGTATATAACTTTAATGGAGAATGTACTATAAGCAGACACTGTTTTAAGAAATTTGTAAACTTTATTCATGGGGTAAGAGCGATTACTATCTCCATCTACATGAGTACTCTCAAGCAGAACATTTGGCTTAGAAATTTGCCTGGAAGATGATGAGTAAAAGGTGCAGTCAGATACAAAAATGAGGGGCCTGATAGATTCTTCTATAAGAACCCTTGTTCTCTAACCTGTATTGTGTGCGCCCTCATTCCTGTCAACTGAAGAAATGATGAGGTTTGTCAATTTGGAAAGGAGAACTTTATTTCTCATGAAGCATTATAGCCTGAAGAGTGGCCATTCAGAGCTACTGTGATCTTGGTCTTATTAATAGCTACAGCTTTATAGCAATTAGCTATATAAAACAGAACTGTTTTGTTAAAACCATTTGAGCTAAGGAATTTAGAGACTTATGTTGGCCACAATGCTTTTTGCACTCTCTTTAGTAATTTGTCCATATATGATTTCTTATTTTATGTCTATTTGCATAAATTCCATAACTGGTAACAATAATACCCAGGAAGTTCTATCACCGGGTATCTTGATATCCTCCCCATAATTTTTCTTTAAGTCTGTGGGAAACAGAAAATTCTTTATGACTGGGATGGATGCCTGGACCACATGGCCCAGGAAGTAAATTTGCCCATCCTTGATTGGGAGGGTCTGAACTAATTTCATTCCTTGAAACTGGCACTTACAATCTCACTTGCACACCTCTTCTATGATAGTCCTTGGGCCTAGAGGGAGGGTATCTGTACAGTTTTAGCAGTAGGGCACTGGCATTAGAAAAGAGATCAGGCCCAGTGGGATTCCAAATGGGGAAGAATCACAGGCTTTGTTGAATCATCTTAGTCTTCAGAATACTATGATTTCTGTTTTCTTAGAAGTAAGACAATGCAAGATAAATAACATTAATAATTTCACAATCAGAAAATTTGAGTGTTAGAACAACAAAAAAGGAATCTAATTCATTAAGAAGTCAACTAACAACATTGTGAAGAATATTACAACCTAGTTATTCCTTAGAGGTTTGTTGTACTCAAGAAATAACCCTGGTTTCAGTCTGAACTGCAGGCAAATAACCAAAACTCAAAATCAAAGGCCAAGGCTGGAATATAGTTACAGAATCTAGTAACAGGTGTGTTATTGTTTTGTGTGGTTTTTTTTTAACATAATTTTTCTCTGTAGTTCCCCTTTTCCAACAAAGAGAAATCATAGTAAGACCAATTCGTGTGCAAAATAAATTTTAATCTTATTATGCTTGGCTTGATTATTTGCATAAAGTGCATCAAGAATAGTTATTGGCCATACATGCCTTTTTAAAAGTTGGTTTTGTTGGAACTTTTAAGTAAAAACATTTTATTCCAGTCAAAACTTTGGTAAAATAATCAGTGTCCCCAATGTGTCCTGCTACAAAAGAAAACATTCTTATTGAACTTATGCAAATAACTATATTGCCAGAATATTAAGAATATTCACAAATAGCTTCTACGTTCTGGATGTTAGGTAGAGAGAGAGAGACATTTTGCTACTCTACCCAATTGTTATAAGCTATAGATAGCTAAAAAAAAAAAAAAAAAAAAACCAGATTTTCTTGACTCTGAAAAATAAAACACAAAGAATCAGCAACATTTTAAACAAAAAGCCATAAAAATTATTTTGGTCTTCCATCATTTTATTCCCATGTAATTAATTCTTGTTTTGTTTGATATTGGGTTAATAATCTACATGAAAGCATCAGTTTTTAAATTAGAGTCCTAGAGATTTTACCTAGTCCAATTGGAAATCTGTGTTTAAGAATACTTATCAGAAGCCTATAGATGAATTTCCTTAAAGAAGAAGTAGCAGATTATAAACAGTTTTTTGAGAAGAATCAAAGTAAAAGAATAATTGTTGTGGATGACAAAAGTCTTAGAATTGTCATGGTTAAAGATTCAATTGACAAGAATATTTGGATATTTCTGTGCATACAATTTAACATAATTGTAATTATTACTGATAACATATACTAAGACATATCAAAATTTTAGAAACCTCATACAATGTTGGAACACATATTCATAATACATTTATGTAAATATGATCCAAAGAATGTTAAACACTATTTCATATTCAACAATGTTTTCATATAATTTTAATATATAAAATAAGCCACATATATCTCTCTTGGACTTCCAGGGGCCCTAATATAATTTGAAATTTTGACCTTGGAAAGTTTGTCAGATATCAAACGTTTAAAACACTTGCTTAAAATAAAATCACAAGTCACTGTAAAATAATATTCATTTATTTAGCCAAAGCAATAATTTAGAGATTTCAAAAAGCAAAAGTCTTTGCTCTTTGTTGGAGAAGAGACTTAGGTTCCCAAACAATCATTAGACCTAATAAAGACAGCATGAGGCAAATTGAATCTGTCTCTCTCACCTCTTTTTTTTATTTTCTTTTTGTTTTTTGCATATTACTCAGAAGGCAAACAAAAATATTTTATTATCTGTTATTAATATCACACAAAAAATCCTGTTCAAAAGAGAAAACCAAATTCTACCCTCATTTTTAATGCTAAAGCTAATTTTAATAAAACCTTATAAATAAATCCATTCAATCTCAATCACCTTGACCACAAGGTAAGATTTCTATAAACCTTTTCAAATATTTAGCAGTGTTATAAATTTCTTCCTGCTCTCTTTCCTTCCCAACTTTCTATATCCATTCAGTTTTATCCATCATTCTTTTTATTTCTTCAATTTAAAATGATCCTTAAAACCTCTAAACTACACAAAATTATTTTCCCTTTAACAAAAACCACATTCCTATGTCTTTTTATAACTTTTTCATACAAAAGAAAACATATGTTACTCTCTCTATATTCTGCATATAGAATTGTTTTTCTTGCATCTACTAGTTTTAATTATATATATAAATTATAATGTTAACTCTTAGTAACACTTATTTTAGTGATAAACCTAGGAACTAAGTAATTTGACACTGCTGAGCGAGGGACCACAGGGGGCCTGGCTGTTGTTCTGAGGCCTTAGACCTCAGAAGCTAAAGGCTCAGAACTAAAGATAAGCTCAGAGTAAAACATGTTTAGAAGAGCCCAGCCTTCAGCCCTTACAGCTTTAATTAATAGGCAAATTAAACAGTATGAAAAGTCCCAAGCAGAGATAGTATCTGACCAGCATGACCAGGTTTGGGTGAAAATGTCTAAATTAAAATTTTGGAGATGTTTTATTTATTTATTTTGAGACAGAGTCTTGCTCTGTTGCCCAGGCTAGAGTGCCATGGCGTCAGCCTAGCTCACAGCAACCTCAAACTCCTGGACTCAAGCAATCCTCCTGCCTCAGCCTCCCAGGTATCTGGGACTACAGGCATGCGCCACTGTGCCCGGCTAATTTTTTCTATTTTTTTAGTTGTTTTGGCTAATTTCTTTCTATTTATAGTAGAGACGGGGTCTCGCTCTTGCTCAGGCTGGTCTCGAACTCCTGTGCTCAAGCAATCCTCCCGCCTGGGCTTCCCAAAGTGCTAGGATTACAGGCATGAGCCACCGTGCCCGGCCAAAACATTTTATTTTATCAACCATTTTAAAACTATCTTTATTTATCAAAGATTACTAAAGTCACATGAAATTGAAAAGCATTTGAACTTATTTACCTAAGTCATGAGTATTCAATTATAAGCCAACTTGGTACCATAGACAATAGACAAACACATACACACATGCATACATAAATACATACACAAATGCATATAAGGACCCTATAGCATAGATTTCAAAACTCTACCCATGAGACTGGCAAAACTCACCAGTCCAAAAGCACAGCTGGATTTAAACCATGCCACTAAGAATGAAACAAGTAAAGGTCTACCTGTCTCACACAGGGCCCAAGCCCTAATCATATCTCAGAGAAAACAGGGTACCAGTGAACATCTCAAAGCAGAAAGAAAGAGAGAGAGAAAATCCAAGGCCCTTTAAGAAGGAGTTTGAGTGTGCTAGAGGAAGACCAAAAACCGATGCCAGGGCAACATAAAATCACAGGAATTCACCATAGGATTTTATAAGGAGACCAACTTTACTTAGGTAGCTTTGAACCTCAGGCCCTCATAAAAGAGAAAAATGCCACTCAAAGCCTCTGTAGTGCACTCTGTTTCAAAGATATTTCTCTAAGTGTTCAAACCACATCTTTCATATCCAGACGTGTAAAGAAATGAGCAGGCCAGAGGCCGGGCGTGGTTGCTCACGCCTGTAATCCTAGCACTCTGGGAGGCCGGGGTGGGCAGATCATTTGAGCTCAGGAGTTCGAGACCAGCCTGAGCAAGAGTGAGACCCAGTCTCTACCAAAAATAGAAAAAATTAGCCGGGCATGGTTGTGCATGCCTGTAGTCCCAGCTACTTGGGAGGCTGAGGCAGGAGGATCGCTTGAGCCCAGGAGTTTGAGGTTGCTGTGAGCTAGGCTGATGCCACAGCACTCTAGCCAGGGCAACAGAGTGAGACTTTGTCTCAAAAAAAAAAAAAGAAATGAGCAGTCTTCTGTAGCAACAGCCATCCACCATAAACAGCTATTGTTATTCACTTCCAAAACTGCATAGTCTCATCAGCAACAGCAACCTCCAGCCTTCCCAGAGGACCGACACCAGCTACAAGAAATGCCCCCCCAATTTTCCCCGAGCAGCCCCAAGGCCATTTCAAAAGTCTAGAGAGACAACCCGTGCTGGAATTTAATCATGTTTATGGCAGCCTCTTTCAATAGGGCTGGGGTGCCCACAAAAGAAGCAGACATCCTGGTCCCCCTTAGGCAGAAGAACCATTTGGCATCAGAGGGGTCTAGAGGTCTGCCCCAAGCAGATGCAACCACAGTTCCTTCCCACACCGGGCCCTCCTGCCAAGCAGCCAGCAAACCAGCAACCCACAAGGGGTTTCTGTGGCCCAGTCGGGGCTGTACTGCCTGACCAAGGCACCAACAACTCCCTGTAATCCTAGATGATAGAGATCTGGGCATCCAGGCTGGTAGGTGTTAATTAGCAGATTACATTGACTGCCAAAGGCTAAAGAGTTTAATCAGGGATTAGGAAAGTCCTTTGAGAGAGTCAAAAAACTCAGATTTTTCCCCAGGGAGATTTCCCCTTATCGCCATCCCCCATAATCCTGCAGGGACTAGGGAGGACACGCTACTGAGTCAGAGGGGTACAGGGTCATCTAGAGGGGTCTGGCTATGTGGAAGGAGACAGTGAGGGGCAGCAGGGCTGTAGGAGGAGAAGCAGAGGTGGGAAGAGTAGTTAAGAGAGGAAGAAGGAGGAGGGAAGGTAGGGACTGATGAAAGAAAAGTCGACTTTAAATTTAATTTCGCATGTGCCATTTTTCTTTTAGGTTTTTCTAGTTTATGAAGTCTGTTCATTTAATTTCAAATTATTCTCCATAAGGGAGGCTATAAGAGACTCTTGATTTCTTTTAGAAGACTTTAAATACTAATTATACAATGTTCTTCATTGCTTTGGGGAGGTTCAATAGTCTCTTTGTTCCAATTGAGAGCTCAGATGAGCTGGAGATCATGTAAGATTCTCATCGTGACCAGCAAAGCTCTAAACCATCCGAGGTTAATTGTATTTGGGATTCCAAATATTTACAAGGATTTTTCCATAGTCCTTAACCATGTAAGCTGCTGGAATCCCTGCTGGTGGCAAATCAGAGACTGTCTCTTTAGAACCAAGCTACTGTGTACTGTTCCCTCAGAACTAAGGCTCTCTATAACCTCACTCACCTCATGAAGGTGTCCCTTTGAGTGCTCTTAGTGTGAGCATCCTCACAAAACCTTATGGACCAACTGGACTGGGAAGCCCTTCCCAGGCCAAAGCTGGAGCCAAGAGGGAAGATTCCCTTCAGGGTCCAGATGGAAAACTGGGAAAACTGTGAACCTTACCCCCCACCGCCCCTCACCCCAAACCTGAGGCAGATAAAGATCTTCCTTCTGGGGTCTGGATGGAGGGAACTGGGACAGGGAACTAAGAGGGAACCGGAGAGAAATTAATGGATGGGCTGAAGAGAAATGAGTCTCTAAGATCTTCATTCTAAAAGCAGGAGATCTTAGATCTGGGAAGACTTACCCAAATTCCTCCCAGTGAAGTCTGGAAGATAATGGGCTCATGCAGACATTGGTGCATTGGCTTCCAATCACACTGGAGCAAACTGAGGGTCTCTGTGGATCACATCCTTGTAGGCCAATTATGTCAACTGAAGAAATGGTGAGGTTCATAAATTCGGAAAGGAGAGCTTTATTTCTCATGAAGGATTATAGTCTGCAGGCTGGGAAGCACAGATAAGATAGAAAGTGCTCGAGTCCTTGATGACACTATCAAGCAGTTGAATTAACCCCTCCATGCAGCCCTAGTTTGCGTGTACTATCTGTTGTATAAGATATATATAAGACTCCTGTGTCTAAAGTCATCTACAGTGGACATTCTATAATGTGCAACTCAAAGTATCCTACATGACACAGAAAATTCGAAAGTGAAGATATGGTTTCTTCCAAGAAGTTTTTCCTGTTAAAGTGAAGGATTAGAGAGACCCACGATGTGATCAGGGATAGGAAATTTGAGACTTTTTCTTGACTTTGTTTTTTCTCTCTTCTCCTTTCTTCTCCATTTCCTCTGATTTCCTTCCTTCCTTCCTTCCTTCCTTCCTTCCTTCCTTCCCTCCCTCCCTCCTTCCTTCCTTCCTTCCTTCCTTCCTTCCTTCCTTCCTTCCTTCCTTCCTTCCTTCCTCCTTTCCTTTCTTCCTTCCTTCCTTCCCTGAGTGAAAAAGGGATAGAGGCAAGTCAAAAGAGAGAATAAGAGAGAATGGTGCTAAAGGTGCTGAAGTAGGAACAGAGGAGGTGAAACACTAATAGAGAAGATAGATAATGTTGGAGGAGAGAGAAGTGGTAGTGGAAGGTCTAATCGTTGAGAAGTTGTTTGTGGGGTGTCTAGTTCTCTAAATCTAGAGTGTATATGGATAGTCAATATCAAGTAAGACAAAGGAAAAAAGAAATCCATCTATTATAATAATGGGAAGGAGGCATGGATGGGCTTAGAATATGATAGTTTTATGCATTTGGAAGTTGAAATGTATGATAGTTCCAATCTGTTTATTTCCTTACCTTACTAAGTATAAAGTAAAGTTAATGATTATAACTGATGCATGATCAGAGAAACTGTATAGATGAGTGAAGGGAACAGAGCTGACAGGCACATTGATTTTAGAGTTCATGATTTACTGAAGGCTTGTATTTTAATTGTAGCTTGGAATGGAATTCTGCAGGTTGACTAGCAGGGCAGTTTGTTTTCTCCTTGAACTGTGAGTATGGGTAACAATAACAGCCAACATGGAACAGTAATGCTGGCAGGTCTGTCACAGCTTTTGTTGTTGTTGTTATTTGTTTGTGTTTTTTACTTATTATCCTGTTTGTGGAAGAATGACATCTACAAGGCGTCTCAGCATATAACAAAACGTAAGTGCATGCTTTTTGGAATTTAGAGTAAAAGATGTACAAAGTGAAGAGAAGGCTATACAGAATAAAAATTAAAGAAATGTTGAATAAAGATGGTACATAATATGAGGTTAATTCTTAGGTAGACAGCATATTTAATTTGCTTTAAAACAGAGATCACAATCTCTATGACTCAGAAAGAATGACACTTTACTGTTCACACTGGATATTTCAGAAGGTTGTATTATTTGAAGTGATGCTTTCTTTCATCCCAAAGGGAATGTATTTAATTGTATATATTAGATAAAACCAATTAATGGACTATAAAATAATGAGAAGTTTTCTTTTCTGGGTTTTGGATTTTAAAAAGTGGAATAAAACTATTTTTAACACAGAGCTTTCCGAATGAGATTCAACAAGCAAAAGCAGAGCTTTTGAGGTGAACTGATAGGTGTTTGGTCTTTTTTGTTATTGTTTGTTTCTGAACAGATGTGGGAATTAAATGTGGGTATAAAAATGAGTAACAACTATATAGAGCAAAATCCAAATGTAAGTTTTTATATGAAGTTAAGCAAATCTGTCCATAGATTTAGCAATGAGATGGGGATAAAGAAATGTCAAGAAACTCTTTGAATTGGCTTCAAACATATAAAAAGAAAGGAAAGATATCAATTATGGTGCATGACAAAGGTAGACAATGTCCCATGATATTTAATAAAATAAAAAGTACAAAGATTTATTTCATTTAATATAAAATTTACTGTGAGGATGATATTTGAAGAAGAAAAATCAGATAAAGCAGTCTGTTTTGAAAAAATTAACTCTGATATGAAGAAAAACCATGTCATGTGATTTATTTTGAGTGATGAAGACAAGCATAAACAATTTGACGTTTATTTTGATTTTTCCATAGGATTCAAAGGAAACAATGATTGTGAAAAAGTAGCAACTGGCCATAAAATATGGTGCTACTACAATGACCCAGAGACAAAACATCATAGCTTGCTAGGGACAACCACATAGGCCTAGGGGGACCTAAGAAAATATGCCTGTCAAAATAAAAGCTGAAGATAATAATGACTGACTTCTCTGACATTCCTGACATCGTTGTTGTGGAATCCTGAATGACAAGGTTGATCAGGAAAAAACAACTCATAGTGTAGACATTTTGAAGACAAGATTTATGGCTGAGTGATGGATTTCTTTTTGTTCTTCAGTTAATAGCTACTTATTTACTCTATTTGTCTATAAATGCTTGTTTGTCTTTTCTAGAAAATCAAATTATCTTTCAAATGCCAACTATAACATAAGCAAACATAATGCAGTCTCTCTAAAGAAAAACCAAAAACAATTCTATAGGTTATCCACAAATTTAGAGAGATTCCTTATTTGTTTGAATCTATATATTGTCTTTTAAGATGAGCACCTGAGTATGTAAGGGATTTATGTTTATTAGAAGTTATGTTATGTTTGTTAAATCAATATAGTTTTAGTGATTTAGAGCTATAACTTCTAACCATTGTACAGTAAGAGATTCTGATAAGTAAAATCTGTTGTGATATTGAATATAGAGTTAATATTTTTCTGATTAACATTGATAGAGTTTCCATCTCACATAAAGGAATAAACTAATAATGGTAACTGAAACATGGAAATATGTGTTTGTATGTATCAACTACAGAATAATCAGTCTTTTCTTACATGTGCGAGGATTTTTATTTTGTCTTTTCCTCCCTCAACTTTAAGTTCCTGGTTTGACTGGTGGATCACAATGACATATTATATATTTTAAGTTCCTAATAATTAGCATCATTTCAGAGCCAGAGTCTAGTAATCCCTGAACAGTCTGCATATTTACCTTTCCACCATTATGGGGAAATGACCGTATGAACCTTAGGGAAATTTTGAAGGGACAGTGACCACATATGCTTTTGGCTGTGGTGTCTCCTCGGAGGGCCTTCTTTTTAATCAAGGTGTTCCAGTCAATGCATGGGCCCAAAGTCAGAAAACTGGGGGAGAAGCAATAACTCTCCTTCATAATGATTCAAGTCAAGTTTCTGAGACCAGATCTAGAATTTTCCCTGCTATATAGATGAAGTAATATTTTAGTAGGTGTGTCAGTGGTCCTCAAGACCACAGTCAGGCTCAATGATGCACTAAAAGAAATCACAGGACTCAGAAAATCTGTTACATTCACAGCTAAAATTTGTTACAGAATAAAGAATCAGCAATAGAAAAAGATGTGTGGAATAAAGTTCAGGAAAAACCTAGAGCAAGCTTCCAGGTGTCTCCTCTCAGTGGAGTCTTTCAGGGATGTGCTTAGTTTCCCAGCAACAACGTGACAACACATGTGAGGTATTGCCAACCAGGGGACCTCACTTGAGCATTGATGTTCTGGGTTTATATGGAATGTCAGTCACATAGGCATCCAGCACCCACTGACCTCAGGTACTCAAACTTCACCCTCAGCCTCAGAGCAAACATAGGCATTCACCATAAATCACGTTGTTCGGATAAACTCATCTGTTCAAATGGGTACAACAAGACTCAAGGCCTCAGGCATAAAAAAACACTAGTATCAGGCAGACTATTCTAAGGGCTGGGAAATTAATTCCCAGGAGCTAGCCAAGTACCCATCCTAAAATAGGCCTTTTTGAAATGTACAGTTTGAGCAACAGAGGCCTGCTGAGTTAACCATTTCTGTCTAGTAAGTAACTTAACTGTTTTATTTTTAGGGACATCATTGTGAAGAGCCCTACAGGTCAAAATATCTCCACTTTTGCTGCTTATTCCAGTAATCAAAACACCTGTCTCTGGAGCTTCATAGCTGACAAGTAGCCCCTGTCACTAAAGCATCCCATTAACTACATCAAAGTCAGATAACACATTTCAGTGATGATAACTCCCACCATCATTCACAGCCTACCAAGGATAATGATCAGAGATATCTTTGAGGATGCTGGTGCTTCCTCAGTGAAGTTTTTCTCAATGTGTCCACTGCACAATCTCTGGGCATAGGGGTCTGTGTGTGTGTGTGTGTGTGTGTGTGTGTGTGTAGAAGGGGTTTCTGTTTGCAGTTCATACCTAAAAGCTCTACTAAATAATTTCTTTTTTTTATTTCAGGAAATTATGGGGTTACAAACACTTTGGTTACTTGTTATGACTTTACCACATCCCAACCATGATTTGAGACGTGCCCTTCCCCCCTTACAACGCTCACTGCGTCCATTAGCTGTGAGTTTACCCACCCCCAACCCCTGTACCCCCAAAGAATATAACTATTTCCCTACGTTTTTGGATTTCATATTCCACATTAGGCTAGGGAACTCCTATAATTTGAAATTCACTAAAAGTAGGCACGTATTAAGTCTAATTTTCAATCAAGTAAAGCAATTGAGCAGTTTTCTGCTATATAAGTTCCCATAACAATTCCTGAATTTCTGGTAAACCTAACCACATTGATAAATTCATAAAGATCCAATAATATATTCTATCCTCTTTGGGTTGATTCTCTTAGAATGTATTCCCACACATATTCCACAGGTTTTTACTGAAATGGAGTAGTAATATCTGAAATTTTTGAAGTATAAGCTATTTCATCACAAGTCAGACTTGAGCAGGGACCTCTGGAGCGTGTTGAGATCTCACTGCAGTTACAGGACTAGAAGCAATAAAGAGTTGTTGAAGTGAGTCCTGAGAAGAATAGGCATCTCTTTGTAAACCAACTTACTTAAATTATGTCATTACACGACCATTAAATTAGAATGACCTTAGATATGATGGTACAGGCTGCTACACTGGCAATGATATCTCAGAGACTTATGGATTCAAAATTATCAACTTTGAGTACACACAGATGCCCCTGTTCTAAGCATTTGAATCTCACTAGTTGCTAAAATATCCTTTTATTTTTGCACACAAGAGTAGTGAATTCAGCTTCTGTTAGAATTCTGCAACTAGCAAAATTACTTGGGGGCATTTTTGTTCAGCCTTCATCTTTCTGTGGTTGTTTCTTTCAACTATTTCTGTTATCAAGTTTGTATTGGCCCATGTAGTAAACACTATTATGCCCTACCCATATCCCCAATATGCAGGATGCTGCATATTGTAGCTCGTGGTGGATCCACCTGCTGTTTGCATGAAGGCTTTCTCTAGAGGCCAGAAATCACTCTACCTACCAGCACAGCTGGCCAAAAACGCTGGAAAATTAATGCTTCTTACCAGTAGTCACCAACCAATGACTGACAAGAATTGGTGTATAATTATCTCAGCTTACTTGTTCCTTAGCTTGGATACTGCTGAGGTATGTGTTCTACACTGTTTCCCAGAGTTCTCCAGGCAGATTTAGCTCCCAAGGTAGTAACTGCCTTAATAAGTCACCATTTATACCAACTGTTTCCCTTTCTTGTCTTATATTCTCACTACCCTGTTAGTGTTTCCTGAAAATACCTCTAGTGCCCCTTCTTGGCATAAATCAATAGGAAAAAAACAGGCAAACACGAAATGTAGATTGGATAATTTCCCCCCTCTTAATGCAAGGAAATTATTTCATTTAATTCATGCGAATAAAATGGCAATCTTTTCTGAAGCCATGGTCCCTAACTGTTTTGCTTTCCTTTTGGTGGAATTAGATATAAGGGGCTTGGATGACAAAGCCAGGTCATGTGTATAATTTTATAAGTTGTATTTTAATTCATTGCAGAAGTAAAACAAAACTAGAAAAGAATGTGTCCACCCAGAACTTTGACAATATGGGTAGCGTTTGAAAAGTGTAAAAGAATTTTTAGAGAAGAAACTGTAAAAAAAAATGCAAAAATATCTTAAACAGCATTTGTACATTGTCTTTCTCAAACACATTGTCTTTCTAAAACATAACCTCGCTTTCTAAGACACACAGATGTTAAACTACCCAGTAGAATTTGAATTCAGGTTTTTTAACTGCATATATCTTTTTTTTTTTTCTATGTAGAATTGTTCCAAGAAAAATGATGTTTTATGTAGTTAAATACCTATGATAACTGTATCTAATCAAGTGAAATATTTTCCTAAGAAGGATTCCTGTTGAGCTTGCTTAATTACAGAATTAATCGTGATTGTGATTATCCACATAACTACCCATACATGCATAAACACACAGACATGGTGCACATATAAATTAAATAAGCAAATGCTTATTGTTAATATGTATGATGCAGATTATTAACACAGAAATGGCTCTTTTTCAATTGTGCTTAACACAACTGATTTCCTAATATGGTTCCAAATCAGTATGTCTGTAAACATCCTGGATCTGCTGTATCAGATTATCTGGGGTGTAACAGTTAGGCAACTGAAAGTTTAGAAACATAGCCCGCAAAGTCTACTTTCCCATATGACATCAATTGCAAATTCAGGAGGTTCCCAAAATGGCCCTCCGTTTTGATAATTCATTAGAAAGACTCATGGAACTTAACTGAAAGTTGTTGGATTTATCCACAGTTAACAGTTTATTATAGGGAAAGGCTACAGGATAAAATAAGCCCAGGAAAAAGACACAGCCTAGAAATGTTCCAGACATGGAGCTTCCAGATGTCCTCTCCCCATGGAGTTATAGACAGTATTAATTATTGCTGACAGTGGTGTGTGAGAATATACATAGAATACTGTCAACCAGAAAAGTTTACCTGAATCTTGATTTCGGAAGTCTTTATTGGGATTCCATTTTATAGGGGTATTTTTTCACCACTGTTCTTAGTTTCCAGCCCCTCAGGAAATCAAGCTCATATTGTGTCACCCAAAGTTCTCACCCTAAACCTCATTTTTGGTGCAGTTTTAGCCCCATCCTAAATCCTATTATTATTACCAGGCTACCCCAATGCCCACAGATAAAGAAAGGCTCCTATCATGTATGACATTCCAAGAGCTTAGAGATTATCTCCAAGAAGTCAAGGGCAAACGCCAGACCTCTTTCTGGGCAAGATTACATTCTTTACTACACATGGGAGTTTGGGATTGGACTATAATCTTTCCCAAGTGATTAGATGAAGCTTGCTTAGCACTGGCTGGTAAACCAGCATTTTGGAACCACTGCTTTAAATTCTACATCATCCTTACCCCACCACAATCTGGTTCTTCAGTATAGTTTCCTGAAGGAAATAATATTTGATTGCATAAAATTAAATTTGAAAACTGTCCCTTTCAGTCTTTTCATGGATTCTTAATTATGGACATTTAAATCAATGGTGTGTTGATACTTTTAAAAAATGCAAGGAAAAAGTAGAAAATGAGGGAAATGTACAATATGTGCATTTAAAAGGAAATATTGTTAATTAAGCCATCTGGCACATTGTCTTACACATAGTAGTTATTTAAAAATTCATATATCACATTGGTTTTCAAAATGAAAGGAATCATTCAAATAAACTGTGTTTTTATTTTAAAGGAAAACCCATGTTAGAAGTGGTGATCTTAGAAAGTGTCTTGCCCAATGACAATATGATTAAATTAGAACCTGGATAAATTAGGATACGGAGTGACTTTCCTAAAATGACATTAATAACTGTGATTGTACTTAACAGAAACCTGACTATAGTAGCTTAACCAAAACACGGCTGTTTTTTTCTCACATATGAAGAGCTCCAGAAGCAGAGCCCACACCTTGAGTGAGTGCTTAGGGAAGTCTATAAGGACTCAAAGCCCTTCTAGCTTTCTTTTTCCATTATCTTCATCCTGTGGCTTTCTCACTCATGCTCTTATGATGGCTTCTCCTGTTTGACATATCATATCAACATCCCAGGCAACATACGGTGGGCAAAAGAATAATGCAAAAGAAAAATACAAAAGTTCTGAGTCTGACTCTTTGCATTACAATTTGACTTACATTAATTTGGACAAAACTGTGTGCTATTATCTTCAGACAAGAGAATATGGGGAACGAAGTATTATAAATAAGCACATAAAAACTAGCAGAGTCTCCAAAAAACTTGAGATCTGCTAGTAAGAGGGAAGGAGAGAATACATATTAGATATTTTAGTGTTTGGTACATGTTTCTTTGACAAAAATGTATTAAGCATCCTTTTGTCCTAGGTTTAGATTATAAAGTATTGAAACGAACCAACATAGTCCCTAGTGCCTTCCCTATAGTGAACTAGTAAATACACAAACTTATATGGTTGCAAATTTTGATAAATGTTATAGAAGAAGAAAAGAAAATTCTATGGTAAAAAAATATTTGGGTGTTGGGGAGGGAGTGACCAGTTCTGAATTGAGGGATGAGGAAAGACTGCTTTAAAGGAATGATACTGCATCTGAGACCTGAAGGAGAAGTGTCACATTTGTAAATGTAGGGAAGAGAGGCACAGGAGGTGGGAACAGTATGTATGAAGATGCTGAGCTCTAAGGGACAGACATACTTAAGAAAATGGCCATGAATGGACAGACATACTTAAGAAATGGCCTCTCCACTGTGGCTGGAGTTTGATGGATGAGAGGGAAAAGCTATGAGAGAAAGGAAGCCAAAATGTCCAGTTTCTGTTTACTCCTATTTCCCTATGCCCTTTAAAATACCTAAATTCTGAGATACCCAATGCCATGGAGAAAAAAAAGATAAAGCATAAATACAAGCTTTAGTTTGAAAAACCAAGGCTGTAAAATGCCTAAAATGCCTGTGGACTTAGAAAATCTTGAGAGATAAAAATAATTGTCTACCCCTAGTCAGTAGAAGGTATTCCCAATATTGAGAAGAGAAAAGAAAAATGAGAAATAAAGAGGAGAGATCAGTAGGGCTGAGCATGGCAAGGGCACACCAGTGTTAGCAGCAGAGGACACGCATGGCCCTTGGTTTGGCCGGGAAGTGAACACTGTGATTGGAACATGGAGCAGTGGAAGAATTCAGTCAGCACTGTGGTCTGTCCAGGCTCCATCTGAGTAGTTGGCTGGGCCTGTGGTCACCATTCGTGTTCTTGTCATTCAACTGGGCTCTTCCCTTATGTTCGGTAACTCATTGATTACACAGCTGCGATGACCCTCTATGCCACTAACACATAGTCTCTTTAGTCTCTTTTCCTCTTCATAGTCGAATGAGGGAGAAGAACCACACATCAATGAGAAAAAGAAAGAAAAATCATAATAAATTCTATGACTATTATGTAATTTCTTTAAAGTTCACACCCATTCATTCAACACATGATTATTTAGTGTTTGCTATGAGTTAAGCACTGAGCCAGCCATCCAGGAAGACACATCTAGGGCAGGTGTGCAGAATTCATGGCATATCATTGAATTTCTTCCCTCGTAACTTATTTTCTGTCAGCTCTGCTAAAAATTACCAGGATCTCTATTCCTAACTTTAACCAGCTTCTCTAGTTTCGACGCTCAGTCTTTGTAATCCTGCTCTTATATATTGGCCCTTAACACCTCTACAAGTTACAAATGTTCTTTTTTTGGTATGGTCTGGGATTTCTGCCTTTCAATTCTGCTGTATCTGTGCCTGCAGGGCATGTCAGGGTCTGTTGGTTTGAGGGGACATCGTACATCACTGCAGCTGATGTTTATACCATTCTGTGTAGTCACAGACACAGGACTTTGGCATAATGATCTCTTTAGTTACTTGTTATTCTTGTCACCATTTTATCAGCATCTGTCAGGCAGGGACACATGCTGTCTCTGTTTTGTATGACATGACTGTCCTGGGTATCTAACGACGCTGCCGCGATCCCCACAGGCAAGCACTTAACACTGATCGTGATGCTGGAGCTGAGGCCTGCTCATCAACCTTTCATGAATTACAAACATTTCAAGTTGGATTCGAATTTTATTTTAATATGTTTTCAAAATGTCTTGAGATCCCTCAGCATGATAAAATCCTATCGGAGTTACAGTTGCTTTTGTTGCAATTCTGAGCAATCAAATGCCTTGAGTCACCCTTGAGTGACTGTGATAACCATGGCATTTCTAAAGAAAATGCTGAAGCTCTTTATAATGATGGCTTCGGGACTATTCACATCACAAATTCCATATATATATTTTTTCCCAGAAATATATATATATTTAAAGACCAGACTTTTTAAAATAAGATCTTATGAAATCACACATATTTTAAAATCGGTTTATTACTATGTGGTATCTAATCTTACCTACACATTTGAAACACAAAAGGTATTTTTTTTTATTATTATTTTTTTATTTCATCATATAATGGGGGTACATATATTGTTAGGATTACATACGTTGCCCCTACCACTCCTCCCCCCGCCACGTGCCAGAGCCTCAAGTGAGTCCAGTCCCCAGGTGGCGTGCATGGCACAAAAGGTATTTGATAGAGTTTCTTTCTCTGAAATTTCAGTTTTTCCAAAATAGTATTCTGTAATTGTAGTTGTGTTGGGCCTAAGGGAAATCTAAAGATTAACCATATGGTCTATTTAATTGGTCCTGTGGGTTTTATTCTTCAGAGTATGCATTAATATAAAAATAGGCAAAGTATAACAAGAGGAGAAGGCACCAAGGGGTAGTGGAAAATGCACTGGTCTGGGTCAGGAAATTCAGTCCTCAAGTCTGTTGATAGAATTTACTTATATCTGATTTCATATTATTTTTAATAAGGATAAATAATATTAAATAATTCCCTCTCCCTGCTTTTATTATGATTTTTTTCTGAGAAAAAAATAATAAAATGTATGTGAGGATATACATAATAAAATGTTATGCACATGGAAGAAGTTATTATTGTTGTTATTTGGCAAAAAAAAAATTGTTAAATAGTTGAAGAGGCATATAATCCAACTAAAACACACATCTTAATTTTACTTTTTAATAAACCAAAAATTCAAGTTGAGAAAAATTATTATTTATCCACATATCCACCCATTAAATGTGTTATGAGATAATACTTGAATCTGAACTAGATCATTTTTTGTGTGTGTGGCATACTTTTATTCCTACTCTACAGTAATTCACCAACTTACTCCCTCTAGCCTTGCAAACAGAATCCAATTTAGTTTGGGTGGCCAAGTCCATGGCCTGAAGAGAAATATAGGGATGGTCTAAGGTAATCATGGGAGTCCAGGGACTGGGTTAGGGACTGGACATGTGAGCCAGGTCTGGGAGGTGGGAAGAGAGAGAGAGAAAAAAAAATGATTGACTGACAGGCTGACTCCTGGGTTCTTGACGGCATCAATAAACCAACAAATCAATCCTCTGACTTTTAGTCACTGAATATCTTGCTAATTAACAAAACATGACCTTCAAGGTTATGCCAGTGTTAGCTAGGTTTTCTGCTTTCTGTGGCTGAAAGCATCTGACATTAGTAGTGTTCTGATCCTACCTTTCTGGCTCCCTTGAGCCCATGAATATTCAGTGGCCACCTATGAGACCCTGCAGTGTTCTCTTTCTCTCTGTAACAGTGACTGGCAACTTTTGAGACAATTATTGCTCCACTTGCCTGGATATTTGAATGACTCTGATAAGCAGAAACACTATCATCTAGCATGAGGAAGATGCAAGTCTTAGTTACTACAAGCCATATCTATCTTGGACTTTGTTACTATAGGATAATCTACCCTGATTTGATACAATATCAGTGTTATGGATTAATACATGACTTTTCCAAAATATTTTGAAATTCTAGCCCATAATCCCTCAGAATGTGACCTTACTGGAAATAGAGTACTTAAAGACGAATTAGTCCTAACTCATGCAGATAAAGTCATATTGGAGTAGGATGGGTCCCTAAGGCAATATGACTAGTGTTCTTATAAGAAAAGGGAAATTTTGACACAGACACACAGAGTATGCCATGTGATGAGAGGCAGAATGAATGGTTGAAAATATAAGCCAAGGAATACCCAGGATGGCTACAAAACCACCAGATGCAAGAAAGAAACAAGGAAAGATTCTTCCTGACAGGTTTCAGAGAGCGCATGACCCTGCCGATACCTTGATTTTGGACTTTTATCTCCAGAAACATTGAACAACAAATTTCTTTTGTTTTAAGCAACCCGGGTTGTGGTACATTGTTATGGAAGCCTTAAGAAGCTAGTATTAATACAATCGGATAAGAAAGTGCTGTTTTTATTATTAGTGTTGCTGTAGTTATTGTTTTATTTTGTTTTTATTCTTTGTAATCATGACATTAATGTCCTGTAGAAAAATCATAATGGCCATGGTCTTCCACACCTGGTAATTCTTTCAAATGGACTTAGGAGATGTACTCACATAGATAACCCTTAAAGAAAGCCAATTGTTACACTGAGAGCAGTGACTGATTGGGGTTCATGTAATAGTTTTACATAATCTGGATGATCTAAGTCATTCCTAAATATATATACATACACACACACATATCCATTAGGTCATATATATACATATACACAAAGGATATCCTCTGTGTGTATATGTATATGTATGAATGCATGTGTGTATATATACACAATATATATACACATATATAAAACTACATATACATATACTGATAATTAAGTGGTTGTTTTTAGAGTCATTCATGTGAAGAAGAGTTCAAAGTAGCACTTCAAGTCAAAAATCTTCTCTTAGCCTGGGCTTTCCAAATATACAGAATTCAAAGGGCCCAACTTTACTCAGCACCACACCCCAGAGAACGCATATCCATAAGCAGCAGCTCCATTCTAGATACAGTTTTGCTTAGGACAGACTTCTTGTCCCACTGAACTATTGATACTAATGCCCTATATCTAATCACATTCCTCTATAATTCCCCTTTACTCTCTGCTCCATGCTTAGTTCTGATGTTTTCTATTTCTTGGATCTATCTGAGAGTAAAAGTAATTCACCCATTCTGCCACCCTGAAATTCTCTCCAAATAATGACCCATCCCTCAGTCTCTCTACCAGGGAGAGGGAATTCTAGAATCAAAACAACGCAAGTATTTCTACATTGCACGAGGAATAAAGATATTTTTCCTTCTAATTCTAAGAGCTACATTCAAAAGGAAGAATCAGTAGTGCTATGTGACACACTGGATTTTCTGTCAGCAAAAAATTTAACAAGAAATATTAACAAACAAGTAACAAACTAGAGAATTTTCAGAAATCTGTGATTATATATCAAAGGTTTGGATATTATGTTTTGTAGTCATTATTTTAGATTATTTTGACACAATGCCAAGCCCTAATTCATTGGTTCTCTTTATATACCAGTGCGATGAGATTCTGAACTTTAAATTGAGAAATCAAAATCATTTTTAATTGTCCCTTTTATTTTCTACCAATAAATACGACATAATAATCAGATGTTCCCACACAAAGTTCCATGATTTCTGCAGGTACAGCTTCTTTTTTTTATTGCCTATATTTAGGAAGTGGAACTTCCTTCCTGTATCTCAACACAGAGAGACCCATCCAGACCCACAATCTATAGATATGGCTTTTCTCTGCTTCCCCAAACTAAGGTGACTTGGCCCTTATTTTATATCCAAATGAATTATAATAGAGTGATGTGCAGTTATATTTTTCTTAATTTCAGACCCTGAGAAAAGTGGCCTTCCTCTATTTAATGCTAAAATAATTACAAAAAGGGAGAGTGTGCGTAATTTATCTAGACAGAAGTTGAGATGTTAGAGCCTGGCAGAATATGCCATGCTTGTACTTCCTTTATTAGTTTTAATTCAGATAAATTACTTTGATGACATTTTATAAAACCCTTATTTTCTAGGTGAAGGAAAGGATGTTACTTGGCAAGTGACTGAGATGCCCTCTGACCTGAATAGAAAATTTCATAAGAGTTTCCTGGCACAAGAGTGGCTTAAGAGATTGAAGATGTTTAGCCTTGAGAAGAAATGATTTAGCTGTTGCTTAATGTTTAACAAGTTATGTATAAAAAAGCTTTGAATATTTTTTCTAAACAGCACCACAAAACAGGACAAGGAAAAGAGTGGGATAGTTACAGAAACAACATGATTTCTGCTTAAGGCAATAGCTTCCTTTTAAAATATTTTATTTCCTTAATATGTAGCATGTTTCCATCAAGGATGAAAGATCATTCCTCAGATAATATGAAGATATTATTCTTACATTGGATGAGATTTTTGACTAGAAATCTATAAATGGTCACTGAACTTTAAAATTATATCATTCTCTTAAAAAGACTTGGCTAGATTATTTAAGTTGGTAAAGTAATTACTATAAATGAAAGGGACTCTGCAAGTGGAAGGGGCTTGAAGACAGCAGGTGTAATCCCATGGAAAGAGGACCTTATCCACCTAGCTTCAGGCAAGTTTCTACAGGTTTCAAAGCAAAGGTTGGTTTTTTTAGACAGAGTCTCACTCTGTTGCTTGGGCTTGAATGCGGTGGTGTCAGCCTAGTTCACAGCAACCTCAAACTCCTGGGCTCAAGCGATCCTTCTGCCTCAGCCTCCCGAGTAGCTGAGACTACAGGCATGCACCACCAGGCCCAGGTAATTTATATATATATACATATTTAGTTAACCAGCTAATTTATTTTTATTTTATTTTTTAGTAGAGACAGGATCTTGCTCTTGCTCAGGCTGGTCTCCAACTCCTGAGCTCAAATGATCCAGCCGCCTCAGCCTCCCAGAGTGCTAGCAGGAGTGAGCCACCACGCCCAGCCCAAAGCAAAGGTTTTAACATCAATAAAACAAATAACACCAACCTTTCAACATTTGATAAATGACAAGATAGGCCATTAATTATAAATGAATTAAATGGTAAGAGAATGAAATACATTACCTTCTCAACCAACCAAATGTCATGATAAGACAATGAAACATAACAGGACAATAGCTTCATGACCCTGCTACTGTGTTTCCCTGAAATAAAACAGGGTCTTATATTTATTTTTCCTCAAGAAGACACCCTAGGGCTTA
>VBSM01002608.1:109058675-109095367 GCA_008086735.1 Cheirogaleus medius
CTGCTAGGGCTTATTTTATGGGTAGGTCTTATTTTGGGGGAAACATGGTATTAGGTGAGAGAACTACTAACAAGGACAGTGACCCACAACTCCCTTGCCCCTTTTAGGTATAGGAGCTCTATGGAAATGGAGAGAAACTCCTCTTTTTTGTTTGTTTTTTCATTTTAAGTATTGTTCTTTTCTGTTCTCTTATGAAAATCAATTACTTAGGACCAGTATCAAAGTGAAGCAGAGGAGAAAACATTAATAAGCAGTATCTTTAACAACTCCTCTTTCCAAATGGCCCATAGATGCATACAGATGACCTTACCCACCAACCCTCAAACTTTCTCAGGTTGACATTCTCATCTTAACTTGCATTATAGACAGAGGTGAATGGATCAAAGAAGTGATATTATTCTGGTCAATACCCATGGAATATCTACATAGAACACAATTTCTGCCCCTTTATCTTTTTTATTCTTCAGTTTTCTTGCTTACAAAGCTCATTTCTATCTGTATAATTCTTTGAAATACATTTTATCTCTGATACCCCTTGAAGTTTCTGCTTTGACTTTGTATGAGACAGTTTCAGCCCAGGATAGTCAACACAACTTATTCTTAAATTTGAATCCTAAATGTAACCTCTGACCTTCATTAATGTATCTCAGGAATCTGGCTCCATGGGGAACATGGAATCTGATTTATGCTGAAATCTTTTTATAGGTAGAAGATCTGGGATAGAATTTATTGTTCCTCAAAATGGAGGGTTAAGAATATCTGGTGGTTAGGAGAATTGATAATAGCCTTACACTGTCATGAATAGAATTTTGAATATACAGTATTTGAGACTGGAAGGAAAATAAAGAGATAATCGGATCTTGAATATCTGAATTCTTGACCTAATTTCTATAGCTGAAACAGATTCTCAATGCAGAAGCAAAGGAAAGGCATTCTAGGAAAATATCACTCTATTTTGTTCTAATAGAAAAATCAAATAGAAAAATTATTCCAATTATTTTGGGAAGATTTTTGACACCAGATACATTTTTAGAATCCTTGGAATAGATCAAGGGATAAATACTTTGAAGCTGGAGAGACTCCTATTCCTAACTTCCAAAGAGTCAATAACATTTGTCTGAGTATGGTAGTTTCAGCCTCAAAAATCTATGTTTTAAAAAGCAAGTCCCTCCTCCCCAATTCCAGTACTAAATATGAAAATTGAAATAGATACAAATATATTGATATAGCATTATTATTCATATATTATGCTACCTATCAGCACAGCAAATACATCTCCAGAAGGGATCCTTATCCCTGCCAAAAACTAATTACCTTAGACACAAAATGCAATATACTTTTTCAATGCATAAAATTGTGCATAAGAAGTGTGGTTACCATTACAATTTGAGGTTCCATGCAAGCCCAGTTTAACTCTAAAACTGGACATATATTCTTTAAAATTAGATAGTTTCCAGCATATCTTATTAAACAAGAATTTTGCATGTGGTTTTGCCCATACCTAAATGCAACTAGGACAACAACTAAGGAATAAGCTTGCTTTACAAAACCCAGTGCTTTGCACATGTCTGCCCCTGTCTAATTAATACTAATTCAAACATTTATTATGCTTAATATAGAAAAATATAGAAGATATAATTCTAGAACATTACAAATATGCAAGTATATGCACATATAGAAAGTCCAAGTGAAGTTACCATGCATATTAGTATATATATATATTTTAATCCCAAACACCTATCTGCATTCATAATCTTGTGTAATATGCAAACCTGTGTGGACCTCTTTTGATTAAATACTGAATTTTATCTTGTTAATTTTCCCCTAGGCCCACACTTTATGCACATGGCCCTTAAGAATTTACTACTACCCTACTGAAAGGGACAAGGAAAGATGAGGCTAAAGAAGAGTGGAAATAAGGAAAGATATCTTCTCCTCATCATGTAAAGTAGAAGCTATGCCATTCACACCATGAATACTTTTCTCTGGAGCCCATAAAAATGTCTGCCTGCCTTTCTTAGGCTTCAGGCTCACCCCAGAAAGAAGGAGGCCCTAGGCAGTTCTTTAATCAAACTCCATTGAGAAAAGTAAGTGTTCAATGTTGGAGAATCTATTAATAATAGGTATGTCAATGTACCCTGGGAATGAAACAACTTTTACCTCTGTGTAAAGGTCAGACCTTCACCAGCGAGTACAATGTCAGTTTTTCTTCCTGCAAGGGTTGGGAAGAAAAAATAGCAAACATTTATGCTTCCCTAAAGGCCAATAGAAATCACACTGGACCAACTGCACTACAAAATTCTCCAATTTTCTACACAATTTGAAATCCATGAACAAAGACTGGGGGAATTTGGAAAGCCAAATATTTCTTTCAGATCATTAATTAAGAAAGTATGTTAAACAAAAATCAAATTATAATCAATTCAAGAACAAAAATAATTTTGTTTCCTTTCGGTAAGCTTTTAAAATGGTGTAGCAATTCTCTCTGTATAAACAAAACATGCCCTGTTTGCATTCTGTCCTGAGTAAGTCATATAACCACACTCACATATGTCACATAATAAAGGAATTGCCCTAGGTCATTATTATTTTTAAATCTCAGGATAGAGCACAGTTGTAAATTTCCAGCACAGCATGTATTTTTTTTTTAATTCAGTATTGTTGTTAACGATATTAAATTAAAAGCCAGGGGCAATTGTCAAGCCATTCTGTGGTCCTTTTCCTTAGAATTCCCCTCAGTACTGAAGTGTTAGAAGGTGATAACACCAAGAATCCTTCCATCTTTAAGTGGTATTTCAGAGGCACTAAAATCAGATGTGGTATCCATGTTTCAAAGTCACCTTGTCCATTTGTTGTTTAGCCAGTTCCCTTGGTCAGGTTTATGAAAATGCATATGTTTGAAATGCAACCAGCCTTGATCATGGGTGAAATCTGAAACTTGAAGTCAGATCATCAGTATTTGGTTCTACTGCTGTTACTTAAAATCTATATGATTGATCGAGTCTTTGAGTCTATTTTTCACTTTGTCAAATAAAGATAATTGTACCTCCTTACATAGATTATTCCGTGAACCAAATTCATTAATATTATGACATGGAATATTAACTGTAAATCATTATGCAAATGGTAGTTATTATTTAGAAAAGCTTAAAACCTTCATCTCCTATACCCCTAAGGACTCTCCACTTACTATCCTTTTATGCACATGTAATTATACATTATTTACTCCATTGAGCTAAAGTATCAGAAGTTCAATTTTAAAATATAATCCTACTGTTTGTGAGTGATAACTCAATAGCTATTTCAGTAGATCAAAGAGTAAGACTTTTAACCTAGCAATGTTTATTGACCATGGCTAGTTTATGATAAAATTTGTAAAAAATATGCTATAAAAATATCTTATATAGAAAAAAAAAGAAAAAGAAAAGCAACACAAGCCAAACAGAGCTAAGGTTGTAAACTAGAAACTAGTGTCAAGAGAAACAAATACAAATTTCTTTCTTGGTTACATACAGTATTTTAAAAATGTTTAAGCCAACAACTAAAAAATTAAGAGAATTCTTAAAGAAATATGATGTCTAGGTTCTTTTTAATAATTAGATTAGAAAATGTGGAAATACTTGACATGATTTCCAGAGAGTAGCCATCCACAGAAACTCAGAAACAGGAGCCACTAGATGTATATTTTCTAATGTGCTACTATCTCCACTGCTACCTCTTGCTTTTCCATGAATGTAAGTTATTTTCTGGCTTCTGGATTAGAGTCTCTGTATGACAATTTGAAATTCATTGCAAAGGGATTATAATAGACCCATATGGACCAGCTATTAATTGCTATTCTAATGTCTTATGTCCAAGACCATGGGAGCAAATAATCTATCAGTGGCTATGAAATCTGTCTGGAAATAGCATGTTTAAGTAACATGCTAACCTTTTTCTCTACACTGACCACTTATTAAAATAAGCATGGCTTGGTGAACTCTCAATACTTGAATCAGATGCATCTTCCCCAAAATTGGTCATGTGTCAGAACAACAACAGGCAGGGAGAGGGAAGAAGTTCATGGAAATCAAACAAGTTATGCAAGTAAACTACCTGTGGAGGGGTCTTACCTTGGGGATTTGTGCTCAGTCATGGATCCAGAAATACAGTGTGGCGATGAGCTAATTCATTCCAATGTCTTCCACCAAAGAAGGAGATGTAAATAAGTATAGAATTCAGATTTGTAAAGGAAATGGAGCAAATTGAAAGCACCAGTGCAAAAACTGGACTTCAGGGCTGACTCCACGTAGAATTAGGGGGTAAGAAAAAACTCTAAATAATAAGATATAAGCAGAATAGGCCTAGTAGTAAGTATTTAAAAGGAATCAGCCAAAAGAATAACTAAAAGCCTAATATTTCTTTCCTCATGCATGGAACAGTTATTCTTAATACTTGAAATGACAGGTGTGAAGTGAGGAAGGCTAGATTTCCGGTTCAAAGAGAGAGAGAGAATGTAACTGTACACACTTGGAAGCTTATTCAGAAAAGGTGAGTAAACCTAGCACAGGAATCAGGGCCACCACATGCCTGTACTGATATGACTGAAATTATCTCCACACAGCATCCATGTAAATTACTTTTAGGGATTTTTAAATTGTTTAATCCAAATCCAAAATGTGTTCATAAGGAAAACAACATGGTAAGTGAACTATCTGAAATATTCACTTTCCTTTATTTGTGGTTTATGTGGAGCAGAGTTTCTCAATTTCAGTACTATTGACATTTTTGACCAGCTAATTCTTTGTTGGGTGGGGTGGGGGTTGTCCTGTGCATTGTAGATGTTTAGCAGCATCCCTGGCCTCCGTTCACTTGATTCTAGTAGCACCCCCTCTCTACCCACACAGCCCCCCAGTTGTGATGATTAAAATTCTCTAGCCACACATTACCAAATGTCTTTTGGGGGAAAATTACCTCCAGTTGAAAACCAGTGATGAAGAACATAATGTTAAAGAAAACCCAGGATTTGGCTAGAAAACTAAGCAAATATACCATGTCCTAAATTTCAGTCAATTAGAAGACTTTTTTTTCCCCCATCATCATGTACTGTGAATGAAGTTGGTATTTTTATTTTTCAATGAAATGCCATTTCAAAGTCCCCAGTACCATTGAATAATTTATAGTAACAATATGATAGAAAGTTTTTAGTTATTAAAATGATTTTGTAGGAGAATATTTGATGACAAGAGGAAATATTTACAGGATACCAACAAGTGGGGAGAAATTATGATGTACAATACGATTGATATTCTGTTCTGACACTCCCTCTTTGGGGAGGAAGAGTGTCTACTATCCATGTTCAAAAAGAGAAATATTTTGTCAACAGATTGATTGATTGCTTTTCACCCAGATGTATTACTAGGATAACCTGTTTTGTAATCCCTGGTTTCGTCCTTGGAACTATGCTAATAAGTGGAATAAGAGAGCCAATTTGGATATACACCTTTTGAGCAGTAAAAGGAGCAAAAGTTTGGAGTGCACAAGAAATTGTTAAGCATGTAGGCTTGAATATTCTTACTTATATAATAAAAAATGCCTTTTTATCTTTTATTATTTCTTAGACTTCATATTGGTAGTAATATTGGTTGATCCCCAAAGTTCTATATATATATTTTTAATTTTTTAAATTTATTTCTTTTATTTCAGCATATTATGGGGGTACAAATGTTTAGGTTATATATTTTGCCTTTCCTCCTTGCTTCCCACCCAGAGTCAGAGCTTCAAGCGTGTCCATCCCCCAGATGGTGCTCATTGTACTCATTTTGTATGTATATACCCATCCCTTCCTCTCCCCTCCCATCTGTCTGATGCCTGATAAATGTTATTCCTATATGTCCACTTAGGTGTTGATCAGTTAATACCAATTTGCTAGTGAGTACATGTGGTGCTTGTTTTTCCATTCTTGAGATACTTCACTTAGTAGAATGGGTTCCAGCTGTATCCAGGAGTATACAAGAGGTGCTATATCACCATTGTTTCTTAAAGCCGAATAGTACTCCATGGTATACATATACCACATTTTGTTGATCCACTCATGTACTGATGGGCACCTGGGTTGTTTCCACAACTTTGCAATTGTGAACTGTGCTGCTATAAACATTCGAGTGCAGGTGTCTTTTTTATAGAGTGTCTTTTGTTCTTTTGGGTAGATGCTCAGTAATGGGATTGCTGGATCAAATGGTAGATTCACTTGTATTTCTTTAAGGTATCGCCATATTGCTTTCCACAGAGGTTGCACTAGTTTGCAGTCCCACCAGCAGTGTAGGAGTGTTCCTATCTCTCCACATCCATGCCAACATTTATTATTTTGGGACTTTTTGATAAAAGCCATTCTCACTGGAGATAAGTGATATCTCACTGTGGTTTTAATTCGCATTTCCCTGATGATTAGATATGTTGAGCGTTTTTTCATATTTGTTGGCCATTATTCTGTCTTCTTTTGAAAAGTTTCTGTTCATGTCCTTTGCCCACTTTTTGATAGGGTTGTTTGATTTTTTCCTTGCTGATTTTCCTGAGTTCTAAATAGATTCTAGTTATCAGCCCTTTATCTATGTGTAGCTTGCAAAAATTTTCTCCCATTCTATAGGTTGTCTGTTTGCTCTTGTAACAGTTTCTTTGGCTGTGCAGAAGCTTTTTACTACTTTGCATGTTCATGTTTGTGTCTTCAATTGACTAAATATGGAAAAAGTCACAGTGTCCTAGGGAAAGGTACACACAGGTGTTCTTAGAGATAGATAATACATTAATACTATTTCATTTATGAAAAGTTTGGAAATTCATGTTGGGCTTCTAAATATAGCCATATTTTAGTTGTGCTATATTTTATTTGCACCAATGGTTGTTAAGCAAACCTGGGGTCTTCCTGTGCTTTTGTCCTTGCTTCTTGGCAATAATATATATTTCTGTAGATTATAAATACTCCTGCATTTCTATCTCTGAAGTACTATTTAAACTTAAACATCAAAATGAGCTGTCACTTTTGCTTCTTGTTATTTCATTCCAATAATGGATGGTCTGTGATATTAAATGAACATGTGTGTATGTGTGTATGTGCATACATGTCTGTTCCAGAATTTTAATTCTAGCTTTCTGCATAGCATTCGAGTTGATTTAATTTTGATTTTTATCACAATCCATCTTTTCACATTACTTAAAAAGTGTATTATTTAATGAACAGGAAAACGGTTATTTAAAAACAAAAATATAATTTTAAAAGTTTTAGAACTAAATAGATGGTTATTGGTGGTTATTGGTGGTTGCACAACATTGTGACTTTACCAAATGCCACTAAATTGTTCACTTTACAATAGTTGATTCTATTTTATGTGAATTTCATCTTAATAAATAAAAATATAATAATAAATATGATGTTGAATATTTTCTTAATATCTCTAAAGAGTATGTGTGTATGTGTGTGGTTTTAATGTATAATAAAGATAATCACACATCAGTTCTCAAGAGGGCAGCTACATAAAAGTATACGGCATTAAATATTGAATCCAATGTTCTTCCACTGGTGCTTCGTAGGTGAAGCAAAGGAAATCAGAAAGCATCAAACAGAATAGATTCATTACTGTTTGTTTATGTAGATAAGGATTTCTGCTGCTAACAGATTTTGTTAATCACTAAATCAAACCCTTATTTAGCAAAAAGGCCATTAAGGTAAAAAAAAAATGTTTTTTTCCAAGGTCACTTACCTTGTAGCAAAGCCAGTAGTAGAATTCTTCTCTCTTAATTTCCAAGTAAAGATCCTATTCAAAAAACATTCTCACACTTTCCAAATGTGTGTTGAAACAAAGAATGGATCAAAGGTATTTGTTTGTGGGAGGATGTAAAGAACTTATCAGTGAAGAGTTTCACTTGTCAAATCTCGCACAAGTTCCCATTTAACCAAGGAACACATCTACACATAGATGTTTCCTTACCAAGGAAGAATTCTGAATCTGCCCTTGGATTTACAACTGCAATCAATTCAGCATTTTCGTCACAGAAATTTAGAGCAGCAGCAATGATCAATGTGGAGGATGAGCACAGGGAATGTTTTATTAATATCTACTTCAAGAGTATGGAGCATATAATGTCACTCAAAACATGGCCAAAGGACTACAGTGCAAGGATTTTCAAAAGGCATAGTAAAGCAGGTGGCAAGTTGTGACTCCAAGGTCAATGATCTGCCTTAGGAATTGATTATAGTTCTCATCCTTATTAACTGTTTACAGAAAAATTTTCAGTAAAATATCCTTTGGTACTTTTAAAATTATTTTTTCTTACTTTTTGAATTTTTATTCATTTATTGTATTATATATATATACATACACAATATGCAATCTCATAAAATTTGCCATTTTAACCATTAATAAGTGTATCATACAGTGGCATTAATTATGTTCACAATGTTATGCAACCTTTATCAATATATATTTCTAAAATTTTTTCATCACCCCAAATGGAAACTCTTTAACCATTAAACACAATTCCTCCACTTTTCCACTCCCCTTGGACCCTGGTAACTTCTAATCTTATTTTTCTCTATAATTTTGTCTATTTGAGATATTTCATGTAAGTGGAACCATATAATATTAATTCATTCTTTTGCATCTGAGTTCTTTTTCTTAGTGACTATATTTTTTACAGCAGTTCTAGGTTCACAGCAGCATTGAGAGGAAGGTACAGACATAGTTATATCTCCCTGCCCCCACACATGCATAGCCTTCTCCACTATCAACATCCCACACCCTAGAATGGTACATTTTTTAAAATTAATGAACCTACATTGACACATCATAATTGTCTCAAATCCATTGTTTACATTAGGGTTCACTCTTGGTATTGTACATTCCACAGGTTTGGATAAATGTTTAATGACATGTATCCACCATTATAGTATCAGAATAATTTCACTGCCATGAAAATCCTCTGTGCTCTGCCTATTTATCCCTCTCTATCCCCTAACCCCTGGAAACAACTGAATATTTTTATTGTCTCCATAATTTTGCCTTTTCCTGATTGTCATATAGTTGGAATCATAGTATGTAGTGTTTCCAGATTGACTTCTTTCACTTGGTGACATGCGTTTTTGTTTCTTCCATGTCTTTTTATGACTTGATAGCTCATTTCTTTTTAGCATTGAATAATATTTAATTGTCTGATTGTACCATAGCTTATTTATCCATTCAACTACTAAAGAACATCTTGGCTGCTTCCAGGTTTTGACAATTATAAATAAAGCTTGTATAAACATCTCTTCACAGGTTTTTGTATAGATATGTTTTCAACTCCTTTGGATAAATATCGAGCAAGCAAGAAAGAAGGAAGGGGAAAGATACAGAAAAACAAGGAAGGAAAAGAAGAAGGGAAAGAAGAAAAGGAGAGAAGAAAAAGAAACAAAGTGAAAGAAGGAAAGAGAAGAAGGATATGGAAGAAGTAAGGGAAAGAAAGGAAGATTGAAAGAGAGCAAAGGAAGGAAGGAAGTGTCAGGTAGATAATGAGGACTTCCAGTCCTTCCTGGGGACAAAGGCAGGCACCCAGAGCGACTGCCACACTTGGGGAAGGAGGGAACTCCCTATCAATCTGCCAATCAGAATTTAGCTTCACAACTGCAAAATAATACAGATGTACGATAGGGTCTGGAAGGTGACTTAGAACAACCTAAGGCAAATTATCATGTCATTAGCTTAAATCTACATTGCAGTTCATCCCCCAAATGAGCTTTCAGAGAGGCTCATGAGAGACTGCATGCACAGTAAGACTCAGGTCAAATAACTTCCAACTGTCCATCAAAGTGGTTTGATGATGATTATAGTTAAACACTTTTGTTACGACAGGGGGTCTGTTTGTCATATGTAGCGAATGTATCTTGCTCTTGCTCTGTGAACCTATATCTTGCTCTTGCTCTGTAAACCTATCTTGTCCTTCCTCAATAAACTTCATTTCATGCTTGCCTTGCTTTTCGTGCATCTGGTCATTCTTTAGCCAAGAGCACACCAAGAACTGACATTTCAGACTGCTGACACTACAGAAGAAAGAAAAGAAGAAAGGAAGGAGATGAGCAAAACCTGCTGTCACTCCTACAATGGCTTATAGCAGTTTAAACAAAAAAAATTGTATATATATATATACAATTGTGTATATATACAATAATATATATATATATATATTGCACATACATGTAGGATATAGTAGTTGCAATGTGATTCTTATAGCTAATTGTGATGGTTAATTTTGTATGTTAATTTGACTATACCACAGGGTGCCCAGATCTAACATTATTTCTGGTTGTGTCTATGAGGATGTTTTTGGATGAGATTAGCATTAGAACTGATAGACTCAGTAATGCAGATTTTTGTCCCCAATGTGGTAGACATTATTCAATCTTTTGAGGACCTGCATGGAACCAAAAGGCTTGGGAAAGAGGAACTCATCTGTTTTCCTTCTTGCCTGCCCATTGAGTTGGGACATCAGTCTTCTAGTGCCCTTGGACTGGAATTAGACCACTGGCTTTTCTGTGTCTTCAGCTTGTAGATGGCAGATTGTGGGGCATTTTAACCTCCATAATTGTGTGAACTGGTTCTTTATAATAAATCTGTTTCTATCTGTCTGTCTTTTTCTCTTTCTCTATAGCTATATCTATACAACCCAATCTCCTATTGGTTCTGTTTCTCTGGAGAACCTGGACTAATAGACTAATCAACACAATATAACATTATTAATATACCCTTTTATTATGTTATTATTAGTCTCCATTTATTATTATACAACTCAAGAGTGCAGAGTAAAATGCAAAAATAATAATCTCTTCTTGCATTTGGAGTTTAGTCCTGTACTTGCATTTCTAATGTGGGATCTCTCTGAGGATGATCTGAATGTGACTTAAAGTGTAATGAATGGTGTGGCAGCCTTTGTGATACTATTAGCCTATCAAGTGTAGTCTGTGGGGAAAATTGATTATGGATATTCTTCTTTATACTCCAGAAATGAGTTAGCCTTGTCTGTTCTGTCAAGCACTATGCATAATTGACACACTTTTGACTTTGATATAGACACACATAAAATGCTTTGTTTGATTTGGCAGTTACTTGACATTTACTTTTATAGAATGTAAAATGGATGCATTTTTATGTTATTATACTCAAGGATCAAATATTTACAGATTATTTTATAGTTTGTAAGGTGAAACCACAGATTTTGCAGAGTTATCAGCTTTCCAGAGATACTTTAACTTTCCTATTTTAGTAGAGAACCTCCCTTCCCACCTGACCTACTTTTTTGAAGTCTTCATAAAATTATATTTTGTGATAAACCTATGGATTTCCTAAAAGGGTTAAAATAAGAGTCATATATCTGGGAAGAAAAAGATTATTATAATTTTTTAGTTAACATAACTTCTGAAAGTTAAATCAGTATCAGTCATGTGCCTAGATAAATGCCACTACCAAGCCTAGGTCACCAGTCTCAATCTCTCTCTCTCTTTCTCTCTCTCTCTCTCTTTCTGTCTCTGTGTGTGTATGTGTGTGTGTGATGTAAAAATGTTCAAAAAGAATCAAATATGCACATTCGACCATGGGCTTCCTCTGGGGAGCCCTCTCTGAGCACATGAGTTACTACCAGGTTATAATGAGGATGGGGGGCATTAGTTGGTACCAGTGAGTAATTGATCTCTTACTCATGCACTAATAGTCTCAGGTGGCAGCTGAGTTTTCCTATTTTTCCTATTAGTCTTTCAAATATCACATGCAGACCTCACTTTTGAGCTCCAAATTTAGATTTGAGTGAATACTCCCTCATTTTCATCATCAGTAGCAGCAGCAACAGCAACACCAACATCTTTCTCATCATATCTACCATTTAGTGAGTGTCTACTTTATTCCAACTGTTCTTGAAGCCCCATTTTATACCAGGCTTTACTAATAATAGAGCCATTATGATTATCAGAAATTACTCCAATTCAAAATACCCAAATACTCCCCAAATAGTAACTCATCTTTTTTTCATAAATCAAGCTAGGCTATGCTGTGGCATCTGTGCACCCTCAGATCTCAATGATCTGACAACAATGTCACTCATAGAATATTTCCATTAATAGTTTCAGACGCGTTTTCTTTCTGACATATGCAGCCTCCAAGGTTGTTGAAGAGAGGAAGATTAGGATAGAGGAACAATAGCAAGTCTAAATGCTTTGGCTTTAAAATGACTCACACATGACTTTTGCACAAATCCATTTGCCAGAATTAGTAGCTTGGCCTCAACGTCACCACACATGGAATATTTGGAGAATGCTAGTGGACTCTGGCATACTCTCACTCTGCTCACCTGATTCTTCTCCTGAATGTTGGTATATCCATTTCTCAATAAGGAAACATCTGTTCATCACAGACTCCCTAGCTCCCTCATCCCTATCTGCTCTCAAGGCTTACTGGCCTGGTGCTTATGTTTTCTTTGAACAGTAGATTTATTTTGCAATGGACCAAGGGGAATTTTCCCTTGTCGGAGAAATCTTTGAAATGCTGTCTCCAAATGACTTTCACTGGACTCCTTCATAAATAAATCTATAATTTAGTAGCTAGCTAAAAATAACTATAGAAGTATGTAAATAAGAAATAAAGAAAACACTCTAACACACATATAATAGAAGCCACTGATAAGAAATGCCCTAAATACAATTAGTAATCTTTATGAGAGTGATTAAGGTTAAGGTAATAATAGCTCATTACATCTGTATAGTGAATTATTAATTATAAAACATTGTTGCATACTAACCTTATTAAGTATTTGTGAGACCATCTCAAATAAACAGAACATGCATTAGCATCATTATATACGGATACAATAATTAAGGATCAAAAAAGTTAACAGAATTGTCCCAAAGCAACACAAATTAAAGTTGGAGAATTGAGACTCAACTCAGGCCTTCAGACACGACTCCATTGCTTATTTAACTTCAATTATTACTGCTAAATTGGGCAGTGGGAGAAAGTTTTTCATTAGGAACTATATTACTTGACCACTTGAACTGCATAGAAAAGGCAACAGCCTACTCTGATCTAGCATAATAATAACTAAACAGATCAAGCTCTAGAAATGTATGTTCTTTGGTTCTTAGCTATAATCCAGAAGCTAAAAGAGAGGCAAGCAGACAAAGAATAGGGCATAGAAATCTCAGGAACTAAATAATATCCAGAAATCATGGGTCACCTTAGATGAGAACCCAGAAGACAATGTGATCGAGGAGAATATAAGAGTGGTTATTATAGTGAAAGACCAACTCAAAATTTTCTCCTAGCTATGCAATAGTTTGTGGGATGTCGAACAAAAATAAATAAATAAATAAATAACATTTGTATTTAGTAAGGAAAGACTTTATTGAAAAGATTTTTTTTTTTTTGCAAGTGGATTTGAAATGACTTGCAATAGGGAAAGTGCTCTGATCATAAGATAAGCACACAATTCAAGCATTAGACTAAAAGAGCCTTTCTTTTACAGGGAGGTGTAAACAATGCTAAAAAGAGCCAGGTGTGTGGAAATGACATGAAAATGTAACCTGATCAAACAGTTGGGCTAAGAGAGTTTTATTCTAAGGCCAGCATTTCTTAGGAGGGGCTATGTGATGGCTCAGGATGAGAGTGGGTCAAAGTTCAGGGACCTTGAAGCAGGAGAGAGACTTAACCCTAGTGTGGTCAGCAAGCATTTGTTTCTATTTATGGACTAGTGGAGACAAGAAATTCGTTCAACTAATTATTTGTGAGACAAAGAATGGGAATTTGAAGGGTCTATGTCTGGCCTTATGATAGGTAAACAAGGAAAGCATCCATGACCTTGACCTCAGTCCTATGGGGAGGAGTGTTCCTTTACTTTAGGCCCTTTCCAGAGCACAATAGGGTGTGGCATTTTCTTAAGGACTGTTTTCTAGGCTCATAGAGCACCTATAAAGTTCAACACTATCAGATACATTATATTCACCTACCTCTACAACTACATCTCAGAGAACAGTATTTTTCAAACAAGTACAGGTAGTCTTCAGGAAAATATTGTCAAATTATGAATAATAAGACAGACTGTAAATTATAAATAATTAACAGTGTTTGCTGTTAATGTTGGCTACATGTAATTTGTTGACCATGGCGATTTTACAACAAGTATATATGGTATTTAATATTGACAGTAATGTATTAATTAACTAGAATACCTAAATTGGTACAACTATTTCACCTGCTAAAGATCATCTCTATAGTTTTCTAGATTGTAAAGTACCTGCTAAAAATCTGCAACCAGGCATATTATTCACAGGACCAATATTGGTAGGGGATATTGGGAATTTTCAAAGAATCCTCTGAGAATATAGACTAAAGGAAATGGCAAATTGCTGTAAAAGCAGCAAAAGCAACATTATAATATTGATGAAACAGTATGTAGGAAAATTGGAAATATATTCAGTAGTATTCCACTTCAAGGTTTACCTTCTATATTCAAATTCAGTTATTAAAAATGAAATCCATTCACCTTAGGGGTTGAATGTATTCTCAAAAATACTAGAAAATTGGCCGGGCGCGGTGGCTCACGCTTGTAATCCTAGCACTCTGGGAGGCCGAGGCGGGCGGATCGCTCAAGGTCAGGAGTTCAAAAACCAGCCTGATGAAGAGCGAGACCCCGTCTCTACTAAAAATAGAAATAAATTAATTGGCCAAGTAAAAATATATAGAAAAAATTAGCCGGGCATGGTGGCGCATGCCTGTAGTCCCAGCTACTTGGGAGGCTGAGGCAGAAGGATCACTTGAACCCAGGAGTTTGAGGTTGCTGTGAGCTAGGCTGATGCCACGGCACTCACTCTAGCCTGGGCAACAGAGTGAGACTCTGTCTCAAAAAAAAAAAAAAAAAAAAAAAAAAAAAAAATACTAGAAAATTAACTTCAACAATGACAAATCACAATTGGTTATGCAGAAACTCATCTTCTAATATTCCTGATATGTGTGCATGCATATGTGTGTTTATATGCATATATATATTACTATCCCCTAATGTGTATGTGTGCATATAGTAGGTATATATAGATATACTGTGTATACACACAAACCACATATATATACATATATATATATGTCCTTGGATTCTCTTTTAAACTCATTATGATATCTGCCTGCTACCCTCATTAATGAGAAGAATACAATCTTTAAAATACATTCATTTTTATCTGCACGATGGCCATTATTTTGCCTTTTCAGGAAAGTGTTTCTTTTTTCCTTTAACAAAGCTGAATTATAAATTATAGAACAGGGATTTGAAAATTGGTTTGTCTGGTTCCAAAGCCCACTGTTTATGGGTGTGTGTGTGTGTGTGTGTGTGTGCTGCCTCTCCTCCCAAGAACCCTGAGGAGCTGGTAGAATAGAAAGGAAACCGTGCAGAAAGGAAACTTAGTCTACACAAACAACATTTCCTTTTAGAGACAGAGGCAGCAGAGTTGTTTAAGTGGCATATTCAGTCCTAGATCTCTAGTATTTGAACTCCTTTTCTGTTAGTGTTTTTTTGTTTGTTTGTTTTTTGCTAAATAATTAAACTGAGATGATGTTTTACTGCAGAGGAAAACAATGGGCAAAACTTTGAAGTGGCACTGGAAAGTAAAGAAAGAAATAGCAAGAAGACTTCCAGAGACAGAGCAATAGAAGAGAATGGGGCATGATGAACACCAACCAGAGGACTTAAGGGCCAGGATGAAGAGATTTGATTAGCTAGCTTAGGGAAGAAAGAAATCAAAAAACAAGGTAAGCCTTTTGAAATCATGATCTGAGGAAATCCCAAGTTCAGTCTGGGACAGGAATTATTTTTTCTAAGCCTCATATATACTATTTTTAGCAATATATGTTTAGAAAAAATTCTTCTATACTAGTCTCCAATGAACTCATAAATATCTACCTCCTAAAATAAAAAATAGTTTGGAATTAAAATATAAAATAAAACCCTAAAAGTAGGACTTCCTTTTTTATACTTTTTAACTTTATTAAATTTGTATTGATAAACTCATCCAAAAGATAGAGTAGGGGCCACATGGTGATTCAGTTGAATATTGATCAAATAAAAGAGGAAATGAAAATCAAGGATAATTATCCTGGATTAAATTATAATGGTTTATTCTGCTACTGAAAAAAAAAGACTAGACAAAGTGGCTCTCAAAAATCCTTATTTATTGATTTTGTTTCGTTTGACCATTGCAAGAGCTAATTTGATACAAGTTACAATTTCATCCTTTCATAATGCCACTATCATAATGTCAAATTGAACCAAATATTCTAGATAAATGGTTGATAAGTGATTGGCAAAGATTTTTGATCATTGAATACAGAAATTATCCATAAAATGAATTGTGTCTTCATGGGAGAAAGAGGAGCTTAGAAATGGAATAGAGCTATTTTGGATAATGGCCCTGCAACCATACACCTGAAAAGTTTCCAGGATAATCATCAAATCAATCCATTGATTCATTGCTTGCATATATTTCCTTCTAATGCATTCCAAAGTACCTATGTCCACAGAGTTTCATAACTCGCAAGAGCTGTGGGATTACCTTTGATAAGGTCAAGATATTAAAAACATTTACTAAATTGGTTTATATCCCGTTTCTTTCAAAATGCAAAATGTCAATGATTAAGAAATGAAGTAGTAGAGAGCTCATTGTGGATGCTTCTCTTTCCACCAATTTTTACTTAAGAATATATTACAGAGTGAATTTCATAATTCTGTGTATTTTACATTCACATGGAGGAAATTATAACATGTTTCAAATAAACCTGAGTTATCTATAAATGTGTTTTAATATCTTTGGATTGTTCTATTAAAATTCCTTTTGGTGAGGATTTAAAGATACCTTTAATTCCTAGAACAAAAAATCCCTTTAGAAAACATTAAGCCACATTTCCAGAAGTTTCTGGAGTACTTAATTTTCATTCAGAATTGTTTCAACCTAAGCATGAATTTATAGATTTATTCATTTGCTTATTCACATGTTGAACAGATGTTTATTGAGAATCTTATGTGCAAAGATCTATGCTCTGAACCCTCAATGTAGTACTAAATGAGACTGAGGAACCCCAGTAGGTCCTTACTCTCTGATAATGGTTAATATAGTGGAAATTACATATATTAAATGCACAATTATTTGATTTATGTTACATAAAGCTATAAAAGAGGTAACAGCTATCATAAAAATCTAAGGGGTAACCTTACCTGGTATTTTGACTAGATGGTATATATACTACACTATTTTGAAATCATTTAAAATATTAATGCTAAATCCAAAAGGCTGTTTTTTTTTCAATTTTAAATTTATTTCAACCCTGCTCTGAGTTTATGATGGACATCTTCTTTAGCAAATGAAAATATGAATCTGAATTCTGACAGGTATAAAAATAGCTTGGGTGACACACCTTTCCTATACTGTTATTTAAAGGAAAATATAGAAAGAGTTATTTACAAAGATTTTATTTAAGAAAGACAATTCCATAAGGGTGATAATAAAACTAAAATGTTTCACAAGCTAACAAAAGTACAATTTTTCCCCAAAACAGTAGCAAAAATAACCACAATCAAAAACAAGTATCTGAGTAATTCACTAATGTTTAAAATATAATTACACATTTGTGAAATAATTTAAGTTATTTTAATTTTATCTGGTAGAATACATATGACACCAATCTGGGAAGTTTTGGAAAAAAATGTAATGTGAGAATTCATTTGAAGATACATTTACTAAAATTTTAAGGTTCTCACATAAGACAGATTAGTAAAACAGAAAGAAGTTTATTAGTGAGGTCACTTGCAGCAAATATAAATAAATAAGCAAATAAAATGAAGGACCCATATCTCATATCATGAAGTATATCTGAAATGTGTTAATGATGTAAATTTAAATTATAAAATTATTTGATGGCCAGATAAAAATTGTAGTCAAGTTTTTTTTGTTGCTGTTGTTTTCTTAATACTGTGTTGAAAAGTAACTTCATTGCCATGATTACATTCTTGTTGAAACTGCAAGGGGGTTTCAGTCTAGGTCCAGTTGCTGATGGCACAAAGACTCAATTATTGAAATAACGAGGATTGCCACAGAAGAAAGGAATTTTTAATATGACAGATATCTTGGTGGCGTTACCAAAACTTCAGTACTTTTCCCCAAGCCCAAATCAGTGAGAACAAAAAATAAGGATAAGTGGTTTGAGGAAAAGGAAGGAGAAGGGAATTAACTTGCCAGCAAATGAGGAGAGCAGTGGATTAGTGTCACAAAGATGGTCATCCTGCCTTTAAGCAGAAAAACAGGGCTTTCAAAAAGGGAGGTGGGAGTTGACAATTGGGCTCGGGTCTAGTGACTGGTGTCACATTTCATGGCTTTGGGTTATTGTTGTGTAACTATAATTGGTGGTTTGTTTTAAACCTTATCTCCTGTGAATATGATCTTGTGACCATAGTACAATTCTGTTGAGCCATCTCCTGTTGTTTAAGATGCTAGAAATCAGCAAAGAACATATTTCTTCCCCTTTGATTACTGGCAACAGGGAAAGAATGAAGGTTTTAATTCTCAAAAAGGGTGGAAGTTTTAGAGAGACAATAAATAAAACATTTCATTGCCCTTTTCTGACCTTTACCTCTTTTACATTGGGAGAATGGGAGAAAATGCCTCAAAATCATCTCTCCAACTAAGAGAAATCATGGGCTTTTAAAGGAGGTGGCATGTGCCATGTGCCATGGTGTAACTAACAAGGGGCTACATGTATTGGAGGCAGGCTATGGGGGATGGTGAATCTTGGCTTAGGATGTCCGCCCAGGGGCCTCAGAACTTCAGCCATTTGTCTTGCAGAAAATCAGCCATTTCTGGGAAACAAGTCAAAAGGTCAGGTCATTATTTATGGGAGAGGATTATATAGGGGTCATTAAAATTTGTTCAATGGGAGGCCAGTTATAATGTCAGAAGAGTCAAAACAAACAACAAATAGATTTGATATAGAACACAAAATATCTGTACGACAAAACTACTAAATTTTTAAAAATTGAAGTGAAAAATATGTTATATATATGAGAGATGAAAGATAAATATTTTTTACATATGGCCTTTAGTTTTCACAAACAAATAGACACTATAAAGAGATAAAGAGCAAGAGAAAGAAACAAATGTCATAATTTGGCAGTTCACATAAAGAAGACTTACCAACTGCAAATGGATATGGGAAATGACTTTCGGCATTACAACTAATCAAATGAAAACAAATAAAAATGAAAATTTTATCTTTCTACAAATATTTACTAACTGTATTCTCCCAGGTTCTGTTTTTAAGTTTGTTTATAGAAATATAAGTACTATTATTATAGGGTCCAGGAAGAAGATGAGAGAATAGAGTAACTTTGTGTGTGTGTGTGTGTGTGTGCGTGCGCGCGTATGTATGCAAAAAGATGAGAGGTGAGGAGTGTTTACTACATATGTGGTAATTAGTAAGTTCATTTCCAAGCAGATGATATTTGAAATGAAACTTGAAAGATAAAAAGCCATGCATATAAAGAGCTAGAAGAAGAATGATACTGGCTTAGGGCAAAATAACTAAGTAAAGTAAAAGTGAGAAAAGTGGAAGGAGGTGGGGTTGAATTGATAGATTTTCAGATTAAGGCAGTGGTGGTATTTAGGGCTCAGGAAAAGACTGGATCTCATTCCAAGTGTGAAGGGAAACCCTTAATGTGTTGGCACTGGGGCAAGGCTGCTGCATAGAGTCCTTATTGTTAAGATGGGATGGATCAAAACTTGAGCTATAAAAGACATGTTCATAGATGAAATATCACAACCGGAAACCGGGTATTGTGTATCTAAGGAGAAGCAGGAAGCTTCAAACTCTAATGTAGGAGTAGTAATAACAAGACTTGATGAGGAATTAGGTATGTTTAACTAGAGAAAAGACATGAATGAGGGTTGACAGTTTTTCTTTTTCCTGAGCAATTAGGGAGAGGGTTATACCATTTATCGAGATGGTTCTGACTAGTTATCCCCCTTCTGCTGCACTGCAGCCTGGATGCCTGGTTCCAAAGGACATCAGCTTCTTCTGAAAGTCTCATAAAGCATTGGGGTTGGAATTGGTGAGAGTCATTCAAGAGTTAGGATTCATCTTCTTGGGTCCCAGCATTCCTCATGTGTTCTAATTGTCCTTGCTCTTGCTCGTATTCAGCTTCTGTTCCCGGTTGTGACTTTAGGCTCCACACCAGACACTAGAAAATAGCCCCGCATAGTCTTCTCCATCAGCTCCACTAACCTCTGTAATAAACTCCTTATCCTTTATCACTTGCACTTGTGCTGCTTCTCTGATCAAACCCTGGCAGGTTCAGATATTTCCATTGATGCAAAAGAGCTGAGAAAACATGAGATGAGGTAAGTTGGTGGATATACTTTTTTTAAAAAGATGAGTTTTACATCTGTTTGCTCCCATCTCACTGAATTGTGAGGCAAGAACAAGACCTGGTCTTGACAGGGGGTGGGAAGAGGAGGCTTACTAGAGTGGGGAGCACACTAACTAGGGAAACCGATCGGGATATCTGATCACTGTCAAGTGACCATATGAGGTTTATGGTAATTAACTTAAAATGATGGGTTGGAGTGAATGATTTTCCACTCATGATTTTCAGTTACTGAGGAGCACCAACCAAATACAGAGAGCTGAGTTTTGAAATTGGCTAATCAATATAAATGATCTCAAATATTGGTATGTATTACTATTGAATTGTATTTTCAATTAACATAAAATTTTGAAGGATATCATAAACTTATCTATGCTAATAACTGGTTTTATAATTTATATTGTCTTATCAAAGACTATAATTGATCACAGAAATAGTAGGTGATATATTTTTATAATTATAATTTTCAAAACCACTTGCACAGAAAGGAGGATCTATTGAGTTATCCAAACACAAGACATCATGATAATAGAGTTTATGAGATTTTAGATAACGAGCTGAGTATTTGAATTTTCATATATATATTTGACAGCATAATGTAAAGGTAAAATGAAAAATAAAATCCATGTAGGTACTCTAGACAGATATATTAATGATTCCTCTCCATAGTGTTTATGGTTGTGTGGGAAATATGAACTCTTCATGCTAGTAAGCAGGGTTATAATTTGAAAATATAGGACATTGTCTTCTACTTTTATAGTTATGCTCATGATCTTCATTTATTTTCATATTAAATTCTATGTAATTTCAAAGACTTATAAAAATTTATCTTAAAAAAATTTAAGCATATTTCTGCATTTTAAAAGTTAAATTATTTCTTATCTTAAAATTTCTTAATTTACATAGTTTTTCTTGACAAAAATATATAAAAACAGCTTTTTTTCTGCACAAATTATCCTTTGTCTATGAACAATGGCAGTATTAGAAAAAACATTAGACCTACCAGAATCAAATTTATGAAAAAACAAATACTTCAAAAAAACTTAATGGAAAAAAATACCCTGTTATCAATTACTATTTAAGGCAATATAAGTATTATGATGGATGTTCACTATTGATATTTTTGCTTTCAATTTTTAAAATTTCACAATTTGGGGATGCTGAAAAATCTTAGTTGTTAATTTTAAGGCATTAAATTAACATATTTGCATCTATTTCTAAGAAGAAAAGCAAAATAAAAACATTAGCTACATATTCTGTAATTTCTCCACAATGTTGTAATTAATTCAGTTTAGTTGAAAAAAAAAATTTAAAAAGCCTATCATAAAAAGCATCCTTATACTTGGAATCCAGAATTTAAAGAATTTTAAATATTTAATTTAGATATATTTATTTTTATTGTCATTTGCCCTGTTTTTGTAATAAGCTAATTTTTACTATATATGACTATAGGTTTTTGTGTTTTTATTAGGAAAGGTGGCAAATAAATTGAAATTTACATGAAATAAGAGATTATCAGACAAAAGGAAAAATACATCTTTATTTTCAAAAAGAATAAGTTGGACCAAGGTAGAGAAATGAAGGAGTCTGTCATGTTTGCAGAATGATGAGAAGTCAAGTGAATTAAGAGACTAAACCTTGGCTGTTAAGAGTGAGTGGCTTAGAGACTTTGGGTTTTGCCAGAATGTTGTGAGATTTAGGTTCCAGGAAGAGATTCAAAGCTAGGATTTTACCCTTAAGCAAGTGGTAAACAAACAGAGAGGATTAAATTGAATGCTAGTCAAATTAAAAAAATCGAGTTGATGGAACAATAGTGTAGAGAAAAGATTGTCAATGAATACAAATGGATAGTTGCAGGTTAAAGGGAATATTGTTTTAATAAGCCAATGTCACCCGAGATTTTGCCAGAAGGGGAAAAGTGTTTTCTAACTTTAAATTGTTCTTTCTTTTTTTGATGTTGTAGGGAATTATTATATAAGTTTCTAATTTTTAAAGTAGTTCTTTTTGAAGCTTCCATGTTTCCAGTTCTCAAAAACATAATGACTTTATTGTTGTTTTACCAGGGGGCATTCTGCTTACCCACAGTTATGTGTCTTTGAGAAAATGCCAGGGACTTTTTAGTGATAGTTTGACTCTGGAAAATCTTAAATGTTTGATGGATCTTTCTAAATTGATGTCGATTTTTTTTCATTGTTATATTTTATTGGCTACCAACTAAAAAAGCCTGTAAGTTGTAGTTTTCCAAATGTGGTAAAAAAATCGCATTGGGTTTTAGCTTCCAGCCAGTTTATACTCTTATTTAAATCTTAAATTCTAATGATTATTTTCATCTGACAAACATTCCTAATTCCCTGTAGCTTATCTTCACAATCTAGATTCAGACAGTTTTTTGTTTGTTCGTTTGTGTGTTTGCTTTTCTCGCCTCAGGGTTTTTCTTTTTCTTGAATATGAGGGCCATATCAATTAGTAATTTCTATCCTTTTAAAGGAGGTTCAAATATAGATTAAGGCAATAAATACTCAATGAAAATGAAAATATTAAACTCCAACACAAAGTATAAGCTACAAATATTCCTGTTGTCTTGGAATCCTGTTATCTTGGACACAAATTGTCATAGTGTTATTGAAGCCACAAAGCGGTTTCAGCCTAGGTCTAGTTGCTCACTGTACTAAGATCCAATTACTTAGACAATGAGTATTGCCAAGAAAGAAAGGAATTTTTTGACGGGGCACAGATGCCTGTATTCCTAGCACTCTGAGGGCTGAGGCCATTGGATCACTCAAGGTCAGGAGTTCGAAACCAGCCTGAGCAAGAGTGAGATCCCGTCTCTACTAAAAATAGAAACAAATTAATTGGCCAACTAAAAATTTATAGAAAAAATTAGCCAGGCATGGTGGTGCATGCCTGTAGTCCCAGCTACTTGGGAGGCTGAGGCAGGAGGATCGCTTGAGCCCAGGAATTTGAGGTTGCTGTGAGCTAGGCTGACTCCATGGCACTCTAGCCGGGGCAACAGAGTGAGACTCTGTCTCAAAAAAAAAAAAAAAAAATTGAAAGGAATTTTTAAAAATACTGAAGACCGTCTTGAGAGAATGTAAGAAGCTGTCTCAAATCCATCTCCCCAGTTAACAAGATCATGGGCTTTTTAAGGAGGGCCCACGTGCCTTGGAGTAGGTCATGGAGTAACTAACAAGGGGGGCTGCATGCTTTGGGGTCAGGTTGTGAGGGATGGTGAGTCTTGGCATCAGGAAGTATGCCCAGGGGACTTCAGAATCTCAACTCCTTTGTCTTGCAGAAAATCCACCATTTCTGGGAAACAGCTCAAAAGGTCAAGTACCTAGTTAATAAACAGGATTATAAGAAAGATGTAGGGGTCCTTGACATTTGTTCATGGAGCCAGTTACAATACTGCAATAGAAATCAAAACTTACATTAACCACCTAGAGGTAGCATTAGATTTCACAGGTTTAAAAAATGGTCCTCAACAAGACTCTTCCCACTAAATTGCCAGCCACTATATCTCCATTATCCACATTTCTGACCAATCTGGGGGTTTCCATGACTTCCCTCAAGTTTGATAATTCTCTAGAAGGACTCACAGAACTCTCTTCTCACAACACACTTGTTCCCACTATGTACCGTACACCATTTAGGAACTCTTAAATTCATATTCGGCTCAATGTATATGCCTTGCCCCTGGGCCGAATTCATCACACTATGCTACTTTTGGACCTAATTATGGGGTCTTCTAGTATGTATTCTGTTGTAATTAAAGTTTAATTGTATATGTCCCTTCATAAACTCTTGAAAACAAGATGTACATCATTTTTCACTCATCAACAGCTAGAGACAAGCATGTGTCTTTCACACACACACACATTATACGTGTATATATATAATGTATGTGTGTGTATATATATATTCTGCTCTGTGACAGACATTTGGAGGGGGTATTGTGTGTATATATAGGTGGTCTTGAAGTAAAGGAGCTTTCTAATCAATTATGGAGTCAAATTATGTCCTCTCTGCCTTGCTTGCTATTAACGTTTTCCTAATTTCTATTTATTTTGCTATCGGCCACTCTCATGAAATATAAAAGATAAGAAGCTGTTCTTTTACTCTAGTGTCTTGAAACACTTGCAATGGTTACTGACTAGAAGCTTAGTATCCACAGCAAGAATAGCAATGACTAGTATATTCCAAACCCTAGAAGAGGCTTCATTGATTTTTGTGACACTGTGGGAAAAGAAAATATTCTGAGGATGATTACAACCTAGAAACACTCTTGCATTAATCCTGAACTGACTCCTTTTCCCCCACTTTGGACTCATTTTTTTTTTTTTTTTACTTTAAAACAATAAAGAACCAAAGGAAACTTATTAAGGACTTTGAGTCCCAGTTTCTTAATTTAATGAAATGGCTTTATTGCTATTGATATTAACAATATGTCAAGATGGAAAGAGATAAAATATTTGGCTTAGGTTCATGTTGAATGTTTGCACTACAGTTTGCTTCATAAAATCACAAGCCAGTTACTCAAGTAGTTGACTTTGTTTCCTTTCATATTCTTAAATATCTTAAAACAGATTTGGGCACCCAAGACATATGATCATTTAACTAATTTTCAATGACTAATCAAATGAAAACCTATTGAGAAAATGTTTATGCTAGTAAAAGTTAAGGAGTTTGCTGAGAAAACATGGAAGCATGCTGACAGAGCAAGAGAGTGGGAGAGGGTGCAAGCATGGGAGTGTGAGAGTGCGGAAACATCATCCTCTGTTTGAAAAATGCTTGACTCACAGGAGAGGTTAAAGAAACTTTAATCTGAGACCGAATGATGGCAACCCTAATGTGTTATCAGTCACCCATACTATGATGACCTGCGATGCTTAACACATTCTGCGAGTTTAGGTGATCATATTTAAAGTGAGTGTTGGGATAAGGTCCGTGAGGCTGAGGTCATATTTTTTCAAAAATGACCAACTTTCATTTTCTAGGTGCACTGAAGTTGAGTAGAAATTTTATGTGGGAAATTATCTTCAGCAGACAGAGTGCTTGCCATCAGATTTACTGTTGAAAATTACAAAGAATCACTTCTTTATCTAGCGTGGCTCTTACTAGACACCTGGTTCTGTTGTAGCATATCATTAATGGGTCTGTAAGGAATAGAACAGAGGACTGTCTTTCCTTGAAGTAATTAAAGTACCAATGTAGCCACAAGAGAGCCCTTTGTAATTAGGTGAGTGATCTTATCAAGCTTGAAAATGTATCTCTCAGAATATTTTTTCTTAATTAATCCATTATAGAATTTCAAGTCTTGTTAAGATTCTGCCAGTAAAGGAAACTCAACTATATTAATAATTTTTAAAGACAGGTGATTATATACATTTTATTGAATTTTACTGAGTGAAATCTGTTAAATGAAAGTGGAAATGTGAGGAAAAGTATGCACCAGATAAAGTCAGTTATCCTAAACTTTTCTATCATGCCTTATAAAGAACATAATTACAGGCAGGGCTGCTCACGCCTGGAATCCTGGCTCTCTGGGAGGCCGAGGCAGGAGGATCGCTCAAGGTCAGGAGTGCGAAACCAGCCTGAGCAAGAGCAAGACCGTCTCTACTAAAAATAGAAAGAAATTAATTGGCCAACTAAAAATATATAGGAAAAAAAAATTAGCCGGGCATGGTGGCACATGTCTGTAGTCCCAGCTACTCTGGAGGCTGAGGCAGAAGGATTGCTTGAGCTCAGGAGTTTGAGGTTGCTGTGAGCTAGGCTGACGCCATGGCACTCTAACCCAGGAAACAGAGTGAGACTCTGTGAAAGAATGAAAGAAAGAAAGAAAGAAAGAAAGAAAGAAAGAAAGAAAGAAAGAAAGAAAGGAAGGAAGGAAGGAAGGACATAATTACTAAATAGAAGAAAATTGCCATCACATATATTTTAAAGAATAGACTGGGCACGTGTTCATTAAAAAATTCTGAAATTACTAGCACTATGATATTCATCAAATATCCCAAATTCACACTGAATCATGAAAATTAGTGTATCTAATCAAGTGCCATCTACCTGTTACATCTCAAATTTAATCTCATAAAGATTAATATCAATCACATATTTATTTTCTAATTTATATATTAAATATTAATTATATAATATATAGAATTTATATTATATAAATTCTATATATTCTATAATATATAGAATTTAATATATTTTGTTATTAAACATACTTTTAGGTTTCCAAAAAAAATCGAGCTGAGCAAAAGTACAGAGTTCCCATATACCTATTCTTTCTCCATCATAGTTTATTCTATTATTAACGACTTGCATTAGTGTAGTATATTTATACTACAAGTGACAAACTGATACTGATATATTATCATTAACTACAGTCTACATTTGAGTTCACTCTGTGTTGTATAGTTCTGGTTTTGACAAGAGCCTATTGTCATTAATCTACTATTATAGTATCATGCAGAATAGTTTGCCCTAAAAATTCCCTGTGCTTCACCTATTTGTCCCCACCACCCAAATTTATGGCTACCACAGAACTTTTTACTGTCTCTAGAGTTTTGCCTTTTCTTATGTGTGCAGGTTTTTGTATGGAGATAATTTTCAACTATTCATTGAATATCTAGTAGCACAATTGCTGAATTATATGTTTAGCTTTCTAATGGACTGGCAAACTATCTTCCAAAGTAGTTTCACCATTTTTCATTCTCATCAGTAATAAATAAGAGTACCTTTGTCCCACATCCTCTCTGGTATTTGGTGTTGTCAGAGTTTTGGATTTGAGCCATTGTAATAGGTGTGTAGTGATAACTCAATGTTTTAATTTGAAATTCCTTACTGTGATGTTTAACATATTTCATGTTTATTTGTCCTTTGTAAATCTTTTTTGATAAATATCTCATGCTCATTTTAAACTGGGTTCCTTATATTCTTATTATTGAATTTTAAGAGTTCTTGGTATTATACAAATGTTTTCTCCCAGTCTAGAGATTGTTTTTTCATTTCCTTAGCAATGTCTTTCTTAGAGCAGAAGTTTTCTAATTTTAAGGACTAATCATCCTACCTTAGGTTTTAATCTTCTTGAGCGTACATACCACAAATCACTTATCTTTAGGATTGATGCCCAGTAAATATTTTTTGTAATGAACAAAAAGTGATGGTATCCCTTGAATACAACTTTTCCAGGCTTCTACATTAAAATAAGTTTATTGTCTCTCCCATATGTTCATTTACTGCTAGTGCTGTAGCTTTTTGTCCATATTGAAATTGTAGATATCTTTCTGCCATTAGCCTAAATGAAAATGAAGTAGTCTTGAGATTTAACTTGGTGTGTGTGTGTGTGAGTGTGTGTATGTATGTGTGTTTATCCAATGATATAAAAAATATCAAAGCATACTCAGATTATTTGGATGACCACCAATTTATATCTGGCACTGCCATATTCTTTCAGAATCAGCATTTTTATTTGCATTCACAGTTATTCTGTTGCCTAAAGTATGACTTTAATTGTTTTAGGGTAATGAGAAAACAAAAGAAGCAAACTTAATAAGTAAAAGATGACTTTGTGCCAAGTGAAAGCCAATTGATTCACAGCATGCTTTACAACAAAGTTTCCACAATCTCTTGCACCGAGAAATGTGGTGGGAAATTAAGTCCTCAAAGGGCCCAGGGAAGTAGATAAATGCTGACTCAAAATAATCTATTCTACCACAGTCAATAGCATATTTCTATTGCAAATGGCAATTTACTTTAGAAAAACTTTCAACCAACACTTTAAATAAATGTTGTTAATTTAAATTTTATTGGTTTTGTAGTTTTTGTCTTATTTAATGTATTCATTTATTTTAGTTTTATGGTTGTATAAAAGTTCTAACACTAGGAGTTTATACTTTGCTTTATGTTTGTACATATTTAAGTAAAGTTATAATCAACATAATTTAACTCAACACTGGAAGACTGAGACTTCTTTTCCCTTTGAATATGGCTTTATATATTAATTAAAATTGGTGAAGCAGTGTCCTAGACCCACATATTTCTTTACAAAGTTAAATGTTTCAACAGCAACAAGAGCAGAGTCTCAAACTCTGAAGAATGGATATGATTCCTGCTGGCGATTGTTGGACAAGAATGCAGCTGGTAGTTTTTGTCTACTGTGTTTTATTTCATTTCATTATTTTCACTTTTTTTTAATTTCTATTTCATCTCTCAGCTAATATTCAAAATACAAATAAAACCTCAGCCACATTGCCTTAATTTTATTGCCATATTATTAATATTTCATATAAGATGCACTGCTTTTTTCACTTTAACTATGAGATGTGAAAATTCTGCTGCTTTCTAAAAAGGAAAAAAATACTTTAAAAAATTCTCTGCATTCTGAAGAAGAAAAATTGTGTCTGAACCTCTCCTATAGTACTTATTAATTCCTACTACCTTCTGTAGCAAGGGTCCCAGTCTGAGAAACAGTCTTGTTCGCTCTGTTAACCAGGTCTACGTTGGCCTTTATCAACTTTAGAGCCAGTAGTATGATAAAATAAGAAGTCTGATCAGAGTTATCTCATCTTATGGGACCAAGGAACTTGGAAAACAAGTTGATTTTTTCAAGGCCAAATTAATTCTGAGTATACTACAAATCTAATATACAGGTATTCTATTAGCTTAGCAAATACAAATAAAACATAAATTTAAAATTAAGAAAATAACTTGAAAATATTTTCCTATGACTTCTGGGGAGCATTAGGTGATAGGGATGACATGCGGTGATGAGGACATTGGCTCCCATGGCAGCAGAGGCTGGCACGACACAGGCACAAACTGGCACCGGCAATGCTGCTGATGCCAGTGTCGGTGCTGACGACAGCAGGAAATATCAGTGGTGAGTACAGTGGTTACGGCGACATGATAGTCCACGGTGGCAGTAATGGTGGCAGTGGTGGTGAAAGCACTGGCTGGCATTCAAAAGCCACGTTCCTGCCAGCAGCATTGGCAGGGGTGGTGTGGATGACAGCATCAACACCACCCTCTTCAGTATCCCTGGCTGTGGGCATTAATGTCAGTTTCTAGGCGTATGCATTCACAGCATTTAAAAATTTGGCAATTTTAGTATAAAATAACTGGGAGAGACATAGCAAATGAATATTTATAACTTTTTTTCTCTCTCACCGAACTCTTGTCTCTCGCCCTTGAAATCTCAGTATAAGCCTCTCTGTTTTTCTTTTTCTTTAGGAACTCTTCTCAGATTCAGATAGTGAAAAGCATTGACACACACTACTGAAAGTCAATATGGAATTCATAATATGATGCGGTTATTAGCTATGTTTCAAGCAGCACTTAAACAGTGCATGTTTCTCTCAGTTTATATTCACCAAAAAGGCAAGATCAGAGAAGTGTATAATAACAAATGTTGTCATGAAAAAGGCTTGAATTTTAGTGCACACTAATACAGAAGTTCTGAAAAACAATTTGGCTATACTTAGTGAAATTAAAGATGCAAAGACATATGTCCAGAGATCCCACACACATTCCTACATGGATCATTAAGAAGATGTCCATGTGACATCAGTTGTGGAAGTAGGGGAAGGAAAGGCAGCTTATGCTGCCATTATGAGGGACAATGGATATGAGATGAAGTCATGTGTTCTACAGAATGCTCTACAGCATGCAGAATCCAGATCATGAAACAAATCATACTGAGTGAATGAAGTGAAGAAGTCAAGAATGATCGATCAAATATATTAGAGTGTGTGCCAGTCAAGAGGAATTCCTATCAGATGGGGGAGAGGGATAAAAATGAAATAAAATAAAACCAGCAATAAAACTTGCATGTAGCAGCTATGGTAGTACATAATGAAGTAAGGAGTATTATTAACTTATTTCTCTGGATGGGAGATTAAATATTTTTAAATGGAAACAATTATGTATGCTTCTTTCTGGTTTGTGTGTTTATTTAATACTTAGAGAAAGTAAGCATCCAGAAAGAATGCCTACCATGAAAGGAAAATAACAATTCCACACATAATGTAAAAGCAACTTTTTTTTTAAAAAAAGAAAAAGATAAATTTAGGTATATGACCTTACTTCAGAATATTTTTGCTCTCCCATGACTTTAGTTGTTGCCAGAAAATTGTTGTGCAGCCGAGCAAGAAATTATTTAATACATTAGGCAAGGAATTGTTTTCTGGATATTATTTTAGACTAACTTCTTTTAAAATATTTAAGGTTATTTTGAGTTATCGTTTGTCCAAATTGATATTATTGTCACAAATACAAAGTCCAAAATTTGTTTAAACAAGAGAAAGATGAGCAGGAAATGAATGGAAGTTGCAAGAAGCTCTTAATAAATAGATGTCTTTCTCCTTTTGGAAAACTATAGTATTATAGTTTGATTAGATTTCACTTGTATCAAAATAGAAAAGGGATTCTCTCTTCTTAATTTTTTAGTGACATCATTGCTCTGAAAGTTTCAGAAACTACAATTTCTTTAAGTCAATAATGGTATGACATTGTATTATGATCCTAAGCTTATATCTGAAAGAGTGTATGTGTGTGTGTGTGTATGTATTAGAAGGCTGAATAACAGATAAAGATGTGGGGAGAAATAAAAGTGAAATACTTAATTCCTCCAATTTATTATTATTATTATTATTATTATGAGGAGAAAGAAGATGATTCGGTTTATGGGTATACAAGTAGACTTCGTTCTGAGCAATTTGAGAAATTTGCCTGTTTTTTCTCTCACACAAATTATGTTGTCAGATAAGACTGAGGAAGCATTGATGTTATGACTGTTGGCAGTCATCCTACAACCATGAGAGAAAATATGGACAGCATCAACATTAAAATAAGAACTGTAGTGAAACCCAGTGTTGTGCTGCATTTTCAATTATGTGGATGAAAATATAAGCTTAACTTGTGTTACAAAAAGTTGAATTTTTATTACTTTGTCATATCAAGCAATTTGATACAACACAGCAAAGCTAAATATACTTTTAATATTAGAACTTTAGAGGGAAGAGAAAGGAAGAAGAGGAAAGTAAAACAATTTGAAATGTGATATGTCTGTCGCTTATTGATACTGTATCATGTGCCATGAATGTGCCGGATGAACAATAATCAATACTCCCAATCTTTTTCATAACCCGTCAATGTAGGTATGACTATATGAAAATATTAAAATAAAGCAACTGGAGTACACTTAACATGAGATCAACCATCTAGGAACAGGGAGAGAATTTTTGAAATAATAACACTTAAGGGACAGAAAGAAAAAAATAGAGGATGCAAGAGACAGAAAAAGTCATAGACGAGAGAGGGAAACAAATTGGATTGGTAAACTAAGGCATTTTGAAAAGGAAGGGCTAGTTTATAAGCAATGCTTACAATTAAAGTCAATTAGAATGAGAACTATAAAGTTTTCCCTTAACTTGATTATTAGCATGTCATTTATTTTTCTAGAGCAGTTTCATTAGTGGAAACAATAAATAAAAAACTGTATAGTGGAAATAAAGGATGAAATTCAACAACATTTTAATGGGTTGGGCTGTAATATAAAAGAAGATATCAGGCCTTACGATGACTTCAAAATACGTCAAACCTAGCTCAAAGAGTTAGGAAAGGAATAGATTGAATACCCAAGAAAAGTGCTAATAGGTGATGCATCATAATATAGGTCTAGGTATTTAATTGTAGAAGACAGAGTTGGCACTAGTTTGGCAGAAAGAGATTTAACCCGGATATTCATTTGGAGTAATGAAGAAACTAGTTTTGTCTGTGCTTATATGAACAATTCCCAGAAACACCTTAGAAAACTAACCAGATAAGGGAGCTGCTGTTTCCAAGGATTCCCAAACCATAGCAAATGTAGCATGAACAAGAAAAAAAAAAAAAAAAAAAAAAAAAAAAAAAAAAAAAAAGGCTGCTAAACTGCTTATGTAAAACTCACCACCCACTACCAACCTTCAAATTATGCTTCCTCTGCCTCCATATACACCATGTAAATAACTGCCAGGTCATAGGTCAGCACTCCAGTTGCAAGGGAGGGTGAGTGTGTTTCCATATGGGGAAGTAGATTGACAATGGCGAGCATTTTCAAAATGTGGAGAAAGATTCAGAAAACTATAGGCAGCCACAAATAATAGATACCACAAAAAATCCTAGAGGATGTAGAAAGAGATGTCAGCCAAAGCACAGTAGAATTTAAAGCGAAAGTGTTATAGTGGCTTACTTAGATAATTCTTCATAATTCTAATAAGCATTTGACTTGTTTCTAATTTATCAGTGATGTTTTTGACATACATCACATTCCTCAAGGCTTTTAACGTTTAAGTTGTTACTGACTTTTGACATCCTATACTGTCCAAGCTTTTTTGGCTTTCCAAGGACCTCACCATTGTGAATTAAATAAGTATGCAGCCTTTTCTGAGGATACATAGCAGCAATGTGCTTTGAGACCTAGAAACTCAATCTTAAAATGCATCCTGATTAAAGTTAATCATTTGTAATCTTTCCTCCATTATTAATTACCTTAACCAAGAAGTATATACAGGCAGTCCTCTCTGCACATGGTTTGGATATACACAAATTTATGTTATTATGATTTAGTAAAATAACACCAGTCTCCTAATATTAGGGTTTAAATTTCAGTTATCAAGCTATATTGATTTTGATTATGAATAATTACATAAAATACAAACTTTGGTGCTAGCTCTCCAGTGCTTAAATCACAATGTAAATGACAGATGCACATCATAAGCAGTGACACCTCATCTTTCAAAGTCCATTGATGATTAATCACTGCACATATGTTATTCTATTCATGCACAGGCAGCAAAGTATATATTTGTGTTACCTCCTTGTCTCTCAGTGACAAACCCACATGACATTTTGCAAAATGTGAATAATCAAAAGAAGAGCTATGACAACAAAAATGTAAGTCAGCAAAGAAACAATAACTGATAACCCAGAATATAAAAATTCAAATGGAACATAAATGGGGTTATAAAAAATAATCGTGGTAATGTTGGCACAACCGACATTAGAAAGACTCTGGATATGCAGCCAAAGGAACTCAGCAAAGGTGAACTTATCAACATAAATGAAGGAAGTGTTAGCGTCAAACAGGATGAAGATGTGACAGATGAAATGACTCCAGCAAAAAAACCTCCCATTAAAAGAACTCTCAAAATTAAAAGTGTGAAGGATAAAATGATGGAAACTTATCCAAACACAGAAAGTAATATTACAGTTCACCAAGGCATAGAAAAAATACTTCATCTTGTAAGTTATATTGATTACCAAAATTGCTTTGCATGATTTCAGTTTGCACAGACACTATTACAGTCCCATTCAGTAAAAGTGGGGATTTCCTGCAATTGGAATGCCCCCAAAACAGAAGTATAGTCATCATTTATCAAGATTATAGGAAGGGGTGGGGGAAATAATGGGAGACAATTTCTACAGAAGCATCATAGCTGGACCTAACACAAGTTAAAAGAAAAAGGGAAGAAATCCACTAATTCTACACAGGAAGAAGATAGAATGCAGAGGGAGAATTTATTTGTGCATCTTGAAGGGTGAATTTGAGGTTTCTCAAATTGGTGGAGGATTGAAAACAAGGAAATGACTGTTTATAAATAATAGGTAAAATGGAAAGGAGAAAATATTAATAAATAAGCTCCCATATGCAGGCAGAGGACCAAGAAATACATTCAAAAATAAGATCAGAACTGATGGAAGCCCAGGAAGACACTGACCAAAGGAGAAATGTCACCTTAGCACGTAAGTGATTCAGCAACTATCAGAAGAAACTAAATTGAGAGCGGCCTCGTCTAGGTAGCAATCTCTGAGCTGACAAGAATGTCTCAGACCTGGAAGCATATATTGGAGTAAATAAGTCCCCAATTGGTTAAGAAATGATTCCAAGAGTATTGCAATTGGAAAATCTCAAAAATGTGTTTAAAGTTTCTACTGTAGAGAACGGTACATAAAGAAAAGAAACGACCTTGGTACTGTGCACTTAATTTCTGAGCCTGCCAAACCTATAATACAGACTGCCTTTAAAAGCATCCATTTCTCAGTGCATTATCTTTCTTCCTCCCTTTATCTTGTTGTGTGAAAATGTTATTTTGAAAAATATCAATCTTTTTGAATGAAAAATGAGGAAATTGAGGCTTTTTACAACTGGATCAGGAAATGCAGGCATCAATTTACTTCAGGCATGGCCGTGAGAAAGAATGGTGCGTTGAGTCCACAGTAAAAGCCACACAGTTAAGGCAGGAAAAATGAGGGACCTTGAAACCATACGAGTCCATCTTCGTTGACATGGGTCGCCTCCTGCTTTCTATAAAAAGAAGTCTTTACGCTTTTTTTTTTTTAAGTATTTCTATTTCAAGATGCTCTTGCAGTAAGTAAGGTCAGAGTTGGTGGCAAAGTTGAGGTTTCACTCTGAGGCTTTTTATTACTGTGAATTGGTGTCGGTCCTGAGCTGATTATAAATGAATTAATATTTAGAAAACAATTACCATTTGACAAATCACTATTCAGCATTTAACACATTCAAGTAACATGTTTGGCACCTTATGACAAAAGCAATAAAAAAAATAAATATTCCTATTACCTTCAGAGGTACTTATCCTAAGGAGGTATTTATAGCCAGAAATATTATAAGGTACCTCACAGGCAAAAATTAAATAAGCTAGTGAGATCCTTGCCTGTGATTTCAGGTAAGGCAGAGGAAGTTTCACTTTTAAACAGATCCTTTGTTTTGGGAGTAGAGTCTTAATTATGTTAACAGAACAGGAGACACTATTGCTTTTGGGGAAAAGGTAACTCTGTGGTGCCTTTGTGGGGGGGGGAGAGAAAGAGAGAGAGAAAGGGTCAGGGTTGGGGAGACCAAAGAGAGCCTTGAGTTTATTAAGCATAGTCTTGAAAAACCAATAAGCAGTTTGCATAGTATTTGAAAGGCCAGACTGAAAAAATAATTCCGAACTCTAGCTCTTATTTCAAAAAGCATTCATAGATTCTGGATTGATTTAATATAAGTAATTCATAGACATGGTGCTAAGGAAATCCAGTAGATAAAGTGTGTTTCTCTTAACAAATATCATTAATTGATTTTCCAGGAAGCTAGATTATTACAGGCCATCTACCTTCCTTTCTTTCCCTAGAGGCATTTCCCGCCCCCATCTCTAAGAGAAATGAGTGTACCACAGGCCAGCTGCTTGAACTCATTTCTCATTGTCATCATCTCTCTCTTAAGGTCTATCATTCACAGAATTGTTCAAGAAACCTGGGGCTTACTTAGTCCAAAGAAAGGGGCAAGTCTGTTTCCAAATGATGGATAGGGAATTGGGGAATCCAATTAATACATTTCTTCATCAACAATATCTCTTCGCAAACAAAGGTGATTTTAAAGGTTGATTTTTGCATATATTGGGGTAATGTCATATCCACTGGCATTGTGACTCTTTGCTGACACTGATTCCTACCAAGGATGCAATCTACCTGTGCCCTTCCAAAAGGTAGAGAGGGAAGAGGCCTGCTTGTACTGTACTCTAGGAGCATATAATGGATATATTTTGTAATTTAAATGCTTTCTCATGTGTGATGTGACCTCATAAACTTCTTTTGGAAATCCCCTTTAGTATTCTAAGCTAAAACTATGTGTTCCCTGTGGAAAGGAATAATGAGGGAACACCCTATGTCCCAGACTCCTCTCTGTTTCTTCTCACCCCTTGATTGCCTGTGTCCTTGGAGATTGTAGTAAAATGTGATTCTAAGTAAGATCTTTATGTGTGTCTCTATCTTCTCTGGCAATCTGATCTTGTGGTTTGGCCATTGACTAAATATTTATAAGTGCAGATGCTAAAAACAATAAAGAAAGAAAAATAGACATCTAGATCATATATGCCCTCCCAATCACTAAAATAAACAATGGCAATAGAAGTAAGAATAAATGAGATAACGGGAAATGCAGCATGAGAGGCATGAAGTGGTGGAGACCTATTCCAGAAGCAATCTGACTGGATAACAACCAGGCCCTAGGATGCTAGAGAAGATACCTGTGCACAGAGGATATTGAGTCCAATGCCAAGTGTGGCAGAGATAGGACCACATTGGAATCTATGACTAATTAGTGTGTTGGATGTGATAATTTCTGAATTTTGAAATGCATGTTTGAATGGGAAATGGTTTAAACATATATGTACACTTGTTAAAAAGTTATAAAGTATATACTC
>VBSM01002608.1:109095467-109165549 GCA_008086735.1 Cheirogaleus medius
CACGGCACTCTAGCCCAGGCAACAGAGTGAGACTCTGACTCAAAAAAATAAAAAAATAAAAAAAATGTATTCTTGTTGGCATCACAGAAGTGCAACCTTTTCAATCCTCTTACCTACCTCTTACTAAGGACAACCCTTAAGCTACCTTTATGCTGATTTTTAAGCTTTTTCTTTTTTTTTAACCTTTTCATTTTTTTTTGTATTTTTACAATTATAGTCACACCTCTGTTCACTAAACTGAACAGAGTGTAAACCCACCCATCTCAGCCAATCTATTGCTTGTTCAATATCATATAGTATTGGTGGTGACTTTTTAAAAAAGGAATAGATAATGAAGTATTACACTCATTGACTTATAAATGTTTGAATAAATAGAATATTATTGGACTCAATTATGACAGGTTTTGTATCCTTGATTGATGTATAACCAAGTTCTATGTTGACAAATCAATGGACTCCTTCCAATCAGAAATACAGCTAATCAGAGTTAAGAATTTTTATTTTTCTTTGAGCACTGTTTGTGTTTCCCATCTTGTGCCCACTCTTCTTTGCATGTCACCCTGCTTGCTACCTCGCCTACACATTCAGTACCTAGTGTGTGTGCCTGGATGTCTGCTGTCGCCATTCTACTGTTTCTATTGTTCCTAGGAAGTACTTATGACTGTAGGCATATACTTCTTCCCCTTCCAAACTTGTTATTCCTAAATCATATTTTCAAGATATTGCTAAGTAATCAGCTATATCCTGCACCTCTTAGAGAAGTAATATCCTATAAAAAGTAAATGTGCTATCATTATCACAAATGCAGTGTATTTCAACAGGGAACACAATGATATACCCCAACCTAAAGAAATAAATCTAAAAGGAAAAAAAATTGCATCATTGCCCATTGAATATGGAAAAATATTTGGGAAACATTGGGATCATTTTGGTGGAATTAATCCAATTGCACTATATTGGCAGTCATTAATATGTTCAGTCTTTCAGTGCATAGACAAACTAAGCCACAAGATAATTATTATGTGTGTGTAGGGGAGTATTTTGAATATTGTATCAATGCTTTTCAGAATTATTCTAGGAGAGAAGGGAGTACTAAACTAGGAAATTAAGGGTATTAACAAAATTTTCATGCAAAACCAAAACTAGTTTAGACATATAAGAGCGAATAAATTCAATATGCACTAAAAATTACCAAAGTTTGTTACCGTGAGAGTCAAAAAAAGAAAAACCAAAACAATTAGCCAGCTGAAATTCAGGAGCTAAACAAAAGGTTTTAGAAATACCCACTACTGTATTATTCATCCATAAAAATGAATGGAGTACTGATGCATGCACCAATTTGGATAAACCTCAAAAACCTTATGCTAAGTAAAAGAAGCCATACATATTAGGTGATGTATCTTGTCATTCCATTTATATAAAATATCCAGATTAAGTAAATACAGAGAGACAGAAAGTGTATGGATGGTTTCCAAGGGATGGGGATTGGGAATGGAGAGTGACTGTTTAATAGGTATGTGAGGTTTTTTATGGTGACGAAGTGTTTAAAACATAATAGAGTTGATGATTGTACAACAGTGTGAATATAATAAATGTTACTGAATTTTATACTCTGGTAAATTTTATGTTATGTGAATTTCATCTCTATTTAAAAACATTAGATACTTACACACATATATACTTATAAACATATGTGCACATACACACACAGATTAGATTTTCCATACATTACATGCATGACTTTCCTCCATACACCTTCCACTCCCCTTCCTGCATCCCATCTATGTTAATATATTTGTCTATCATGTGTTCATCCTATGGAACCTGAAGTAGTTCTTTCTTGAGACTCTTTTCTATTTTAAGAATGCCTATTGTAATTCGTGTCCAAAGGATGTATCTGAGCTTGTGTGAAATAGTAGGACTTTTGTTTAACTTTTTTCTTCAATTTTCTCACCATCTCTCCAATTGCTTCAGTCCTCCCTCTACATCCCATCACTCACTACACTCTCTTAATTATACTGAAGAAGTATTTTAAAACCAATCCCCTATTTACAAATCTTAAACCATTCAGGTAGTTTGGGCCATCATCTCAATCATTGTTAGAGCTTCCAACATGAAATCCATTCTACCACTTTCTACCTGAGCTCCGCGTTCAAAGTTTTTGGTTTTTATTTTTTTTTTTAATTTTAAGAAGGTTGAGCTATAAAATATGCAGAAAATAATATTGTGAAAAATTGGGTACCCATGATTCAGAATTTTATTGTTTTATTGTCTGTACATCATGTTTGTAAAGAAATAAATGTTGAGGTTGAATTTCTTTTTGTAAATTTCTCAGCCCTTTTTCTATCCTTCCCTACACAGAAGACATGTATGAATATTTTATATATATATTTCTAATCTATATGTTTATCTATGCAGTTCATATATGTAACCAATACAAAATGGTAGAGTAGGGAATAAAAAAACTGCCATCAATTAAAATACTGTATGTGTGACTTTTGCTACTTGGTGTTTTACTTGTAAATATATTTTTGATATTTATCAATGTATTTCAAATTCACCGCTTTTAATTGTTCTAAAATCTTTCACAATATGAACTATCACATGTTTTTTTTTATTATGAACAGACCTTTAGATTATCCTTTATTATTATTTTAAGTAATAGTGAAATGAACACCCTTGGATATGTGAACAAGGATCACATCAATAAATATTTATGTAGATATATAATTGAAAGATGATGAAGTACAAACATAGCTTTATGGATTTCGGAAAAATTCTTCACAAAGTGCTTTCCATATGTGTGCCTCTATTCCTGGGATCAGTGTCATGGTGCATTTCTAGTTGTCTTTTCTGCAAGATTCTATATTCGTTACCTTTTTAGAAGTTGATAATTATTTATGTCTGCAAAGGGTATACGAGTAACTCCTTATATTTCCAAAATATATTTGTATATCTAAAATAAATCTTAATTTGCTATGCTGTTTAATGTATTTCTAGTTAAACCTAGTCATATTTTACATAGAATTTTTGCACATATGCATTTGCATTAGTGTGATTAGCTTTTATATCAAACTCCTGGCCTCAAGTGCTTCTCCTACCTTGGTCTCCCAAAGTGCTGGCATTACATGCATGAGCCACTGTGCCTGGCCAGAGATTATCTTTTATTTACCTTTTCTTCTACTATCTCATTTGTGTTTTGCTATCATGGTTATAGTAGTGTCAGAATGAGTTGGGTAGTGTTTCTTCTTTTAAGATTTCTCTGAATTATATAAATTGTTATTTATCCATCCCTTAAAGGTTTTATACTACTTTATAAAACTTTCTGGGCCTGATAACTATTTTGAAAAAAAAATAGTCTTTAGTATAAAATTTATAAACTTTGGTGGTTTTGTATAATTCATTGTTCCCATTTCTTCTTACATCAAGGAATTTTTCATTATAATTTTCCATTTCATTTATGTTTTCAAAACCTTTAGGCTGCATGTTATGTTAATTTATCAGTCCTTTAATTCCTGGTGTATACTTTATAAATTTGTAGCAAAATTTTTTTATTTTGTTGGACAATATTGTGCTGGTTTTTCTCTGATATTTATTTGTTTATTTACTTATATGAATAGCCTCCTTCAGGACTCCTGTGCAATTCCTGGGTTGTAGTAATGACCCAAGGGTTGTGGGCAAGGAAGTATTCAGTTTCTGATTCTTTGGGGCTCTACAGCATTCATTGTTCTAGGAGTAATTTGTACTTTACTGTTTAATAATAATCATTAAGAATATTTGGTTTTTAAAATCCTGTAAAAACTTTGGGGCACATAAGTTTATGTGTGACAGACTACGGCTCTGATTTCTTGACTTGATTTGCCAGTCTGCCCATCCTATGCTCCATTGTCCATGTGTATCCAACATGCTGCCATATACATTTTTTAGAGGAAACAAAATTTTCTAGATTCTAGCATTAGCCAGGGTGTTAAGTCTGAAGGCTTCATCTGCAGCCTTTGCTCATATCCTATGATGCCATTAAGGCTTCCATTTCTAAGTTATGGATTTTTCTATTTTTGTCCCCTGGAGCTATCCATCCTTTGTTTTCGCACTTGGTTAGGTCATTATAATTTATTTATTTATCTGTTGATTTACCTATCAATAGGTAGCATACTTACGTCTTGGAAAGACTAGATAGCACTTTGAACATCAAGGTAGCCTGCCACCTCATTTTTAAGTTTCCAAACCTATCGTGATTTATTGCACTTTTCTTCAGCACTTGACTTACTTGCAATTGATGTATCATTACGTGTAACATTGTTCCTAATCATGTTCCAGCCCACTTGTCCAGGATTCTTTCCTGCCCAGGCACCCTCACTTGTACAAATGCCTTGTACCCTGGTCATAAAAAATTGCTCACTGGGTGAGACTCTAAATCCTTGCATATGAGTATGCTCTTCTTTCACTCTGAGGTGATTTCTTTCCTGCTTGTATATGACTTACCCTTTCAAATGCACTTCTAATGCTTCATTCTCTGTAAAACCATAATGGGTTTAATTATGTAGTGTTGTTTTCTATGGCACCTTGATCATATCCAATTTATAGCACTTACGTCATTTCACTGTCATCTTTGCCTGGATATGTGTTTCACTCACTAACTTTATTTTCTTTAAAGAAAGGTCAATAGTTTAATGCTTTATATTAAATAATATATAAATGTGTGTACATGTATTGTCCAGTGTACATAATAAATATTTGAGAAATAAATTAAAAAGTAACAATTTTAAGTAATTTCTTTCTAGAGCATTTTATATCAAGATCCTTACTTGTCTTTCATTAGCCATTTCTTTATCACTTTCTTAATCAAGCTTTGCACTTGAAGCCCAATTCATCTGATTTCTAAGTTATTTCCTATCCAATAGATTCAAGGTTATTTTTGCATGTGGACTTTTAATCTCCCAGCTCAGCATTACAATTCAACCATAGCTGATAGCCTGCTCAAATTTATTGTCTTGGATCTACTCCAAAAATTGGTAATGATTAGTATTCCATACAGTGAAAGTCAATATCTCTACCCTGAACTTTTGAGAAATTGTTGTTAAAAAAGAGAAATGTACATATTCCAATTGTTAAGCAAAAAAGTGAAGCTCATCCAAAAGATATTTATTTTCTATTTGGGTGGCAATGGTCAGCCATAATGTAGGACAGAGTATGTGTTGTTGTATTTGCATATGTACCATCTTGTTTTTACTGTTTTACTTGTTTTTTCTGTTCCCTGATATATGATCAAAGAAATACTTCTTGCTTCAGTATTTTATAAACTTATTTAGATGCAGAGGACCTCCTGCCAAGGCTAACTTGTCTTCCTCTGCCCACTAAAACCGTGCTGACCTGTAAGTATACCTATGGGATCAATTAATGAGCATGTGAGACTGATTAATAACTGTTAACAATTTGGTAGTGAATTTTATTTAGATATTAGATACTAAATATAAATAATTTTAATATACTAGTTATGATATGTAGAATTTTAAAAATTACCTGTAACCTTAATTCAGTTAAAATACTTTCTATTTCAAAAGAATGGGATAACATTGATATCACAATTGCTACTTTAAGGGGTTTGTCTAAAATAAATATCATGGCCTTCTATTTGACCTGTCGTAGAGCACGCTGCGTCTGAGTGGATGCAGGTTGTCTGTAAGACAGCTGTGCCCATTGTTCTAAGGTAGTGACTAGAAATCAGGGGACGGGCGCCCCGCCCTGGACAGTCACGCTCTGACCTGAGCTGGCAACGCAGGGACCGCAGCGTCCACCTGCTGGGTGGCGGCAGCGTCTCGCTCTTCGTCACTCTGGGCCGCCAGTGAACCTGCCGTCTGCACTCAGCTCATGTGCTCTTGAGTTAGCTTTATTCTAAGTAAGTCTGTCTGCTGCAGAGGACTGGAAAACAGAAAAAATAAATATTTGCCAAATCCTTCAAAAAAAAAAAAAAAGAAATAACATTTTTATACATTCCACTTCAATATAATTTTCAGGAACTAGATGAATTCCCTCATACTGGTGACATTGTACTAGATACCATTTGTTGGGGATGTTGAAGGCAACACTGGCTGCAGAATTGTCCTATATAATAATTGAGGCCCTGTCCAGAAAGAGGAAACAGATAAATAAAGAGCAGTAACAATAGCAACTAAAAAACAAGCTTGGAGTTTGCTTTGTAAAAGCCACTGTGCTAGGAACTTTACATAAAAGATTATATTTATTCCTCATCTTAACTATTTAAACAGCTATTCTAATTCTTGTTTTAATTGTGAGACAAATTAAGTCTCACAGTAGATAAACAATATTTCCATGGTATTAGGTTATTAAGCATGAAATGTCCAATTTCCTTAAGTACAAAGTTTGACAGTTGATATCTCTGACATTTCACTTTGACACTTCTTGTTTTATTTTTATTGGGAAGGTATATCCTGAGTCTTTCAAATGCACATTTGGGCTTGTGATTATCTTCTACATTTTTTAGGGTAATTTTTGCGAAATCATGGATAAGTCAAAAATTTGAGTTATTTTCAAACATGAGTTCCATCATAGAAGCAATGCAGTGCAGACAGGTGGAAATATCTACAAAGTGTTTGGAAGCTAATGAACGCACATTATGTCTATGGTTTGAGAATTTCTGTTCTGGTGATTTTAATATTGAAAATGGGCCACGTGGGAGACCTGAGACCAAGGTGGATAATGATGAGCTGAAAGCTGTAGTGGAAGCGAATCCATCTCAGCCTACGCGTGAATTAGCAGCAAGGTTTGATGTTACTATTCCAACAATATTGGACCATTTCAAACAAATTGGCAAGGAAAAGAAGCTGGATAGATGGGTTCTGCATGAGTTACACAAGTAACAGAAGAGAAATTGTCTCAAAGCTTGTCTTCCTTTGCTGTCACAACATAAAGGAGAACCATTTCTATGCCGTTTTGTTATGTGTGATGAAAAATGGATTCTTTTTGACAATTTCAGGCATTTGGCACAATGGTTGGATAAAGAGAAAGTGCCAAAACACGCCCCAAACCAAATATTCATCAAAAAAAGCTAATAGTGTCTGTTTGGTGGTTCACTGTTGGTATTATCAACTACAGTTTCATGAATCCTGGTCAGTCTATTACAGCAGATGTCTACTGCAACCAATTGGATGAAATGATGAGGATGCTTACAATTAAGCAGCTGAGATTGGTCGATGTAGACAGGCCAATCCTCTTGCAAGATGATATTCAACCACATGTTGCACAAACAATGCTGCTCAAACTACAGCAGCTGGTCTTGGAAACCATCATCCGCCGTATTCACCAGACCTTACACCACTGACTACTACATCTTCCAGGCTTGGGACCGCTTCTTGCAAGGAAAAATATTCAATTTTCAACAAGCTGCGGAAAGCGTCTTTCACAGTTTCATCCCACTTGCTCTCCAGGCTCCTTCACTGCTGGCATAAACAAGCCACTGTTAAGATGGCAAAACTGTGCCAATAGTTTAGGTGCATACTTTGATTCATTATGATGCCTCTTGTTTGAGATATAATAAACTACACTTTTGATTCGAAATTGGACATTTCATATTTAATGATCTAATAACATAAACTCAGAGTTCAAGCCGATACATGAATCTAGAGTTATCAGATTCCAAAAACTACACTTCTTATAGGTTATGTTTTCTTTTCAAACTGGAGTTTCTATCCTTCTACGATGTTTTTAAAAGTACAGAATGGAGTCTAAAAATATTAGAATTTTGTGAAAACTCTCCATATATTTTTATATTATTATGAAAAAATAAATGTTATATAACTGACAAGATCACTATTTATACTTTAAAAGTTAATCTAAGTATTTGTTTAATACATTAACTAATGGTGGGTTTAAAATGCCACCATTAAAGGAGAGAAAACTCTTTTATAAGGAGATTTATGACTCCTCAATGGAAAAAAACATATTAAATTTAATAGCAATCAATATTTAGATAAGGTTTGTCTTCATCTTACAGAAAAATGCACACCTTAAACAATTCTACTTTTGACAATAGATCTGTGACTTCATTGTGAACAACGAATTCAATAGGTTCCATTGAATGAAATACTTCTATATCCTCATATTTTACTGCTTGAAAACGTTTAAAGAAAACTGTCAAAAACTATTAGAGTTAGAATTCTGAAACCAAATTTGGCGCACGTAATTTTTTTTGGTACTAAGTGTTCAAATATTTGGATGTTCAAGTGACAATGAAATGAACAGATAAATCAGCTTAGACATATGTTCCATGCCAACTGCTGCCGAGTCCAACTGAGTAAGCTGCATTTCCCTTGTCACTGTCTTACATATGTTTCCATTAGACTAAAATCCCAGATTGCATATAACCTATTACTCATGCCCCAGTTGACTCCTTGAATCATAAAGCTGTATGATATTTGGAAGTTTTAATTAGATGCTCCTGCTTACTGTTAAAAGAGCTTCAATGTTTAAAATAGGAAATTGAAAAGGAAGGAAAACACCTACACCAAAATGGAAAGACTAGGGAATTTGTTCTTTCTCTACATTAAAATGAAAGGAAGAAAATAAAAATTTTTATGTAGTAAAGTCAGGAAATCAACAAATATTTATTAACCATTTCCCGCTGGGATTGGTAGTTCTTACAGTTTACAATGACTCTATCTGTGAATTTATTGTGAAATATGGATTCAATTAGTCCTACTAATTTCAGTTATTTCTTTTGTATTATAATCTTATCACTGCTTAAAAGCATTTAAAGAGGACTGTCAAACTCTGTCAGTTTTGGAACTCTGAAATTAAGTTTGGCATTAGTCATATTTTCCATGTGTTCAAACAATTGGATGCAAAATAACAGGATACAAAATTGTATAACCACTAATCTCAAAAGTGATCGTTTTATAACGAATATGAGTGTAAGCATGTGTGTGAGTGTCTTTGTCTTTTTTCCCTAACATAATTTGTTGGCATCCAACTAGAAGATTAATCACATTGTGGAAGAAATATATTTAAAGCAATAATACAAAATCTTCAACAGCAAGATTCCAATAGTTGGATTGGAGGATCTTTAAGACTTTTCCAATGCTAAAGCTAAATGCTTTCTCAGGTTCTGAGGGTTCCCTTTATAGTCTACAATGAGAACCATGAAACAGAATCACCTATGGAATCATTTTGTTAAGTAAGTTCAGATGGACAATACATTAGCCTTTTAAACATTTGTTGTCCAATGTAAATAAATAGGTTTAATCTGTCTGGTCATGAGTTACAGTCATAGTTATAAATGAACATAAGGCCGTCCTGTGAAACGTAGTTGGGAGGTATTGGGAATGGGAACACATTGCTTTCAAATTTGCTACATTTATTTTTAATGATTTTATAAAATCAGTTTTATTGTGTATATTGGAGATTTACAACATGATGTTATGGAATACAGATAGAAAGCAAAATTATTACTATAGTGAAGCAGATTAAAATATCTGTCTCACAAAATTACGTTTTTATGTGACAAGAACATCTAAAATCTACCATCTAAAAATTCCTAATAAATTCAATTTTATTAACTTTAGTATTCATGTTATTGAGAATAGCCAAGACATGGAAACAACCTAAATGCTCATCCACAGAGAAATGGACAAAGAAAATTTGGTTACAAACATTTATACACACAGAGAGTTGCATTTATTTTTCAATACAACATATCCTTTAACTGCACATAGGCTTAGTTTAGGGAGACTAAGCAAATCCTTCTGTGTATAAGCAATTCTATTTCTAGCTTATTTTTTCCTCTCTATCACAAAACATCTAGAGATAGTCAACGATTCCTGTTGCATTTGCAACTCCCTTTGCCCCTCATGCCAACATATTCCAGGATGGATTCTTGTAATCATCAATGACATACTACAGTCACTATGGAATCAAATTCTGAAAAAAGTGAAGAAATTATAAAATTACCCTTCCTCTTTTTATTCTCTTGCCTTCTCCCTTCGACGTCTGAAGGAATAAGGGTGGTGATATCTTTTACTTGTCGTTTTGCTTTTATTTATTTATTTTTCTTGGCACTAGACAGTTGAGAAGGGGAAAAACCTGAGCTAGGGAAAAGAAGCTAGAATCTGACTAGTGTTGCCTCTGGACTGGAAAGGAAATAACTAAAAGAAGATCTTTTAAGTTCCTTTTCTCACCAGCTTATACCAACAGAATGCAGTTCAGGAAAGGCTTTAGAATGGGAGATGATTCAGGTATAGTGAATGTGCATTTGATTGAGATTACCCTGTATCATATCTTGCAGTAATTTCTTCAGAAGAAGAATAAGTAGGAAAGGGTAAAGAGTGATAGTTGGTGACAGTACTCTTTTGTCACATGATGTAACTTATGTTGTGAATAAAGTCTCCCTGAGAAGATCGTACATGAGTCAAGATCTGTAAGGAGTCAAGAAGGGAGCCACGTGAGTATTTAGGGAAACAATTTTTCAGGCAAGAAGAACATCAAATAACAATTTCCTGATATGAGGGTGCACTTGGTGTTTCAAAGAGCAAAAAAACAGGCCCATGTGGCTGGAAAGAGGGCACCTGGTAGGGAAAGATAGGGAATGGGGTCAGGGAGCTTGTCTGAAGCCAGAATATACATGATGATGAATAGTGTATTAAGGCTTTGTGGTTTTTTCCCCCTTTCAGTGAGGTTAGGAGTCATTAGAAGGCTTTGATTAAAAGAGTGTCAGGGCTTGATTTAAGTTGTAGGAAGTTACTCTTATCCCTACATAGAAAATTCATGGTGGGAGTAACAAGCACAACCAGGGAGACCGTTTAGGAGAGCAAACATGATAGGCTAGAAGCGAGATGGGCAGTAGAGAGGAGGGGTCAGATTCTGGATTTAAACTGACATAGTACTGCAAGGATAGATATATATCACAAACAACTCACTGCATTTGTAGAGAGCTGGGGATGACAAGTAGTAGTAGCGCCTTTTTTATTATTATTTTTGGAAGGTTTATGTGTAGGAAATGGAATTCAAATATTTGAATATAAACATGTTTTGTTCAAGATATTCCTTAGATCTACTTTAGAAGACTGGCCAGATCTGAATTTAAAATTTTATATATCCTTTGTGTATAGAATTTAAACAGTGGAGCTGGATGAGATCTCATGGGAAGTGAGCATAGAGTAAATGTTGTTCAAGGACCGAGTCCTGGGTACTCTACCTACTATCTAGAGGTAAGACATGTGAGAAAGAAATAACAAAGAGGACCAAGGAGGAGTATTCAGTAAAGAAGGAGGAAGAAAGAGAGAAAAGGGGAGGAAGATAAATAGATGATAGATATTAATAATAGCTACCTACTTAGATGATAGATAGAATGAATTATCCTGGTGTTCAAATAAGGGCTACATTGAAAGAAAGAAGAGAGACTAAATTAATTAAATACTGCTAAATAAGTTCAGTCAGGTGAAAAATGAGAAGAAAATTCACTAGGTTGCAATGTGAAAGTCATTGGTAAAATTGATAAGAGCATTTAGCAGTGTCAGAAATAGAGACCAACTAGAATGGGAAGAATAAAAAATGAAAACAGAGAGTATCAATGATTCTTTCACATAATTTTGTGGTAAACTGCAATAGAATAATTGGGTGATGATTGACACAATCTAGGAAGAATATATGTATGTATGTGTGCATATGTATATATTTCTCTTATATATATTTAGATTAGAGACATTAAAGTGTGTTTACATAGAGATGGATGAAAAATGTTTGACGTCTGTTTCTCCCACCAGACTCTAAACTTTCTGAAGGCAGAAATACCATGGTGTTCACCATTTGTACATTGGGGGACTACAGTGCCTGATTCATGTAAATTTGGCAATAAATATTTGTTAAATGAAAGGAGACGATGCTGGATTTGATTCTAACCAAGTCTCTCCTTCCCCTGGTTCCTGTGAATAGGGCATGGGCTCCTCAACCAGCCACTCCACCAAACCACCTAGGCACATTTCCGCATTTGGTGGTCCTGAGTCTGATGTAGGGCATATTTGAAAAATAGGAAAGAGAACAGGGAAACAATTAAGGAACCGAATCCTTCCACTGAATTCCAGTGACACATGGACCTTCTGGCATGTTCTGACTTAAATCCAAACCTTGGGGAATGTCTATTCTGTTTCCTCATTATATTATTAGACTATACGGTGATTGTAATTGTATGCAGCAGTTGGGAAACAATTTTAAGACTGAGCCCAAGGGAACTAAGAGCTAAGAAATAAAATCAAATTAGAAAGTCCAGAGCTGCACATTAACATTCACAGAGATTAAACAATTTCTTTGCAGTTGGAAAAAACGTCTGGCCTGGGTTTGTCCTATTGTCCTGAATTTGGATAGAAGGGAAATCTGCATTCCAAACTGAAGATCATCACTTTTGCAATATGTTACTAATAAAAAATAAACAAACCAAACCATTTCTTCTAAATCTATTCTGTAATATTTCCATATGGAACTGAAGAAACTGGCACTTTATTCAGAATGGTCCAGTAAAGGAGGATTCGAGTGCATAAACTCCTACACTAAAAAGCCTTGAATGGGAGTTATATTTGAAAATGGTAAGCGTATCTAGCAAATTTATGCTTCCTATACTGCACTTCAAGCAGCATTATCAGTATGTAGCTTTATATTTAGGAAGTTCTTGATTCTATAAGATTGTATTCTCAGTGCTTTATCTGACTTGATTGCCATACTTAACATCTGAATAGAGAATTCAGAAAGGAAAAGAAAAAATAATAAGAATAATAAAAAGAATACCCATTGCTAAGCCAGCGGAGTGGGGACTGGGGAATAAAGTTGAGCTCCAATGACTTTAGAAATTCTAGTAAGATTTTCTATGCCACTCAGACTTTCAATATTAAAATAATTGGACTGGCAATTTTCTTTCTGAATTAGAAAGGGATAATGTAAAAATTTCACAATTTTTTTACTCTCTTATATGTACATTCATTTAAAACAAAATATGGCTCTTTCAGACTGACTTCATTCAAGGTCATAAATATATCCTTGAAAGAACAGTATTTACAGAAACTCTTGGACTTCATCATACATCATAGTGGGCTCTTACTAGTTGGGAGGAACAGAATACCATATGTAGAAAGTGCTCATAGCAATCTAGTTGAGTCTCCTAGTTTTACAAATAAGAAATTTTTGCCCAGAGAAGTGAAGTGACTGTGTGAAATCATAGAAATTAAGAGAGAACTGAAGCTCATTCTGTTAAGTTCTAGAGGTATTCTGACTACAGTACAACACTCCCTGTGTTGTGTATAGTGTTCCCTCGGTATCTACTTTAAGCATAAGGGACAAAATAGTTTTCCCCTTTTTAATTCTAACACTTTTAAGGTTACAAAAGCTATTTAAATATAAAAATTCCATTTTGAATGAGTTCCTTAAACATATCACCATCACTTTGAAAGTAGATTTTCTATCACTTTTCTTCTGAACATTCCTCATATCAGCTGCTTGTTCTTTCATAGAAAATCCTTAGAACTCTCATGATACTGGTTATTTACACAATTCTTCTGACCAAGCACCTGGTCTAGAAGAAAGATAGAGTATGTCATTCTCCCAGCCCTCTTTTTCAAGGCTGTGAACTAAGTTTCTGATTATACCTTCTCATTGAGAATGGCTTTCCACCTATTTTGCCTTTAGTTATATGGAAATAAACAAAGAACACTCAGATAGAACAAACAGAAGCTATTCATTCAGAGTTTGCTATACCAAAGAAGTCAGCCAACATCACATGTCTTTGGCAGAGGTTCAAAAGCTGGCAGTGGGTGAGAACATTTTATAGAGAACAAAAGAGATAAGTTCTGCCACCCAGGATTTAGCATCTGAGGGAACAGTTGGAATAGGACAGGTAACCTTGGTTTGTATGCATTCAAAAGAATTCTAAATTTTTCCATGCTGGTTTTGTCTGATTTTACAGGCATTTCTTAAGCACAGCTCTTATTTCTGCTCAGGTTCAAGGTTTAAATTTTACCATTGCTGGTATACTCAGCTCACAAGAGAGATGAATATTTAGAGGCAACTGACATTTGGGGATTTTAGGAGAGTCTTTAGGGAGTCTTAAAGAAAGGGAAGAGAAGGGAGAATCAAGTACAAAAGGAAAGAGATCAGAGAACTAGCAAGAACAAAGGAAACTACATAGGAAGGTAACTAGAGGACAGGGAGAGAAAGGATTGTCTAGGTAGATAAGTCAAGTTTGTTGTTGCCTAATTTTGTCAAATTGCTCATTACCTTTGGACAAAGAATCTTTTAGCGAAACAATTATCAATTGCTAATTTTGTCTGGGGGATTCTGCATACCAATCAAAAATGTTGTCTACAATGTCTAAGAAACAATCTAATTTTTGTAAATGCTTCTCAAATGAATAATTTTGTTCAAGTCAAAGATTCCCTAGACTGGCTGTTGAACATCCAAATTGTTCCTATAAAGTTATGTGATTTAGAGAGATAAGCACAGGAATTAGGATTATAATGAGAGTACATACAAGAGGCAGGAGTTTTTTCTATAAAAGGAGATTTATAGTTAGGCCACCCTGTGAGGGATGGCAATGTTTGGTTGAAAGTGATACCTGTGCACTTCATGACTCAGGCCCTCACTCTGATGGTTTACCACCTCCAAATACAGACACAACAATTTGTGCCTTGTGCCAAACAGAAAACCAAAGAGAATGCTCTTTCTGGATAAAAGCCAAGCTCTCAGGAAAAAAACATTGAAACAGAAGGAGAACTTCATCCTATTTTATAATATTTATAACAAATAGCAAAGTTTGTTCAAATAGATGCTTGTCCAATGAGAACCTCAAACTTGCTGGTGTGAGAGAGCTAGCTTGAACAACAAGTTTATGGAGCAAAAAGAGATTCAGAGGAATAATGGCTTGATTCTACCCAGGATGCCAATCAAATAGGAACCTAAAACAAAACCTAGGTACCAAATGGAGAGAGTAAGTAAGCATGAAATTCAACACAAAGACAGCAGAGTTCAGACTCAGTGCTGATTACCACATTAGTATAAACTTGACAAGCCATGAGTAGCAAAGTAAAAGGGGTCTCTCTGGTACCACCCCTGTTCAAAAGCTAGCACTGAGGTAATGACCATGTTTTGGAGAGACCTCCAGGACAACAGTGTCATTTCTGCATGAAATAAAAACTATCCAAAAAAAAAAAAAATAAATAGAGGCAATTTTTTTCAGATGTTGCTGTAGCAAGGGAGTCAGCCACTACCACTGCTCTTTGTCTGGAATTCAAAGGCAGGCATATGAGTGGGAAAGCTTTATAGTAACAAAAATAGAAGGCTTCAGGTGTGCTGTGATTGGAAGTTATGGCATGGAGAGCCTGGAAGTATGCTAACTAGAAGTGGTTCATCTTATTTTACTGGTTTGGAAATTATATTTTATTTTCTCTTGTTGGTTTTGAGTTGAAGATGAGGACAAAAGAGAAAAGCTTCCAGTCATTTACCAAATCCTGACTGCTCTGGGCTAAAGGTTGTTGTTTGCCTTCTGGTCTAGTTGCTATGGAGTTTGTAGCTTACAGTTCTAATGTCATATGTGGTCTGGACAATCTTCATTTATGTATTATAGACATTATGCATTTATGTCTATCAACAGCTTGAATTTCTTAAGATATGAAATCTTCTTCCTTTACTGTAATGACGTCTCTAAAATTTCCCACACATTGTTACAAAAATACAAACAAGGTGTAGTTTTGTAAGTGTTTATAATGAAGATGCTATTGTTTATATTATTGGGAGTTCAGCAATCTCTAATCTTCCATTCCCCTTGCAGACAACACCAGATATGGCTAGACATTTTGCATGAAGCAGCAAATTAGTAGGGTTCAGCCCTTGGGTATGGTGCTGTAGAACATCCAAATGAACAAATTTCACAAAGTAGGGCTTTTATGAATCAAGTTTTTCTATTCCAGTGGACTCTTTCTTGAACTGTGTTTATTCCAGCCAAATATTTCACTGATATTTTGAGAAAGCATTTTAAAATGGATTCTACTATTTGCACAAGATGGGTGAGAATTCAAAAATTACTGAGCCATGGCAACCTAAATCCCCAGGAGACCCCCACTTATCTCAGTCGGCCTTCTCATTCTATAAAATAAAAGATTAGAAATGACAGAATTAACTATTTTTTCAAGATTTTGGAGCCATAATACATTAACTTCAGCTACTGAAATGTTTTATGAAAACATAACTTAATGTAGGACACACTACATTCTCTTTGCTAAAGTGTAATTTTTTAAAAAAAATTAAAATTAACCCTCATACAAATGTAAAATAAATACATGTTAAATATTTTATTGCACTCATTATTTGAAGGGCCCAATAAGATGTAGAGGCTGATTCACAGGGCATTTGGGGTATTGGCAATTATATAAATAATGTAAGAGAAATTGCTAGGTTACTTATATACAAAATTTCTTAATGTGCTAGAGGGAATGAAACCATAATATTTGTGGGTCATTATTTTTTACTGGACAGAGATCATTTGCATCTTTAACAGAAAAAATCTACAAGTCAAAATATATTATTAATTCTGAAATATTCCATCAATAGATAAATAATCCTAAAGTGGGCCTATTAAACAATACTCCTTATGACATCGAAAGGACATTCTGCTTAACATTTTTGCATTTTTTTGAAAAAATTTCCTTAACCACTTCGGTACCAGCGTCAACTATAGTCGATAGCCACAGATGAACACGCACAGCCCAGTGTTGACTATAGTCGATAGTCACAGATGAACACGCACAGCGACTTTAGCCGACAGCCATGATATGACTTTTCTAATTTTTCATTTATCAAAATAAAACTGTGAACATTTAAAAATAACGTAATGGAAACATATATGTATACGTTACCTATTCTGATTTACATTACAAGTAAAGCTGCCTGTAAAGTAAAACAAGCTTTCAGGGCTTTAAAGCTTTCCTCATCACACAAGAGCAAAACGGATTCGTCGTCAATGCACAGCACAAACTATCATGCGGACTGTGAGTGCCGGCTGTGGGCAAGGTTTTGTGGCCAGTGAGCGCGGTACCGAAGTAGTTAAACAGACACTACCTCAGGCAGTTTAATTGCATGTTGTTATGTTATTTGTAATAGTTATTATACCTTTCTAAATTGGTACACTATAAAGCAAGACCTATGGAAATAAGGTTATTTTCTTGTTCTAATGGTTCCAAGATTCATATTTTTTGATTTCTACTCTTCTTCTGGATTTTAGGAATTATTTTATCTCTAGGTATCATTGATCATTCTGATCTTTTCCAGTTTATAACTATAGCTTAATTTCTAAATCATGTAATTCTATCTAATTTAATTTTGATTTCAGAGGAAAATCAAACGAAGTGGCTATTTTACAGATAGCTTGAGGAATATCACCTTTGAGTCTCTAATCAATGCATACTTTCTACAGATGACTTTTGGGTCCAAGGTTTGCCTCAGGAATCAACCTTTGTGAACCCCAGGGGAAAATTAACTACTCACCCAAAGAATCCCAGGTTGCTAGAAAAATGCACAAATGTTTTTAAAATTTTCTGGGTGATTTTAAATGATAGAAACCATAAGGAAAACAATAACAACAACAAAGGGATGATGATCTTTGAGATTACAACATTTAGGCATCTATAACTATGCTGTCCGATATGTTGCCATGACCTGTATGTGGATATTGAGCAGTTGAAATGAGGCAAGTATGAATTAAGATGTGATGTAAATATATTATGCCTACTTGATTTTGGAGATATACAAAGAGAAAATATTGTAAAACATTCAATAATTTATATAAAGTAGATGATGAAACACTATTTTGATATATTGGATTAAGTAAAATATATTAAGACCAATTTTATCAATTTCTCTTTTTTTATATATGGCTACCAAAGTTTTCAGATTACATATGTGCTTCACATTTCTGATTGGGAATATATTTTTATTGAATAGGGTGATCCATAGCATACACAATACATATATATAATGGTATATAAATAAATAAAATAAAATATATTATTTTATTTTTTCAGAAGAGAAAATGCAAGTTTTAATAGACAAGTTTAGTTTTTCTGAAAGAAGTAAGAGAAGTAACCTTTCTGGCTTCCTGAGTCTATTCTACCTTCAAGTGAGAATAAATCATTAGAATCGTTTATGCAGCTGTGACAGTAAACAGAAAACAATTAATTAGGAGAAGAACCTAGACACCAGCTACCCTCCTACATACAAGCATTAATATTATTTATTCATGCACACTTTCATTCACATATCAATTTATTCATTTATCTATGCATTCAATAAACTCTAAGTTCCACCTATTCTATATAGACCCTAAGGATATAGGTCTAAATATAGCAGATGGCTCACTGGGAGGAGATCACCTTGTATTAGAGAGAGAATACAAATATAGGAATGGAAAATAATAATAATAACTGTTGCTATTATTATTATATAAATATGCAATTAGATGTTACGTTTACACAAAAGACAGTAGAAAAGGATTCCAAAGAGGTGACACGTGAGATCATATAAAGAACGTTTATAAGCAAGTTAGTGAAAGGATGGAGAGCCAGGAACTGAGTAGAGAAGGGAGGCTATTTCTCACTGAGGATACAAGATGAGCAAGTGCTTGAACATAAGAAACAGCTGATGTTTCTGGGAAGAGCAGGTGATTTCAATTACACATTTATTCAATAAATACTTGTGACAAGTGGTTGCCAGGAACCCTTTTAGACTTTGGACTCTTAAGATTATAAGATTATGTTTGCATTTCTTCAGATATTTTCTATATATACCTTCTATCAGAATATCACAATTTGTAGCATTTCCCAGATGCTAAGGTATCTCTGCCAGCTTTCACTTATTTTTTTACAGCATGGCATTGGAAACATACATCAATTCACAGGCTCTCTAGTAACTTGGATTTGATCTTGCCCTGAAGCTCCTTTCCAATGTAAAATAATTGCATTGGAAAGGAGCTGGATAGTCCAAAATAATCACTCATTTTAAATTGTTCATTTAGAAATTCTCAGGAACCCCAATGCTTTTACAGCACCACAAAAACAATAATCACAAGCCCCATTATTATTTGTATTAGTTTGCTATTGCTGCTGTAACAAAGTACCACCAACTTAGTGACAAAACAACACAAATTTATCATTTTATAACTCTGTAGGTCATAAGTCTAAAATAGGACTCTCTGAGTTTAAATAAAGATACCAGCAAGGCTGTCTTTTTATTTGGAAGATCTGAGGAAAGAATTCACTTCCTTGCCTTTTTTTTTTTTTTTTTTTTTTTTTTTTTTTTTTTTTTTTTTTTTTTTTTTTTTTTGAGTTTCTAGAGGTCACTTGCATTTCTTGGTTCATGGTCTCTTCCTCAGATCACTCAATCTTGTACTTCCATCATCACGTTTCCTATTATTACTCTGATCCTTCTGTCACACTCCAATAAGAACTTTTTTATTATATTAGGCCCACCCCATCAATCTAGGATAATTCTCTATCTCAAGATCTTTAACTTAATCATATTTCTTTTACCTTATAAGATAATATATTCACAGATTCTGGGAATTAGGATAAGAAAACTTTGGGTGGACATTATTCAGTCTATCATAGTCTGCCATCTGGTCCACAAAGATTTATATGTATTACACATGCAAAATACATTAGCACATCCCAAAAGTCTTAGCCCATTATAGCAACAACTCCATGTCCAAAATCTCATTGTAATATCATCAGTTCAAAAGGCCCAAGTTTCATCATCTAAATAATCTAAATCAGGTGGGATGAGACTCTGGGTATGATTCATCCTGGGGCAAAATTCCTCTCCATCTGTGGACCTGTGAAACTAGAAAATAAGTTATCATGCCCCAAATACAATGTTGTAACTGGCATAGGATGCCAGATATAGAAATTCTCATTACAAATTGAGACAATGGAAGGAAAAAGTAGTCACCAGCCTCAAACAACTTAAAAAATTCAGCAGAGCAAATTTCATAAAGTTTGAAAGCCTGGACAAAACTTTCATGACTCAAAATTCTATTTTCTGGGCCCAAGATTCTGCCCTCTGGGCCCATGACCTTACCCTTTGGGAAACACTTTGTTTGTAATTAATGCATGAAGGGTAATGCATGTTTGTAGTTGAATAGTCTTATCAGTCTGTTTTTCTGTGTACAGAGTTTTGGGAGTCAATGGAATTCTCTCATTTCGTCCTAGCTCCTATCCTTTCAGTACAAGCTGTCAGTGTTTCAGCTGATACATTACCAAAGCATTATGGGTCTTCTGTGAATGTGATAAGTCATTCCATTAGTCAAGAGGCTCTTTCACAGGGTTTTCCTAAATATGAAAGGAACAATATATTTTTTTATCTTTTCCAGCTTCTAGGGGATGGTTTTATTCCTCAGCTTGTGCAGCTTTATTTCCATCTTTAAAGCAAGCAATGGCTGGTCAGATCTTTCTTAAATTGTATCTCTCTGACACTGACTCCATAGTCATATCTCCTTCTTTGAATCTGACTCTTCTGATGCCATTTTCCACATTTAAGAATCTTTATGATTACATAGGGCCCACCCAGATAATCTGCATTAACATCCATACTTTAAGATCAACTGACTACCTTAATGCCATCTGCCACCTTAATTATTTCTTTTTATGTGATAGAACATATTTATAGGTTCCTAAGATTAGGACATGGTCATCCTCGGGGGCCATTATTCTGCCTGTCACATTTTTCATCAAACTTTAAAGCTCTCAGGTAAGTAATAAAGTATAATTTCAATTTGTATATTGGGAAGGTATGATTTTGATAATTTATTCATATAATAGATGCACTATATGCACAAACTGAGTGATACAAAAATATATGTAAAAACTGCAGTTTTGTGAAAGCTATAAATTGAGATAAGCACAACAGAATACAGTTGTACCTTAACACAAGGCAACTCTTGCTTCATGTTGACTCTAGAAAGTAAATCCCTACTTTTGGGATTGTCATGCATTGCCATGGGAGTATAGACTGGTGTAGTCATTACCAAGACTAATTTGGTGGTACCTGAACAAATTCAGTATAAGCATGTTCTTTATTAAAAGAATTTCTGCTTCAAGAATATAAACCATAATTCATTTTACTTCAATCCATAAAGGCCATATACAAGAACATCCTTTGCAGTGCTGGAATATTCATGTAGCTGGGAGCTAGAAGCAATGTAGGTTTTCAACATGAGAGTGGATAGATAAAAATGTGATAGACAAAAATGCCTATATGAGAGAACTGTGAAGAAATGAAGAACAATGATCTTTCAGATGTAAATAACAAAACAAGGGTGGATTAGAAAATATCCTGCCAAGGGAAACTCATAAATTATCATTTACATAAATATAAAAATGCAACCAAAACATTTACATATCATACACATTTTCCAAGAATGCATATAAAGGATACAGATCAAACACATTAGCATGATTGTCTACTGAATAAGGTATATAATTAACATACTCTATATCTGAAGTACCCAACCATTGAAACAAACAAGAACAGTGAAGGGAGGAAAAGGGAAGGAGAAGAGAAAGAGCAAAAAGGAAGAAAATAAAGGGAAATATAGAAAGAATTCTTGAGTAGAACTGATTTTTGTGGGCTGTGGCAAATGAAAATAATTTCAGGCAAAGGGAAATGCATTAATGAAGATGGATATATAAGCGGTATGCAAACTATTTCTGTAAAGGGCCAAATAAAAAATATTTTAGGCTTTGTGGGCCATGTGTTCTCTATTGCAAGTACCACATAGTGTGAAAGCAGTCATACAAAATGCGTGAGCATGACTGTTTTCCTTTAAAACTTTATTTACAGACACCGGGATATAAATTTCACATAACTTTTGTATGTCATGAAATATTATTCTTCTTTTGAGTTTTCTAACCACATAAAAATGTAAAAATCTTAGTTCGTGTGCCATACCAAAGCAGAAAGTGGCCAGATGTGTCCTGTGGTCTGTAGCTTGCTGACCCCTGGTATAGAAACAGAAAAGTACTAGGCACCCATCAGGTTGATTATTCTCATTACAGCCAAAAATAATTTGCTAATATAAATGCAAATTAATAGATTATAACTTTCTTTTGTTAACAGAAAAAATCCCAAACTCTATTAAACAATTTAAAGAGATTTATTCTGAACCCAGTGTGTATATTACCATGGCCCGGGAAAACATGATCTCAAGAGGTCTTGAGAAAATGTATCCGAGATAGTTGGGTTTTATACATTCATCGAGACAGGAATTATATGTAAAATCATAAGTCAAAATGTTTTACAAGCTGTCTCTTTAAAACCCCCCTCAGACTTTTGGGGAATTAAAACGTGCATTCCTGCTTGAGGCCAGTACTCAGAGGGGGTGGGAAGTGTTCTTTATTTTTTTGTACCATAGGAGATGGCTCAATGGAATTTTCCTGGGTATGCTATAGTTAAACAGCAATAGGAAGATTGAAAACTTCCTTTAAAAGCTCTGTATTTCTGCTTATACATAGGATGATGTGTTTTTTTGTTTGTTTATTTGTTTGTTTTATGATGAAAGTCTGCCATCCTCCTCATTTGCTGGCAAATTAGTAAACTTCTTTTTCCTTTTCCTTAAGCCACTTGTCCTTGTTCTTTGTTTGGCCAGCCATGGGGACAAGTGCCAAACTTTCAGTAACAAAGACCTGGAAGATGTTCACTGATTTGGCCAGAAAAGGCAGAACATCTCCAAGCCAGAGCCTATTAGTTATAGGTGGGTTTAAAGATTCTTTGACTTGTGATCAGTTTGAGAAATGACACCTTGTCTAAGAACTGGGAATATTTTAAGTTAAGGAAGTTTGTTAATCAAAGACAAGCCACTGGACATATACTGAGACTCAAGTGATCTGTTAAGTAATTGATGGCCTGCGGATGTGCTTTAACCTTTGTCTTGCATGACCTTTGACCTGTTAATGATTTAGTATCTTATTGTTACAAAAAGTAACTCCAAAAGGGAGGGGGCACAATGAGACATGTCTGACCTCCATTCTCCTCATGGCTGTCAACTCAGTTTTAACGTTTTTCTGGAGTCCCCTCGGCCAAGAGGGGGTCCATTCAGTCAGCTGGGGGGCTTAACTTTTTATTTTAGTTCACACTCTTAATCTTTCCTGTTAGTTCTAAAAGTTAAACTGTTAAACAGGACTACTAATCTGATATATAGGCCCCAGGATATGGAAATCTTTTGTTTTCTCAACTGTGCTTGCATATCACAATTTTTGTCTTTACTTCTAGGAAGTGGGCTCTGGGGATGTATTATAAATCATTTGCCAACAGCAACAAAAAATAATTTTAGACCAAAAATCTGATTTATGTACTAGCAAAACTGAAAGAGACTGTTGACTTATTGGAATGGACCTTGAGAGTTTACCTGCCACCTTGGTTAAGGAATGTACTTGAGACAATACAATAGGGGTGACAGCTAACTTTGGCTGTACATTAAAGCACCTATGAGATTTCACTACTAATAATTCTCATGGAAGGTCCCACTCCAGACTGAGGATTTCAGGTCCTCTAGAAGTGGAACCTGTTTGTTAATGGTCTTCAGGTAATTTCAGTCTTCAGGCTGTTCAAATACCACCTTGGCTCATTCCCGACCCACCAAGAAGAAAATTGTATCAATGGACTAACTGGCAAGCCTCAGCAAGTGAACAGACTTTGACATTCTCTCAAATGTGTAAGGGGTAAGATGAGATACACACACACACACACACACACACACACAATCCCCAACCTAATCAGCTGACTTAATGATTTTTCAACTTTACAAAGGTGTGTCAACTTATCAGTTGATTTATTGATTTTTCAATTTTACAAAGGTGTGAAAGCCATACATATTCAGTAGAAACCATACCTCATGTACTCATTCAACCATTCTGTTTTTTACTTCCAAAACAGTAGTCAATAAATTACATAATATTCAACACTTCATTATAAAATAGACGTTATGTTAGATGATTTTGCTCCACTGTAGGCTAAGGTAAGTGTTCTAGGCTAAACTATGATGTTTGGTAGGTTAGGTGTATTAAATGTTTTTTCAACTTACTGTTTTCAACTTATGATTGGTTTACTGGGATGTAACTTTATCATAAGTTGAGAAGCACCTAAGTGTCTGTGTGTGTGAGAGAGAGAGAGTTTATTCAACTCTAATGCAAAATATGAGAGGTTTTTTCACAATTGAAGAGAGCTAAGTCATCATCGAGTTCATATTCCTCAGATGTCAGTTTGCCTCCTAATTCTTTAAAGGCTCTGCTTTTTTTCATTAGAGCCCCCACAGCCTTAACTAGCTGCTGATGCATGAGACTGACTGACCATTCACACTGTGTCTCCAAACAGACAGCATTAAGAGTTTATGATGAACAAGGTATTTGTGACATACAGTAATCTAGAACTTACTAAAAACCATTACTTCCACAATCACAGCTGAGAGACAGTAATATATGTATCGATAAAATTACCTGAAGAATATGTTATACTTTCATCCATTTGGGTTTCTGGTCTCCTTGAGGTTTCATGGATGCTTTTCAGAGACTGCTGAGCTTTCTGAAATTAAACTCCCTGAAATCATATTAAAAAACATTTGAGTTATGTGTACAGATATAATACATAATACTTGTATTATATATATATATGCAAGTATATATGGAGCAAGTCCACATTTTTATTAAATTTTAAAATGTTCAAAAGTACCCGCTGTCCTTGTTGCTTATCTACTCCACTCCCCTCAAGGAAAAAAGTAAAAAAAAAAAGGGAAAGATAAGAAAAGAAAGAAAAATAAGGAGACTGCTATGAGAGATTCTCTTAATTCTAATATCCAACTCTGGATTAAACTAGATCATCAGAAAACTGAACCAACCACTTAGTTCTGGCTCTGTGTATACTTGCTTATACTGAATTTTACTTTGGCATGATGACTGAGAGAAGCAGCTGTATGAATATTTTTGCCTTGTTTAATGAAGATGACTTTCACTCAATTAAATCATTTATAGTTTTATTGGAACAAATGTGGAGATTTTCTCTTTGATTTGAATGTCTGGAATTGTGCTATTTCTTGGTCTTCCTGATCATCTGGTCTGTTTATTCTTTAAGGATATTGTGAATTTTACAAGTGATCATTTCTGTTTTAATTTCGATATCCGGAAAGGATTCCTGGAACTGGAACATAAGGTTAGAGTTGACACATGAGAAAGAAGGACGGTGGCTACTAATGCAGGTAATCAATAGTCAATTTTGAAGTCCTTTCTATTTCTGACTGAGTGACCTGGAACTCCTTGTTGAATGCCAGAATTGTTTCCAGGGCCATAGGTTAGCAAATTCTACCTATAGCAATAAAGCTTTCCCATATTTAACAACTCAAATAGGGTGGTGCTAAAAAGAAATTCATTAAACATTAAGCTCTACAAATAGGAGGAAAAAAGAGGCACAATTTTAAAGCCTCCAGTTGTTTCCCTTCTACTGCGCTCTTTAAACTTCAATATTCAGAAAACATCTTATCTTCATTGTTAAAAATCTCTGTAGTGTCTAACATGTAATGAATTATTTTTAAAGTTCAGTGAGAAATGATTGTATTCCCATATTAGTAAATGACTTTGTTGAGTACATATTATATGCAATATGGACTTAATTGTTTGTTTTGCTGAAGAGTCTAATTCCATTATCTTTTGAACACATCTTACCAGTTTTAAAAATCCCCGAAACAGGATAATTTCAGGGACCATCATAACACTGTAAGGGTATGATTGACAAATAATGTTCATATTCAGTTTATGTACAATTTTATAATCTTAGTTGAAAAGAGGGAGATTTATTCGATGACTCCTTTGTATGCTTTCCTCTCAAGTATTACACTATTGTTGGGAATAAAATCTTGCTAAGTACAAAATAAACTTTTTTTTTTTTTTTTTTTTTTTTTTTTTTTTTTTTTTTTGCATAAAGTGCCCTTAGCTCTAGAAAAAAAATCACCATCCAGACAGCCTGAGTAAAGACAGCTGGGCTGTTCAGAAAACAATTAGTGAAAGTGCATCATGAAGATAAATTTGACCCAAAGAGAAAAAATCTCTGGGCTTTTGGCTTTTAATATTTGAAGTATGCTTTATATCTAATAATCAGAATTCCTCTAGGGATTACCTTTAATTTTCTTATAAAATTGGAACAAACATGCTTTTTGGGGTTATAGCCACTGGGTAACTTTGTATTTTGTAAAGATTTTTAAAGTCTGAGATTATGTTCTACAGAGATAATTAAAATGTAGAGTGGTTTTTGTAGACCATCTTCCTGGAAACAGTTGCAAGGCATTGGGTTCAGTACTTTGCACAAAATTATTTCATTTACTCCTTAAAACACTACAAAGGTAGACTTTTTTTCATGCTTAAAAATTAATAGACTTTTTTAAGAGCAGTTTTAGGTTTACAGAAAAGTTGTACAGTAATTCCAGAGAGTTCTTGTGTACCCATATAATCCTCTCAACCCCACCGTACCCACATATTTGTTAAAATTGATGAACTGCTATTAATACATTCTTATTAACTAACTCTTTAGCTTACATTAGAGTTCACACTTTGTCTTGTACACTTTATGGGCTTTGACAAACATGTAATGTCCTGTATCTACTATTACATAGCCTATAGAATAATTCCATAATTCCGTTGCCCTAAAATAGCCCTGTCCTCCACCTAATCATCCTTATACCCTCTCCCCAATCCCACTGTAACCTCCTATCTCTGTTCTTACTCTATAGTTTTTCTTTCCCACAGTCATATAGTTGGAATAATACAGTATGTAGCCTTTTTAGACTGGCTTCTTTCACTTACCAATATTCACTGAAGGTTCCTCTACATCTTTATGTGCTTGATAGCTCATTTCCTTTTATAGGTGAATAACATTCCATTGTCTGAATGCATCAAAGTACACTTACCCATTCACTTATTAAAAGCCATCTTAGTTGCTTCCAATCTTTGGAGATTGTGAATAAAAGCTGCTGTAAACACTCATGTACGGAGTTTTGTATAAACATAAATTTTCAAATTGGATAAATACTTAGGAGTGTGATTGCTGGATTGTACGGAAATCCTATATTTAGCATTTTAGAAAACTGTCAAACCGATTTCCAAAGTGTCTGTAGCATTTTGCATTTCCACAGTCAAAGAATGAAAGTTATGTTGCTCCCCATCTCTGTCAGAATTTGGTGTTGTCAGTTTTTGGATTTTAGCCATTCTAACAGATGTGCAGGGATATCTCATTAATTTCAAGGAAGATTTTTTAACCACTGATATGGCTGGAAGTAAGGACTTTATAGCAGTGGTCCTGGTATTGTAGTCTGGCTGATACTTTCCAGCTGTGTGATCTCAGGCAAATTCTTTAAAAACACTGTGACTCAGTTTTATTGTACGTAAATAGCATTGGTGATATCACCCACTTCATAAGGTCACTAGAAGAAAGAATAAATTGGTGTGCTTAAAGTGCTTAGAAGTGCCTGGTACGTCATAAGTCTCCTTAAATATTACCTCTTATCCCTGGCATATGGTAGCTAATTTTAGAGATAAGAAAAAATTAAGTATTTTGGCCAAATTTGCTGGTTTACAAAGTAGTGTAACCAGGATTTAATTTCAGGTCTACTGAGCTTATGTTCTGTCCAGTACTCCATGAAGTTTCTGAAGTTGAAAAAACATAGTGTTCCCATTTACAAAATTTCTTGGCATATGCTGTCAAGTGTGAAGCAATTAAGTGATAACCACGCATCAGGCTGAATTCAAGTTGCCTAAAAAAATGAAACTGACAGGTTGTGTCTTTGGGACCATCTAATCCTCTTTTCCTACAAATGGTAGCCCTCATAAGCCAAAGGGTCTCTTTCTCATTGCTCTCATCCTTCCCCACTGGCTAATGAGAAAGCTGTTGTTTCTGCCGTTTCATCCAGTGTTATATTGTACCTATTGCAAAATCACTGAAGGTCCTATATACAGGTGTTTGTATTGTTACTGTTCTTATTATTCTGATTTAATTCTAAGAAGGTTCGCAATAGAAAATAATGCTACTTCTTTGCACATATTTTAAGCTTACTAATTCTAGAGTGGTTTCAGTAAGTTTGAATAAATACACTTTCATTGTATGCAGAAGACATACCTCAAAGTCCAAATCTTACATATCTTTTTATTACACTACACATGTCATGTCACTCAACATACATCAGTCACTTGATATGTAAGTGAATGAATGAGTGAATGATACATAGTCAGGGACTACCATCTCAGGAGGGATATGCAAGATCAATCACACACAACAAACATGGGGATCTTTCTTCGGGAAAGAGAATGTAACAGAGAGGACTACTGGATTGCTAGAACTGTCGTGGGGGTGGCGTTTCTTCTAGCTGGATGGTATGGAGACTTCATTGAACTATGCAGAGTTTCCAGTGGAAACATCACAGACTGCTCATCCTACTCCATCTCCACCATCAGTGCTGATGTATCTTTGTTACAGTCTCAAGCTTCATTATTTTTGTAGAAAATTGATGACATTATTTTAATATACTTTTGGCTGTAATTCATTTTGCTGGTTCTTAAAACAGCAAACATTAATTTGAAATAAATTACACATCACTTACATGTCATATTAGTGCTTTTACCGAAGAACTGGAGCTCATTTCATTTTGTTGCTGCTATTTTGCTGTTCTAACTTATTTAGATGAAAATCTTAATTATGTAACACAATTACTTGCTTTATTTTAGGTGAAATATTCCAAATTCAATGTCAACTTTTATCAGTGCCTTGGTGTCATTATTTGAACGAGTTATTTCAATGTGTGACAAGACAATGGGTGTATATTATTACAGTATGTAAAACAGCTTGTTTGTAACCTAAAAAGACACGTGTCGCCTATTTGTAGTATTTACATTTATAGTGTGTACGCCTAAGCGTGATTTCTTAATTTCACCTTCCTTACTCTTAACTGAGGACTTTTATTGCTACTACTTACTATATTGCTTGGACCAATCCCCTTTAACTTGTATTTTAATTATTTTAACATGCTAAAGTTTGAGAAGAAGGTATAAAATGTTTGTTAGCTTTAAAGAAAGAAACCAAATAAACAATTTATATGCTAGCATCTTCTATCCTAAGTATTTTTCTCAGAAGCATAGTTTTAGAATATAAAGTTTAGAACTTTGGATATTACAAAAGGTGGAGTCCTTAGAACATGCCTTAACCACTCAGAATGGAAGATGCTGGTTTGAGTTACAGCCTCATTACTTTTGAGTTTTGGTAGAGTAGATGTGGAATTTTCTAAATCATAGCTAATAATATTATTCCTATGATTATATTCATCTTAGCTTTCTTCTGTGGAAAAAGCATGAAATGGGACAAGTGTTGAAATTCTTCACAGCATTGCTGTGACTCTCAAGGAACACGATGCATGTGACAGTCCTCCATAAACTACAACAGAGCACATGAAAAGTTGTTTGTCTTTTTTACCCATTCATGTAGTTGGCCCTCTTACTGAGCTTTGAGGTTGTCAGAACATTGACATAAAATTAAATAGGTGGTCATAGAGCTATATGTTTAATCAGTAAACATAATTTACTCTCTACCTTGTTTCCCAAGTATGCATTCTCTTTGGACCCTGGGAGCCCAAAAGAGAAAAAAATGACATCATCCCCCTTTACTTCTTATTTTTCCCCTCTTGATTAGGGATTAATGGGGCCATGGATATTGGATACCGGCCACGGATTTGGCCCGCTAAGTGGCCCACTCTGCTGAATAAATCATATTAAATTAGACCAATGCAGGTGCTCAGTGAGGAATAGAGAAAATACATTTTTCCTTGACTGATATCTTTTTCCAGTTGGCCCCAGGCCATCATAGTATTTTAGTTCTGTGGCAGCTGCCATAAGCTTCTATCATTGAATTCTAAGTTCTATGGGCTTCTGGCTCCAATTAGGCCCCTGCTGTGGGTTCTATTCATTGAATATTATGACGTGAAAGACACTTTCTATGAGTTTTTATACAGCTGATCACAAACTCATCAGTCATTAAGTCTCAACCTTTTGTCTATTTGGGGCTTTGCCTTTTTCTAAGTGCTGAGCAGGATGATAAAATAAGTTTGTCCCCATATGCACAGACTCAGTGGCATATTCAGAAGAAAGACGTAGGATATATGTAAAAAATAAATTTCAAAATGATGTAATATGGACAGAAGACTTTATAAATTTAATCCAGTCTGAGCTGAATTAAACTGTGAATGGGAGAGGCAATCTCTGAGCTGGACATTTAGCAATTTGGAAAAGTATAAAGAAAGAGTGAATTTTGAACCCTCTGTATCAGTAAAAGCCTCTCTCTCTACTATCCAAGTCATTTTATAAGAACACGTTGTTTCTTGCCTGTCATCTTTAGACCTATACTCCCTAATCCTCTTTATCAATCTTTCCTACTCATCCAATTGTCATGCATGACATCTGCCTTCACATACAAAGGTGACTCTGAAGCACAGCTCTTTTAAAAAGCTTTGGCTAATTGGATAGGACATCAAGGCCAATGGCTCAGCTATTATTCCAGGGCTGTTAGAGGCCTTAACTGTAGTGATACTTGGCTTTCAAGGGTGTCCTGGCCTACCACCATCACAAAAGCTGAGATTTCACTCTCTTTTTAAAGACCCCTTAGCATAACACACTTGAAAAAATTTATTCATTGCCCTTGACAGTCGAGATATTTTTGCAAATATCCCACTGAAATATTTCCTATTTTACTTTAAACCTGTCCTGCTTGTTCTTCTCTAGTAGCCTGAAGGATTTAAGGCTTTTCTTCAATCATTTAACCTGGCATTGTATTATGGTAATCAATGATCTGTGTCCTGAATTTCTTTCCACTACTCAAATTCATGTACTCCACATAATAATCAATGTTCCTCCATCCTTGTGTGAGGTACAGGCGCTTTCCTGCATGCTGAGGTGTCTTGTTTTACCATGGTCACATTTCAGTTACTTCTAAATATTTCTCACACATGCTGTAGTAGTTCAATATATCACCTGTTTAGGTTGTACATGGGAAACTGACACAATTTCACTTGTGTTTTTGAGCATGGTGCTAATTTATACAATTTTTAGAGACAGATATATGGATAGACATGAAAATGAAAGACATCTTTCAACACTATTGGATGTTAAAGGATGAAAACTCCATGAAGGGAGAGACTTTGTCTCTTTTGTTTACTCTTCTTATCTTAGCCCCTATTGCAGTGGCTCATCCTTACTACACTCAATTAATATTCATTGAATTAATGAATAAATTAAGATGAAGCAGACCATTCAACTAGTTATTTATCCAAATGAACTAAGCATAGATGAAAAGACCAATTAACAGGATAGTTAAAAACAAAAAAAGAAAAACGAGAAGAAAGTAGACAATCTTTAAAAAGTACATAGGGAGCAATGCCAAAAAAAGTTCTTAAAGTCTCAGAGCCCAGCTAAAACTATCATTTATAGGATTTCCATGAAGTTAAAGTGGTGAGGGGTCTATCAAACCTGCTGACCTAGCAAGGACTCTATCTTGAGATCCAAATTATATTCATTTTTTAAAATACTGCCCAAATGAAATTGTAAATTTTTCAACTTTTCTCTCCCACAGATATAATCTCTTCTTCATTTTTATAATTTTTGTATTGTGCAGATTGACATAGATGTTTTATGTTGCCTCCCAAACCATAAGATCTTTGAAGGCAAACTTCATGGCTGATTGAGCTTTGCTTTTTGACTCCTCCTTTCTTTAGTGTCTGCCCAACAGTTGAGCACAGGGAATGAAGCTGAAGCTGAGGGAGTGGAAGGACTCCTGCCCTGAGGAGGAGTAAGGTTCTGTACACCCGGACAAAGCACATTAGGAATGTACCGGAAGGAGGCCAGCTTCCCAAGGAGGCATACCATCTGGCTGTGGACGGACTTTTGGTTATGCCAATCTGCTCTTTCTAACATTTTGAACCTGAAAGGAGACATACTGCCTTTGATTAGTTTTTAAGGAGTAGCCTCATAAAAAGCATGCTACCTGTACCAGATCCTTTATGCGAGGCACAGTGTAGCTGATGGCCCTTCATTAACATTTTATTGGAGCTCTTTAAAACACTTGCTGGACAAAATGTTCCAGAGGTTCTGTCTCTGTGGTATATATCACTGCTGTGCCGGGCTAAACTCAGATATTTTACTAAATTAAATATAGAATTCTTAAAAAATGTACTTCTTTGAGAAATACAGCTCCTTTGATGTAGGTGTTAAAATTAATGGATCTTGAATTTCTGATCCACTCAAAATTTTTGTTTGCATTTTAATGTACTAAACATCTAAGGAAATAAAACATAATTTTTGATGGGTTGCTTATTCATTAGGGACATTCTGTATAATTGAATAAAATATAAGTAATTTCTTTAACAACCTTTAGACCTGCTAATTTAGTTATTATGTGTCTTACAGTATCATTATTGACTTGAAGGTTGGGTGGTCATCGATGAGTTTGCACACCCTGAGGTTATTTCTCTCTATGTTTATGAAGAGTTCATTGATGTGTTGTTACAAAGGGAGGGGGTATAGTACTGAGTAGTCTGCTACACTGCCTGGGTTCCAGTCTGAGTTCCAGAATTTAGCCTCTTTGGCTTCTATTTCCTTATCTATAAAATGAGGATTATGATATTTTATTTTTTAGAACTAAAGATGCCGTCGATGGCCAAATGAACCATTATCTCATACAACTAATAAAGTGAAACTGAATAGTGACAATTAAAATATAACTCACTTATTATATAAAAAAATAGTGAATCTCCAAAAGCCCTGAATTTAAGGAAACAAAAGTTCTCCAGTTAGTGCTACTTTCTTAGCACTTAATCCTGTATAGGCTGTAAAGTCATTGTGATTGGTTTGCTTTACTTCAATTTCTGTGTATTATTTTATTTTTCATCATTCTAGAATTTTTATTTCAATGTTTTTCCTCTTTGAGTATGCAATTTTTAGTCATGATTTGGATTATGGAAATCAAAGAGAAGCTGTGACTCATCTGTGTATATATATACACACACACACATATATACATATATATATATATATACACACACACACAAACTTATATTAGATGGAAGATGAAATAATGTAATAGACCACTCTAAATTATCCTTCAACTCAAAGACTATATGATCCTTGATTAATCTGTTGATTAATCAAACACTAAATGATTCAGTGTTACATTTGGACACACTTTAAATGGCAATATATGAGCTTAAGGTCACTAATACTATTTGGAAAAGGCAACAATTAGCTCAAAAGATACTTTACAACTAAACCTAACACATAGCACACTGTTATAACCCAGTATAATGTCCATAAATAAATAGAGTAACTTTCATTGATATTTTAATCTAAATATACCCTATAACCATGGCTAACCTAGTTATAAGAAAAAAAAATACATATAATTGTGCTAGGCAATAGGAATATTTATTTCTTCTGCACCTGTTTCACTGGTTTGTTGGGAAAATCAACAGATAAGTTAATGTCTTTAAAAGGTTTTGGTACATTTGAGAAAAAGCTGTAATTAATAAGATATAGGAACACTTGGAGGAAGGATATTACATTAATAATTATAAGACAATAGGCAGGAGTGTTTGGGTGAATCAACCACAAATTTTTGAATCTCAGAAGTTTAATAATTTAGTACCTTTTGTGGTTTCCACTCAGACCTTCCTTTACAGAGCTGACCCAACAACAAAATATGATCATAAATTATGAATGTTTGCCTCACAAATTTTGCAAATGACATCTTCAGTGAGTGATTTGTCAGATTTCTACCTGCCACCACTCTATTTGGCTCACTTCCAAAGTAACTTTAGCCATCTCCCTTTGAAAAACCTCAACGAATGGAACCAGAATGAATTTCTGACTTTAAAAAACCAGAAATCACATTTTGTGACATGCTACAGTTTGATCACATCTCCATCTCTTACCTAACACCATAATATTGCTGGTTTGGGATCTCACTAGAAATAATAACAATGATCTGACTAGTCTTGACTTCTCATCAGTGTTTTGAAAACATTCACCAAAACCCATTTTTCTACTGTTCACTTACTTAGCAACCCAGAGGGATAAAAAAGCTTATACATTTCCTATTCACAATTGGAAGAGTTTGACAATAAATTGATGCTAAGGTTAACATTCATTCACAGTATGAAATCATTTTTATGTGTAGATCAATGGGATTCTTCACCTGTTCAAAGTGTTAAGATAATTTTTAATCACTTGAGGTAGTGATGTCATGGGAGTGAGAGTACAAATCCCATAATATGAAATCTCTATTAAGTCTTTAGCTGCATGTTCACTCTCTTACAATAACGGTTGAAATGAGGCCTTTATTTCTTTGATGCAAGTGCAGGAAGAAGATACTTAGATTTGAAATATAAGAATTTGCAAGTATGAACACTTTCAAAATACCAAGGTATTATAGTCACATGAATAGTGACCTCTGTCCCCCCGTTATTAAATCACTGAAACCAAGTGTTTTAAAATGACACACAGAGTGGCATCACCCATATCTTTTCATTGTAATACTCTAGTTCATGAACTTAAAACACACAGTAAAGTCATATTTCTGTGAACATGCCTGCTTTAATCTTATCTCATAATTATACAGTATTCAGCATAGTTACCATTTGCAGATATGTTATAATTTTTCATGTTTAATTTAGCATTTTACCAAATTACCTTGGCAGCAAAATTGAGAGCAGTTGGAATAATTGTGTGTGTAAAAGAGAAGGTGGTGATACTATAAACCATAATTACATTATCTTAACCATAATATTATTAAGATTAAGTATATTAGTGCAGATAAGAGAGAACATTGGTCATGATGGTAACACGAAAAATGAAGAGAAGGGAATGCAAAGGATGGTGTGTAGTTAGCAGGTAAGTATAAGGAAGTTTACTTGTATATTGTATTCTTATGTTTACAAGTATGTAACACCAAGACAAAGGCATAAAATCAAATTCTCTCTGGACCATTTTCTCTTAATAAGATAGAGACATAGAATTATATGTGCTCATATATGTTCACATGCATGTGTGCTTGTGATTATAATATAGAGTACAGCCTGTGATAAAGCCATAGTGAGGTAAAATGATTACAATTGCGTAAAATGTAGGTATTTGTTAATACCATGTAATGAAATGTTGTATGTTAGCCTAAGTACCTAGCCACAGAAGTTACGGGATCAGGACATGTGCTATAACACCATGTGGACTCAGCAGAAGTTTTCTACTCATGAAGGGATCATCTCTAGAGCTTACAGTTGGCTGAAATCCTATAGGTCATTTTTATCAGCATGATTTAGGGATTTTGCACCTGCAAAATCAGTTGTGGAGATCCAGCCTCTGTCTACTCATTTTTAGAGATGGGATGACTATTTCTCCTATCCCAAAAAGAATATAAGACCTTGAGTCATTTGGGACCAGAGTAAGGAAGAGAAGAATTGGAATTATCAAACTAGTTATATCTGACCTAATGTTTTGAAGAAATGTGTTATCCTGGGCTTTTACTGTATCACTGAACATACCAAATGTCCAAACAGTAAAATTAATGAGGATGTAAAGAGACCATAAATCTTAAACCCTATGGGTGGGAATATAAATTGGTGAAACCACATTTCAGAAGATTATGACTATCTCATAAAGCTCAAGATTTCACAATTCCACATCTAATTATATACCAAACATAGGGAGACTGACAGAACTGGTTTATCTGAGACTAAGGGGTTTCCCAGACATGAGACTTGCTGTGCAAAACCCACAAGGCAAACTGGAACAACTTGATAACCCTAAACCCTGGAAGACTTTTGGCATGGGAGCACAAGGAGGCATAAGTAAGAGCACTCATAGGAGCACTGTAGATACGTAATCAATATTGTTATCAACTTCAGCATTCATTAACAAAAAGAAGAGTGTTAAAACAAATAGTTATATTCATAACATAGAATGATACAGAACAGTAAAAATAAATGAAAGCCAAATTTGAACATCAAAAATAGAATAACAGATGAAAAAGTAATATTAGAGACATGTTACAATTGGATTAAATCTATATATCATGTTAAAATTCTAAAACAATATCATGCTGTTTAAGAATACTAACATATGTAATAAAAGTATAAATAATAGCATCAGGAAAATGAAAATAAAAACCACAATGTAATATCATTTCACATTGACCAGGATGGATATACTCAGAAAAGAAAGACAATAACAATCTTAGGAAGAGATATGGAGAAAGTGGAACTCTAAGACATTGCTGATGAGAAGATAAAATGGCACAGCCACTTTAGAAATCAGTTTAGCAGATCCTTAAATGGTTAAATATAAGTTATCATATTATCCAACAATTTCACTTTGAGGTATATACCCAAGAGAAAAATGAAAACAGATCCATATAAAATTTTTTAATGAATCTTCATAGCAGCATTAATCATAATTGCTAAAATGTGGAACCAACCCCAAATATTCATAAACTGATGAATGTGTATATCTATACAATAGACTATTATTTGCAATAAAAATAAATGAAGTACTGATACATGCTACACCATGGGTGAACCTTGAAAATAATATACTAAGTGAAAGAAGCTTATCACAAATACTCCATTTATATGAAAAGTCCACAATAGACAAATCTAGAGAGACAGGAAGTATATTAGTAGTTGCTTACATCTGGGGATGGTGAGAATTTGGAAGCTGACAGCTAAAGAATGTGGAGTTTCTCGGGGTAACAAAAGTATTCTATAACAGATTATGGTGATGGATACAGAACTCTGGGAATACACTGAAAGTCATTGGATCGCATAGTTTAAATTTGTGAATTGTATCTCAGAAATGCTACTTTAAAAAAGAAAGAATAAAGAGAAATTTGGGGATAAAAATCACTAATACGAGGCCAGTAATTACGTCTAAGACAAAAGGAAGAAAATCGCAGTGGGGAATGAGCCTGTGAGTCTTTCAAATGCATAGGAAACTTTTCATTTTTCAATTTGGGCAGTGTATACATGGATGTTTGTTATATTTTACTTTATAATGGATTGCATCTTTCAAATATTAGAGAACATTAAAAATATCCAACCAATGTCTACCAATAGTAACAATTCATAGAATAAGTAAAGTCCAATACACAACTTGTTAGTATCCCCCTAAGTTTACAGAGATGTTCATAAATAGATGTTGAGGCAAGATAGGTGTCAACTTCCTTTAGAGTACTGACAATTCAGCAGAGTTTTTCCTCAGTTTTTATTTTATTCAGTTGTGCTCATTTGCAAAACCCTGTTAAATTTATTCATAAAAGGACAAAGCAGAGGAGAGCCTGGTATCACGAATGAACCACGCTGACATGTTCTGACCTCCCAACATGTAAAGCTATTTGTATAAATTATTTGAATAAGTATAGACACTAAACAAACTAGTATCTTTGCAGTTAGAAATAGCTGAGGGGGGGAGTCAGAAAGCAAATATACAATAGTGGGTACTTGCAGAAGTGCATTTTAGAAATGCAATAGAAATTACAAATAAAATCTCATAGAATGTTAGATCCACCCATAACAATGGTAATTAATTACATAGTAAAATGAAAAGAAATGAGTTTTTTCCCAATAAATCCATATCTTGACTTTGTGGCACTACATTGGATCATTCTCATTCTAACTACTTTAATTTTCCAAGTTCCTGTAGGAGCTGACTTTTATGAAAAGGGTAGGAGCCTTGATTGACACCACATTAGAGGCAGCTTGAACAATCCTAGACTTTGCTGAGGGCAGAAACTACAAAGTTATTTTTGCATTCCTATTTTCTCTTTCACAATTCTCACAAAGCTACTTAGAGACTTTGAGGAAAAAAAAAACAGTAAAATTTTCTAGCTCATAACGACATCCAGGCAAATGTGTCCTTTGTGAGGAACTTTTAGAAATGGTGGCCACTATCCACTTCAGGTGCTTATAGAACAAATCATGAGGATGCCATGGGAAAAGAAGGGACAGAGGGAGAAGGCCCTCCAGGGTAGGGAGCCTCTGGCCTTGATTGGCTAGGAGAGATTTGAAAGAAACATCACCTCTAGGAAAGACCAGTGATGGAAAAACTTCATGCTTGCTTCTCCTTTTCCCATGGGGTTGACTTTATTTTGTGACTATTTGAGATCATGAAGAATGAGGAAGATTCATACATCTCTTCTACACAAGCACAGGTTTCAGGATCTGACTGTTTCCATCTCTTCAACCTTGCATCCTATTCTCTTTCTGAAGGGCTCTTTCATTTTTTCTCTTTGAATAAATTCTGCTTCTAATGTCAATCAGATTTCATATTAAGTGGTTAGAATACTGACTCTTACAATAGTTTTTCATTCTTTGCCATTCTCTGTGAATACCGTGTTGGCATCTTCCTGAAATTATGTAGTTCTTGACCTTTTCTGTTTGTTACTCTTGTCTTTACTAATAAAGTGTGATTTTTTTAGTAGAGGAATAGATATTTTGCATAATAGACACCTTAAAATGAATAAATATATGAATGTTAACAAATTTCTGTGTTTAAATAGACTATGTGAACACATGTTATTCTATTAAAGTGTCCCACTTTGTCTTCTTTTATTGTTAAATAATCCCTCCAGTTGTTTTGGAATTTTCTTCATAAATTGTAATTTTAATCTTAATTTTATGGCCAATAGTGACAAACTTTGGTAAAATGTAACCAAAGAGTATTGGAATTAATGAATAGAATTAATATTATTAAGAGTATGATAACACTGAAATAACAAAGTACACCAATACATTTTTTTCTTAGAATTCTCTTAGTGGTAAATAATAGATTTTGTGTAATATATTTCAATAAAAATTGTAAAATTGCTTTAATATTTCCAAAATAATAAAATAATGTTACTTTGAGAAGGAAAAGGTGAGGATAGGCTATAGATGCAGGAAATTCAGCTCTAATATATTAGTAGTAACATAGATAGTGTAAAGGAAAATGTATATGACATATAGTATTTAATTCTCCCCTACTCTGTATATACCACTTCCTTTAACCTTAGTTTTCTTCTCTATAAAACAGCTTAACTCATATTGACCTGATGTGGACTGGAATCTTAATACACAGGCCAGTGATTTGAGCTCTGTTTCTTATTTTTAGGTGTTCCACCTGCATGCCTACCTTCTTAATTTTAAGTATTTTACTTCTATTCAACCTATTTATATATTCTAGTTCTGACTTCTTCAATATTTCTGATCAAGTCCATTGAATTCTTTATAGCTATTCAAGTACTACACAAGTACAATTTTATTATATTAGATTCTTTCTCTATCATTCCCCTTAAGCTGGAACAAAACTATTATATCCCTTTGGTAGTATTTCATATCTCTGTGAGGATCCCTCTGTCTTCTCTTCTTAGTTTGGTAAGTTTACCATAACAATGTTTCAATGTCACTTTTAAAATGCACATACATAGATACACAGCTAAGAAAATATCATGCAGACAATTATTCACAAAATAAGCAACAATAGTAATTGGTTAAAATCACTTTGATTTTTATGAAGAGATAATAGTGTCTATTTTACTCAGCCAATCTAAAAATAATTCATTATATTTTAGTATTCCATCTCACTATTCTATTTATAAAAGACACATAGACACATAATAGAAAGCAGAAATGATATCCTTTCTGAACTTCAGGTCTTCCATCACCTTCTACTACCAGGAATTCCACTTACGGTTGTTCAAGTAAATAAGAATTCCTTTTTATATTAATACTTTTATCTGCAACAGGCAGTTAAGTACATTCAGTAAAAGAAATGCAGTGCCAATGTTCAAGAAAGTAATGACAATAACAATCTTTGAGTTTTTTCAGATGTTTTGCCACAAGAGTACTGCCAAAGCAGAATGTGCTTGGTACATTTTATCTTAATTACAGGTCCAATTGCAAAATCCTCAAGGGCTCCTGTACATTTGTATCTGTCTCTCGAGAATATAAGTCTAAACATTCAAGAGAGGTTTGTTTTACTGCTTCAGTAAAATGGCTGTGGGTTTCATACAAATCGAAATAGAGAATTGGGCAATGAGATCTCAAAAATTAGCCTCGGTTTATGCCAACAAAGGAAGGAAAAGGCTCACCATTTAGGTTCTGTCAGTATATATGGAATAGTTAATTATTTTCCAGGATCTCTGTTAAGAACTTCCACATATGATTACATGCCATTCCTACAACAATCTTGTAAACCTCTCGACTTATCTGAAGGTGCCCATATCTTAGGCAGGTTTTGAATGCTAGAACTCTTCATTTCAAAGCTGACACCATTGCCCTTTAAATGCATGTTATGTCAGGTTTTTGAATTGTGATGTCTGAACTTAACTCCAGCTTTTTATTGCCTTGAGATTATTTGAATTTCCTCAAATGTTGGACTTTCTCATCTCTCTGAAGGTCTAGGTGTTTTGGATTTACTAATATATGAAAGTTACCAATATATGATCACATATATATAACAATAGTATTAATATATCATCTATTGCTATTTATGCATTGCTAATGCCTTGTCTACCTCATGTAGCATGGTATAGAGCAGTAGTTCTTAAAATTTTGCATACATTCAACTCACCTAAAGCACTTAAACAGAGATGGCTGGGCTCTACCTCCAGATATTCTGCTCAGTGGGTCTAGAAAGGGACCTGATAATTTGCATTTTTAGTAAGTTGAGAGATAATAGTGGTGTTTCTGGTCCAGGAACCATATGTTGCTAATAACTGGTATAGAACATTAATAATTGACTGCGTGAGAACTGTTTTTTGAAGAATAAATTACACAAAATAACGAAAAGGGCCAAATCTCTTGTGGACATATAGAAATTGTAGCTGGTATTGGAATATTGGTAGAGATTGATGAGAAGAAGAAGAAGACTGCGGCAGACTAAAGTGAAGTGTATTTAACCTTCCATCACTGACTTATGAATGAACGACAGCTATGCTAATACCTGTGCTAGGTAGATTGATGTAGGTTTAATGATATCTCAGAGATAATACTAAAAAGTTGCAGGGCCAATGGATGATCAGAATGACACATTTAGTTGTGCTAATGTCTGAATGTCTGTTCTGTGGAAGCAAGGTCTAAGCAAACTAGTGTCATCAGTCACAGGTTGGTAAGATTTTGGCAGTGTATCTGAACTCCACTAAGATTCTTTCACTCTGAAATTCTATCAGCATGTCCCCAGCCAATGCATAAACTTTAAATGAACATGCTTGTCTTCACAGCAAACCACATCTGGTACCTAAGTCTATTTGAGGAATTTGTGCTAAAAATCTTCCTTCTGGCATTTTTCTCCATCTCATTTTCAAAAATCCTGATTACTAATATTAGCCTGTGTCCATGCACTTAACAGTCTTTAGATTTGAAATGCATTCTCTTCTAAATTCCTCAAAATGGAGGGCAGGCGGGAGGGGGGAAGTAGTGTAGAGTTACATAATGTGTGCCATCCGCACCACCTGGGGATTGGACTCGCTTGAAGCGCTGGCATGTGGGGGGGAGGGGGGGCAGGGGCAATGTATGTAACCCAAACAATATTTGTACCCCCATTACAAGATGGAATAAAAAAAAAATTAAAAAAAAATGAATACTCAGATATTTCTTCTCTGGTTCTATTGTTTTGAGGTTCTTGGGAAAAACCAAGTCCATAACCATGTTCTGCTTACTATATTATGGCTCCAGAAGGCAAAGCTCCAATTCATGGCAATTATGCATTTGTGTGGGGGCTGAAAAAATACTGTTTATTTCAGTATTTAGGAGTTCTGTGAAGGTTGGATGCATATTAACTTCTATTCTCATTATTGAGTACTTTAGCCTGTTTTATGTCTTTGTAAAAATCATTTCTCTTCACTGCCAAGGTCAGGATCAGATACATATTATGTACCCATAAATATTCAATGATATATTTGTAGAATTATAAGTGGAGTAGGGACATATTTTACTTGGAATGTTTACATATTGAACACAGTGGTAACAGATGCAAGGAGAAGATTTCTATACTTAAATATTGGGATCAGAATAGATCAATATAAAATAACATGTTTTACTCCATTCTTTCCTTTCTACTCTCTTATAAATTAAGCTTAAGAATAGAATGCAAAAGGTGACAAAACATATAGGACTTCCCACTGCTTGAGTCAGTTTTATTCCTTAAATTCTAAAGTGAAAAATAAAGCATTTGAAATATTTCTCCTATATTTTATTGCTCACCCCCAACCCCAAGGAAAACACCTTTCCGAGAAAGTTTATCTCTAGGTTAACGGGTCTCCATTTTATTTCTTGCCCCATGTGAGCATAAAAATAATAAGAAAACAATTTCCAATTTTCAAATACATAATGGGACCATTATTAGCCCTATAAAGTGGCAGAAATGCAAGCATAATCTACATCATTAGAATATTTTTCATCAATTTTCACAACTACAATTCCCTAAGGTTTCATGATTAACAGAAAGAAAGAAGTAATTCATTCCATTATTCACTCTATTTGTATTTTCCACTTACATTTGTTGATTGTTTACCATGTTTTAACCATGATATTGTGCTACTTGATCATGATCTATCTGGCATAAGGCAAAATATCCACAAAGAAGGTGTATGGAATCCACAGTTTCCCTCTTACCCCTTCCCTCCTCTGGCTACATTTCAAAATAAAAAAAAGAAGATTCAATTTTAACTCCAAGTGTTAACTTATAAAATAGCCATTAGAAAGAACAGGTAGGGTGCGGTGGCTCATGCTTGTAATCCTAGCACTCTGGGAGGCCGAGGCGGGCGGATTGCTCAAGGTCAGGAGTTCGAAACCAGCCTGAACCAAGAGCGAGACCCCATCTCTACTAAAAATAGAAAGAAATTAATTGGCCAACTGAAAAACATATAGAAAAAATTAGCCAGGCATGGTGGCACATGCCTGTAGTCCCAGCTACTCGGGAGGCTGAGGCAGTAGGATCATTTGAGCCCAAGGGTTTGAGATTGCTGTGAGCTAGGTTGATACCATGGCACTCTAGTCCAGGCAACAGAGTGAGACTCAGACTCAAAAAAAAAAAAAAAAAAGAAAGAAAGAGCAGATAATCCATATTCAAAGCTCTTTTTAAAGGTAGATGTTTCCCAAGATAATATTTGGCATTAATCTTATTTAAGACATTCATAAATATACTGAAAATGTGCTGCTCAGGTGGGAACATAAAAATAAGTTAAACCAAAGACCCAAACATTGGTGAGGTTCTTAATTGGCTGGGGCTTTCATATGTATTTTAATGTATAAATCCATATATACTGGAATGGACTTTTGATTATAATTTGACCTCCAAACTCTATTTATCTGTGTCAAAAAGAATGCTCTGATCAATGAAGATAAATATTTTACTTTTTGATAGCTATACTTAGCTATTGTAAACTAATTTTTGGTCTTTGCATTTCTCTCCTTTATCAGTTTTGTAAGCCTAAATTACACTAGGGGGGCTGCCCACTTCACATTGTACCAATTCAGATTTTTCTAAACATATACTAAATATCTGATGTTGGAATGCAGTGACACCTTTAAGGTGTGTTTATCCTTTTGTATACATGTACGAGTGGCCAGTTAACAGGTCCTAGATGACATACTTATGCAACTTCTTCACATTTAAGGCTTTACAATCAAAGGATTGCAATATATTGTGAATATACCATACACTGTAGTATACAAACTGCTCTTGTTTTACAACTGGGAGGGTAAGGGAAAGTTTCTTTAGGCAGAAACATTTCAGCTAGTAATAAACCCCAAAGATATGATGACATCCAAGAGAAATTCAAGCTAATTGAATGATTGAAGAGGAAGGTTTGGAACCCAAACACACAGATTTTATGATGTTTTGAGAGTAGATAATAACCATGAATCAAAGATGGTAGAGCATTGAGGACTGAACCTTTGGACAGCTCCACATCTAAGATGTGAGAGAAAGAATAGGAGCTAGTTAAAAGACACACCAATGTGGTCAGAAAGGTAATTGTGAAAGCATATGATATGGTTTTAAGGAAGATAAGAAGACAGAGAAGTTCAAGAGCAGAGTATCCCATATTAGGACTATACAGAAAGTTCTAGGCCAAGCAGACCAAATATAGAAAAAAAAATCTGAAAGGCAACTATATATAGGAGCTGCAGATAATTGCTGATACTTGAAAGAAAAAGTTTCAGTACTTGCTTTTCAAAATATAATACTGAGCTGGCAGGGCCATCAGATTTTTCAGATTCGTTACATTTTTATTAATCTTCCAATCTTAATTGGGAACTGTTGCCCCCCCTTATATTCCTTTTAGGGCATTAAAATCATCATTACTTTGAATGTTTTCCAAAAATAATTACATGATATAGTATCAAGTGGGAAAAAAAGATCTATAGGGAATATTTCAGTTTTTCTTGGCAACTGTATTCTCATTATCTAGAGACAGAACTCCATTTACTTTCATAAAGTATGACTCTCTGTATGAAAAAATTCAATTTCTCACATATGATTGATTTTCATTTGTAAACCTTTTGAGACCAAATGTAGAATATGCCTTCACAGAAATTAGTATTTTTTCCTCCAAATAAACAGAAAATCATATTTAGAAAATATCTCCATTTCATAGATTTTTTTTTCCTATAAGTGCAGAAAAATAGTCCTCCCATACTTTTGATTTGCATCCTTGCTCTCTATCAGTAATAAGACTAGAATTGGTGTTTCCAAGCCATTAAATGTTTATGTTCTAAAAGCTGCAAAGCATACTACAATCATTTCCTGCTGAGACAGGGTAATCCATGGGGCTGGAACACAACCTCAAGCTGTTCTTGTTCTAAGACCAAGCTCCAAGTACTTGAAAATTCCCCCTGAGAATTTTAATTCTGAATATAGGTGCCCTGTTTCTAATTTTTAAGAGAAGTCTCCTTTTCCTGTACAGTTTTGCCTGTGATCTCATGTCTCGTTTTGAGAGTGATATAGCTCCAAATGCTTATAGACACCCAGACACACCATGTGGGATGTGCCCAGTGAGATAGTCTTGATGTCGATTAAGGGTAATTGGGGTGAATTGGGTGGGTGGTGGTGGAGCTGCAGGCTTGGGTAGAGGGGTATGGCTCTATAGTGAGGCAGAGAGGAGATCATATTTGGGAGAATGACCAATTGCTCCTCACTCGACCCCAAAATATCTGATAACAACAGGAATGGCAAGCCTGATAAAAATCTGGAGTGGAAAAAGAAAGGATTGCAATACAATGATGAACACATATCATAGTGGTTCTGATGTACTGAACTGCAACAGAGATGCAGAAAGTGGTCCTAACAGACTAAATAGACTATCTGGGAGGTTACTACTGAGCAGTGTGCAGGAGACATCAGACATTCATATCTTATGAGTTGGTTTGATAGAGAAGAGGAGATTGGAGAAGATTATTGGGGAGAGAAGGAGAACACACAGGGAAAGAAAAGTATAGGATTTTCTCTGCCTAGCCTAGCCTGCCATTACTAGTGGTATCTGAGTCCCACAGTGAGAGGAATTCAGGCAGAATCTGAAAGGTCTTTATTTGTGAATGACTCTGTGAGGGCCAGGTACACAAGTGGCACTGCTCAGCTTCCCAAGTGACAAAACAAAACATAGTGGGATAGAGACAAATAATCTGTACATGTTTTTGAGGCTGTCTCTGATCACTGCAGTGTTCAAACTTTGAGAGAGGAGCAGCTCTGTCATTTGATGTGGGTCTTCATAGCTATGGCAACAGTGAAATGCATCCAAAAAATTCCACAGGCCAAGAGCAACAAAAGCCAGAGGAATGAGGGAGGAGGAGGGTACAGTGGTCCCTGCATGATTCCTGTCTCTGATGGACAAGTTAAAGGGCACTTATGAGATGTGTTCTGCAGATGAGGTCAAGGTAGACACTCTATATCAGGTCATGATGGGAAAAAGCCTGTGAAATTAATTTAATCCTGTTGTGAAGAGACCAATACTAGATTATTTTTGTTAGAGTAATTGCCACTATTAAAATATACTTATTTTAGACCACTTTTAGCTCTCTACAACAAACAGTATGTCAATAAAATCAATATTAGGACAAATAATATAAATTAAATTCTCCCTGATCATGAGATGCTTTTTATATACTGATAAGTGTCCACTTAGCTCAGCTTATAGATTTTCCATATCTTACAACTGGTTTGAACCAATTAAGGACTGGTTTAAGAACTGGTTTAAATTCTTAAAACAATGGCAGTATCAATAGATATGACAAAATCTGATAAGGATCTAGAATTACATATCCCATATGTAAATACAGGGAGCAGCAAACATTTTTGAGCAAAGGAGATGTGTAGTATTCATTAATAAGATTGATCTTCAGGTTTTATTTATTTTTCTCTCATTTTGGCAGTCTTCAGTTTTATGCTAAATATGCAAAATATCTTCAGGCTGTCAAAGTCAGTTAAGGCAATTTAATAGAAAAATAATGGTCTTGAAAGGTGAAAAAGAAAAATAAGATTTCGAGTACTATCAGAAGGAAAGATTGGGATGTCACGGCAGGTAAAAGAATAAATGGAGATGGAACATGGTAGGTAGAGTGTGCTTTAAGCTTCATCAGTGGGGAAAGTTACAATGAGGACAAGTATTAAACCATGTAGCAGGCCAACTTCATGAGAGAGAATGTCTTTTCAGTGAAGAAATACAAAGACCACAAATAAATTTATAAAGTGAAATCTACAAACTTTAGTAAATTTATCATGGTTACCAATACCTAGAGGTTCAACAAGTCATCATTCAGAATCAATCCCATCCTTCTCAGAATAGTTTTCTTTGGGCTAGAGAGAACACGAGCTCAGTCTTAGCTGTGTGGCATTTTCTTTGGGAGGGAAGCTGGGTATTAAGAGAAGTACTGGGACAGTTCACAGACTGTGACTACAAAATGAATTTCATTTGAAGGTTTGATATGTTCTTTGTGCAGAAGTATTGTTGTACCTTCTTAATGTTTTCCCTGCAAACTCTTGTCAGTGCTACCTGCAAATTCAAGCTCCTCAGACAAAATCTAGAAAGTAGTAATATGTGAAGTTCTAGCAAACTATCCAAGATGCTTTGTAAATTTAGTCAGGGTACAAATCAATCAATCCCAAATTTTATTTCTTTTGTCACTAAAGCCTAATGTATTATTGAATTAATATGGTATTAAATTTAAGAACACTGCATCCAATATCTTGAAAGGCATTTAAAGAAAATATGTATTGATTAGAACAAAGAAAGCAGTTCTATTTGGTAAATAGAACAATTTATAAAGAACTGATAGTAAATGAAGAACAAACGGCTTTAGCTAGCTCAAAGCACATAACTTTATATGTTCACATTTCACAGATATTATAAACCAATAGCTCCATTTAGAATGTCAAGGAGGAATTAGAATTGAAAATAGAACAACAGGGAAAGATCATCAATGCTAGAGAATTTTGCTGTGGTTGAGACAGAAGTATGTACAAAATATGTATCAGTGTTACCGCTTCATAAAATTAGACATCTCAATATTTAAAGTAAACTTCTCTCCACCACCAACACACAAATTTTCTCTAGTCTTTTGAAAATTTTGTCTCCTTCTTTCATGTGTATCTGAGATATGAGGAATTTATTGAAAAGTGTTTTTTACCTGGATTTTCTAGAAGTGCCTTATTCTTTTTCTGCATGAAGTCTGGAAATTGTATATACATGAAATACTTTAAATAACAGGATGAAATTCTCTTTCCAAACTATGCAAATGCTATCATTTATGTGAGGAAAGGATCTTGTTTTGAGGGATCAAAAAAACAAAACAAAGATTTCACAAAAAATTAGAAATGTGGTTTGTATTTGTTCTTTTAAAATATAATGGCTTTTCTTTTATCAGCATGATAATAGGCAATCAGAGGAAATGAGTTCAAAGAAATAATTAACAAATAACTGTATTTCCTGTCAAGTGGTATCTTAGTAAATAGGCGCTCTCTAAAAACAAAACGAAAACCCAAATTGATAGTATTTGCCAATTTCTGTGGTATAAATACTCCTAGCATAGCCCATTTCTAACTCCTAATAGTTTAACAACCAGCTTACAAAGTTTCAGAAAAGTTAGGAATTAACTCACATAATTGGCTGGTCTAATCAGCTCATGCACTACTGTACATATAAACACTTCATTGAACATCACTTCAGACACCATGTAATGCTTTCAAGAGGATAAAAAGGATGGATAATAGCTAAATTGAGAGATAAATAGTTATCTTTACTTTAATAATTTATTCTTTAATTGACAAATAAAATTTCTATATCTCTACTGTGTACAATACATTGTGGAATGGCTAAATCAAACTAATTGGCATATTCACCACTTCAAGTACTTATCATTTATTTTTGTGGTAAGAAAGCTTAAAATCTACTCTTTTAGCAGTTTTTAAGTATAGAATACATTGTTATTAATTATACTCACCATGATGTACAATTAATCTCTTGAACTTATTCCATCTATACAGCTGAAATTTTTTATTCTTTGATCAATACCTCCCCAGTCCCCACCTTCGCCCCCAGCTCCTTGTAACCAACTGTTCTACTCTCTGGGTCTATGGATTTGACCTTTTTAGATTCTGCATATGAGTGAGATTGTGTGGATTTTGTCTTTTTGTGCCTGGCTCATTTTGCTTAACATAATATCCTTCAGGTTGATTCTTGTTGTTGAACGTACCAAGATTTCCTTCTTTTTAAAGGCTGAATAGTATATCACATTTGCTTTATCTATTCATATGTTGATAGACACTGAGGTTCATTCAATATCTTGGCTATTGTGAATACTGCTGCAGTAAACATAGGAGTGCAGATATCTATTTGACATACTCATTGTGGGATTGCTGGAGCATATAGCAGTTCTAATTTTAATATTTTTAGGAACCTCCATAGTGTTTTCCATAATGACTGTACCAATTTATATTCTTACCAATGGGTGAAAGTGTGCCCTTTTCTCCACATCTTTGGCAGCTTTGCTATCTTTCATCTTTTTAAGAGTGGCCATTCTGACAGGTGTGAGGTGATATCTCATTTTAGTTTTAATTTGCATTTCCCTCATAATTAATGATGTTGAGCATTTTTTTGCATACTTGTTGACCATTTGTCTGTCTTTTGTAAGAAATGTCTATTCAGGTCTTTTGCTAATTTTTAAATAAGGTTATTTGTTGTTGTTTTTTTGTAGTTCTTATAGAATTGTTTCCCTTACTTATTTTGAATATTGCTATAGTTTGAATATGTCCCCCAAAGTTTAACTTAATCTAAAATACAAAAGCGTTTAGAGGTGTGACCTTTAAGAGGTGATTAGGTCATGAGGGCTCTGCTCTCCATGATGGATTAATTATTAGTTATTCTATATTGTTATATAATAACTGTATATATTTTTATTGTATATATTATATATTAGTTATTGCAGGAGTGAGTTTCTGATATGAGAATGAGTTTGACCCCTTCTCCTCTTCTCTCTGTCTCTGTCTGTCTCTCTCTTTCTCTGATGCATGCTATCTTTCCATGTGATGCCTTCTGCCACATTATGAAGCAGCAAAAAAGACCCTCAGCAGAGGCAGCCTCTTGATTTTGGCTTTCTAGCCTCCAGAACTGAGTCAAAAAAGCTTCTATTGTTTATGAATTTCCCAGTCTGTGGTGCTCTGTTACAGCAGCATAAATTGGACAAAGACAAATATTAACATCATAATGGTTTACAAGTATTTTCTCCCATTCCATAAGTTGTCTCTTTACTCTGGTGATTGTTGCCTTTGCTATGCAGGTGATTTTTGTATACGGTGTGAATTAAGGGTCTAATTTCATTCTTCTGCATGAGGATATCTAATTTTTCCAGCACCTTTTATTGAAAAGAGTGTTATTTCCCTATTGTGTGTGTGTATGTTTGACATCTTTGTTGAAAATCAACTGCCCCAAAATGTGTGGATTTGTTTGTGAGCACTCTATTCTGTTTCATTGGCCCATATGTCTGTCTTTATGCTCGTATCATGTTGCTGTGGTTATTATACCTTTGTAGCATATTTTGAAATCAGAAAATGTGGTGGCTTTGGCTTTGTTCTTTCTCCTTAAGATTGCTTTGGCTATTTAGGATCTTTGAGATTCCATACAAATTTTAGCATTGTTTGTTCTATTTCTATGAAAAATGCCGTTATAATTTTGATAGAGATTACATTGAACCTGTAGATCACTTTTGAGTATTATGGACATTTTAACAATATTAGCTCTTCCAATCCATAATCATGGTACATCCTTCCATTTGCTTTTATCTTCAGTTTCTTTCAACAATGTTTTGTAGTTTTCAGTGTGCCCTCTGCCACCGGAACTAAAGTGCAGCTTCCAATTCCTGGGATCCAGTGATCCTCCTGCCTCAGCCTCCAGGGCAGCTGGGCCTGTAGGCACACACCACCATGCCTGGCTCATTTTTCTGTCTTTTGTACAAATGAGGTCTCACTATTGCCCAGACTGGTCTGGAACTCCTAGGCTCAAGAGATCTTCCCACCTTGGCCTCACAGAGTACTAAAATTACAGGTGCAAGCCACTGTGCTTGACCCGTTCGATCGTATTTTAAAAATTATTTTATACATGCAAAACTGTCCTCCAATGGAATTAGATGGCAAGAAGTGATGGGCACGCGCATTGCACATACCTCCTCTGCTCACATACCTGCTTGCTGGGCTTCCTTGAAGAAAACACAAGTTCTAGGATAAAATCATTTACAGATTCAAGATAGTGACAGAATAGCATTAAACCAAGTGTGGGGCGTTTCCGATCGGATGGCCCTGTGTACTTATTAATACCTCAGAACCTTGAGGTACTTCTTGCAAAGAATAGGTCTGGGTCAAATTTCATATAGTTGTTTACAGTGGCTCTGTGAGCAGAGAGAGACCTCAGAGCCTGGGGGAGAGATAATTCAGAGTTGTGTGTAGGTTAGGGCAGGCACACCCAAATGTGTTTAGTTTACTTGAAAGTTGTTCGTGTTGTAGTTTCGTTGGTTTGTTTTTGTTTTCCCAAAAGCTTTGCCCTCACTATAAATATTAATTATTTTAAAAAAAGAACTAATATATTAGAAAAGAACTAAATTAAATTTATGTGATGATGGAAAAAAGTCATCAAAATTAATAATCGAACATAGAGGAAAGACTAAACATAGCTGAGGAGAGGTTATAGATTAAGACAATTACCCAGAATTCTACACAGAACTGTAAAAAGACATAAAATGTGAAACAGAAGGTAAAATACATGGATTTTAGACTGAGAAGACACATAATATACCTAATAGGAATTCCAGAAATGAAGAAAAGATGTAAAAAGGGAGAGGAAGAACAATTTTATGTTCAAAATAAAATTATTAGCCAACAATTTATGGAGGAAATGATGAGAAAAGAAAATGGAAGTACAGTGCAACCCATATTTCCTTTTCCTTTTAATCCTCCTTACGTAAGTAGAGAGAGTTGGTAGACTATGTTGGTACCAAGAAGTAAAACGACAACTGAGTCAGTTTTGTGCAGAGTTTTTGGTATCATGGAAAGAATAAAATTTATATGAAATATAATAATTTTGGTTGATATCTATGTGAGTTCAATGTCCTTACATTTACAAGTAAAAGTGACATTGTACAAAAAACATAAATAATAATATTTATTAACAATTTAAATTTCTATCTTGTCATTTGTTAGAATGACATTGCACAGCAAATAAGAAAACACAAGCATACATCAAGACAAGTTAATAGACCATGGAAGAAAGAAAAATGCATTATATTTTAGAACTTTTAATGAAATATTTGTCCTGGTTTTTGAACAAGGAACCCATGTTTTCATTTTGCACTGGTTTCTGCCAACAATGTAGGTAGCCTTGATTATCAGTAACAGAGACCAGGCTAGCCAAAGACTTAAAACTAGTGCAGTAATAATTTTCAAATTTTTCACCATAGAGTTCCAGTGTGCCTCAGTTTGTTCAGATATTCCTGAATTATCCTTCCCAGCTTTTTATTGAGAATAACAAATTAGACTATACCAAATACTGCTAACCTTTTCTTAATTAGACGTGGATCCCAAGGAGCCAAGCTTTAATTTTGCTGTATTCCTCTTGAAAACACCCTTACCATACCTAAAGCCCAACAAAAGTACTTTAAATATTAATACTAATTGTAGCAAAATGGTAGAAAATATTTTTAGGCAATTAAACTTTTCTGAGGCCCCTTGATGGCCTGTTATTGGTATTTAAGGCTTTCATTATTTACTATAAATTCTTTGCATAATTCTGGTACCTAAATATAGAATCCTTCTATTTTTAATGAGGTCCTATCAAAGTGTGCTTCTGAAGTATGATAGTTACAGTCCACAGATTCTCTTTACTTCCATTCTATTTAATCAAAATAAAGTGTTTAAAACCATTTTTGAGTTGTGTTTATTTGCTATTAAATGTTTTTCAGCACTTAGAAATAGATCATTTGCTTGTTTTCATCTAGGACTGCCAAGTTCACATGTGGATTATGAATGGATACAAAAAGCAGAATCAATTTCTTATTCTCAAAGATAACATCTATCCAAATGCCTCTTTTGCATAAATCTACTAGATTCAATTCATGCTCAAATTACATTTGAATATCAAAATTATAATAAAATTATAGGATTTGAAATTGCACAAAGGAATCTTTTAAACTACTTTCTAGAACTCTTTCATTTTACGTCTTCAAGGTTTATAAATTTGACTAAGGATATCAGTATCTTTACAGTAGACTGTGTGATTGCTTATTGTGATTTGTGCCTCTAATGAAAGTATCTGTAATGATAATAATGTAGTTGATATCTGAAGATCAGCTATTTTAAAAAAGGACAACAACATTGATATAGATTTTTGGCAATATTCTTAAGGAACATCGTAAAAATACAAGGTATTTAGTAAATTTGTTTTTCTTTGTCAATAAATCCAACAAATGTTATTTTCAAAAGGGGAAACTAATTATTTGAGCCATCATTCTCTTTTTTTCCTTTTTATTTTGACTTTATTGTCAGTCTTAACTTTGAAACTCAATTATGAATAAGAAACCGAGATAAAATGTATCATGTTATACTGTGGACCATAGTTGGGAATAATTTAATTAACTGAGGCAAACTGCTAGATCATTTTACATAGTGTTGTGTTTACCTGCAGATTTATACTTGAAATGCTATACCAATTTGTGGTACATTCATTTCAACATAACTTGTAAGAACAAAACATTGGTAACAATTTATGTAACTATTAATGGGGGACATTTTTACTAAAATCGTGAGTTTATTCTATATCTTAGTTATTATATTCTTAAAAATCTCCTTTATCATTTTTTCTGGAAAGATGAAACCAGAATCTGTTTGCAGAGGAAGACTTGAATTCATATACTATTCATTCTTGAAACTTTTCTACCTACTGTTAACATGTACTTATACAGATTATTTTACTATTGTTTTATTTTTAATTAAAAATAAAAGCAAAGCAGAGACAAGTCAGAAATGGCCAATGAGACATTTTCAAAGACATTTCTAGAAAGTTTTGTAATAGTGATATGGCATATTAAATTTGGGGTTTCTTTTTTTCTTTTTCACACTTGCTCCAGTCTTTGGGGTTCTTTTTGTTACCTGTAAGAGAAAACCCCAATTTTTATGTGCTTCTAAGTTGATTTCATTTAATGACCCTACTATGTCATCAGAATTCTATTTCTCTCTGTTTCTTCACTCTAATTTTTGTGGTGTCAGCATCATTCTGTCTTCTCTCTTGCTGGAAAAAAAATAGCTGTCAAAATTCTACATTTTATACCTGAACACTAAATAGTGCAAAAAGAAGAGATCTATCTTCTGATAGATTGGTCAGAAGAGCAAAGACCTTTCCTTCTGAGAAGTCCACAGTAATACTCGTCTCAGGCCTACTGGCATTAATTGAATCATGGGATAATTCATCATTTTATTTTTTTAATGTTTATTTTATTTATTTTTCTTTTTATAAATTTCAGAATATTATGGAAGTACAAACATTTTGGTTACACAAATTGCTTTTGTACAGTTTGAGTCAAAGTTATTGTACCCATTAGATGCGAATTACCTATCCCCTCCTCCACCCTCCCACCTGCTTGATTTCTGATGAGTGTTATTTCCATATGTGCACATAAGTGTTGATCAATTAGTTCCAATTTAATGGTGAGTACACGTGGTGCTTGTTGCTCCTTTCCTTCAGTTGATCAGAATGAATTCATCATTTTAATCAAGGAAATTTGGTGGGCAATTTTTAAACCATCAGTTACATGAACCAATTACCCAGGTGTGAACAATAGGATAATTCTTAATGGATTAGGCAAGAGACTGCCCTATTCCCAGGGCTGAGAATAATACTCTCATCTGTCTTTCTATAACATAGTAATGAGAAAAGACAAGGACATTTTCCACTGCATTCACTCTGCTATAATTATTTTGCTCAAACATTCAGTTAAAGTCTGTTTTATATATGCAAATTCAAGCACATGTGCACACACACACACACACACTATACAAATAAAACTAAGAACAACAATCCCTGTTTAAACCGTAGTTGACTCTCTATGGATAAGAGTGTGATGGGTGAACTCATTGTTTCAACATACCAGTTTCTTCACAATTTGAATCTAACCTAATTCTCCAGTCACATTTCCTACCTGTTAAATATTCAGTGACATGAAAGAGTTCTCACCATTCCCCCAAAATGTCATGCCCTTTCATGTTTCCATGCTTCTGCATGTGCTGTTTACTCTGCCTTAAAGTCCATTATAAAATCATTCTATTTCTAAAAGACTTCTATTCATTATTCAAAACTCACAACATCTGCCTGAACGTCCATCCTTGAGTCATCCAGTAAAAGTAGTCACATTGTCCACTGTATCCTTATAGAATTAAGAATATGTTTATTGTTTTCTTATCTAATTTTATTATAGATTATTTACATATATATTTCTTTGATTATACTCTAACTTTTTAAATTCACTTGTCACCAGAACACTGCATAGTTTTTGGAACAATAGATATCCAAAACATATTTCTAGACTAAATAAAAAATAAATACCTTATACTTCAAAAGAATGTTTTAATCTCATCAATATTTTAATAAAAAATATTATTCCCCAAAAGGGCAAAATAGTTACACAGAAGCTCAAGAGCAGAACTTTCATAGCAAATACTAGATCATAAGTTTTAACTCTTGGGTAAAGGTTAGATTTTAATTAATGCATTTTGCTATTTAAAATATTTATGAATGTAAAAAGGAATTGTTACTGATTGAGTTCATTTGGAGAATCAACCTTAAAATTTGAAGTGTTGCACATATTCTGCTTCATAAATTGAAATAATTTAAGTATTCTAAAGCCTGGTTCATATTTAAAATAAAATCTTGAAAGTCAATCTAATATAACTAAGAATGTATTTGATTTTTCTAGTTTCTTTGTATTGCTTGGTTGTTAAAAGTACTGGTGTGCATTCAATATATATCTACTGAATACTTTCCACATGTCTAACAATATATAAAAAGTCACAAATAAGTGTGGGAGTCATAAGTATAAAATTAGTCAGTGACTTTTTCTATGAATCACATACACATATGTAATATTAAATAACTACAGTTATATAGAGTTATAATACAGTTATATATACACAGTTATATAAAGTGATATATACCACATTCAAAAGTGTGGAAAAATCAAGAGTGATGTTAGAATTCAGAAGATTGGTAGATACATGAATAATCAGAGACATTAATGCCCATGATTTGAATTTATAATGCATCTGGATTTGTTTGATTTAATAAAGTTTCTTCGTCACATTTTTTTTAATAGTGCTAACTCAATATCACTCTTACAGTGTCAATTTTGTTAATTGTTCCAAATATACAAACTGCACCTCTTCAAAACCACTTAGGGAATTTATTAAGACTCAATAAGAAGCATGCATTTATGCGAAGTGGGATTGGGTAAGCACAGAAGGGTTGGATCAGTCCAAGGATGACAGGACTATGAATCTAGAAGTGAAAAGTCAAGTTCATCTATTAGGATATAGGATCCATTTCAGGGGTTGAAAATTATAGCCCAGGGATAGGGACATGAGTGTGAAATTAGTTTTCAATATCTCTGATCAATTTATAGAACAAGAGAACATATGAGTAGTATTAACAAAAGATTCTAGCCATGATAGAGGCTTGGGGAGCCTTGCACAGCAGAGATAGGGAAACCAAACAGTGGATATACAACAGCTCAGTTACACCACATAAATACTCAGTGCCAAATTCTACTTAGAAAAGGGAGGTTCGTGGAGGGAGAAATAGAGTCCTTTAATTAGAGCATTGGGGAAGATAGGCAGGGTCCACATTATAGGGCACGGGAATTCATTGTTTGGACAATTCATCATAAATTTGGAATATTTATTATCTCCATGGGCTTGACTCTGAAGTGAATAGCAGGATTGAGAGCCAAGGTTATAACTAGCTAAATTTCGCAACTGAATGGGGTGAGAAGAGGGAATAAAAATCGACTTGGCACTGAGAAGAAACTAACAGACTTTTCAACTAAAGCTATCTGGATGGTGTGGGGATGATTTGTTGAGATGCTTGGAGATTAATTATGAAGATCTACACTATAAATCAGAAGAGAGGTTTGGAAGTTTGGCAGGCTTTACAAGTCAATTAAGTGGTATCTAATATGCAGAATGCATAATTCCTTGGAGAGCTCCTAGAGGTGAGCTATGAACACAAAATTTATCTGTTTCTACAACAAATCAATGGAACTAATAAGGGTACTCAGAGGGGATGGACATGAGGGCGAGGCAGACAGGAAATATTGACATTTTATAGAATTTTTAGAATTTGTATAATCATTTGCATATATAAGGTGTGTCATATGTTGTCTGCTTTTAAACTTTTCCTTCTTTGACCATTTCTAAGAATGCTTGTAATTGGGCAAGGCATCTATGGAGTAAGTTGTGTGTTCCACTTGAATGAAGAACAACAATTCATAACAAGTGGGATGTCACCCACTACCAAAATATCAATTCCATCTAGCTTATAAAATAATTCAAATATTCAGTGAAAAGGACATACTTGACACAAAGGTTAAATTTGTGGCCATTCTGTCCTCACATTTCACACCAAAGTATAACTTATTCTTTACCTACAACCCAGAACCTGAACTGGTTAGAAAGGTTCCAGATAATCTAGAGTAGCATGAGAAATGTGTATGTCATCTTAGCACCTATTCTTATCTAAAAGTCTCAAAACCAAACTAGTAGATATGCCATCAACAGATCTGGCTTTTACGATGGCATGTCTTAAGCAGCATTTGCATGAATCCTGTCCAACATAATGTTAGCCAGACTATAAAATGTGAGTTCTAGGATGAGAAGAAAGAAGAACAATATATTTAATCCAAACTACAAACATTTAAAATTTAGAAAGAAAATTACTAATGAATACCACTATGCCTTTAATCAAATCTAAAGAAAATAGGATTGAGGTTTTATACGCTTCTTTAAAAATTTACTATAATAAAACAAAATTAAATTTTAATAAGCTAGGTAGATTGGTTGCAGGTTTCTATGGTGTGATTAAAGTATTCTGTGGCTCTTTAATGGATAGAATTATTCCTGTCAATAAAATTGACAAGCTCTTCAATGATTTTCTACGTGTGTACCTTTGTTGACAGCTAAGACAGCCTAAGTCAACATTCTTCAGAGAATGTAAGTAGAAAATTCCCTGTAGGACATCTGGGTTGGCACAGGCAATGTTGAATGTCCCAATAATATCTTATGAAAGCATATTGTACCCTGAAGTTTGAATTCATTTTTATTTCTCCTTGAGACTGAAAATAAGATAAGAGATCATCAGGGACACTAGCTGTAGCATATGCACTTTTCAGAAAACTGAGAAACAGACTTTCTGAAAGGAGCTAATATTATCAATAATTTTAGAAACTATGGGCTTAAATACAAAAAGCAAAAAGTTATCAGATCAATGTGGGCAGCAGGTCTAGATGGAAAATGGTGTTTTAAAATAAATTTGCTAATCCTTAATTATTATCTTTTATGGTAGTGATGACTGCAAATTATGTAATTTTTGCGTTATACAAATGACTTCGGGAATGGAGAAACCACTCAATAACTGTTTTCATGAAGCATACACTCCATAGGTACATTTGTTTTGCAGCCAAAATCAGGTAGTTACCACAATATTCTGGTAAAGACTAAATTCCCAAACTGTATAGGGAATTTCAGTTTAGCATAGAGACTTTGATAAATGAACTTATACCTTTTTTACATTGTACAAAACATTTAAATGTAAATTATTTCCCCTTTATTCTCACAGACAATAATTACCTCCATTTTGAAGAGGGAAAATCTATTCATGTGTCATGGATAAATTTGCATATCTTATGAAACTGGGTTGGTTGAAATGGGAAAGTGATGTGTAATTGAAAATGGCTCATAGATAAGGCCAACACTTCATTCTAATCCTAACCACCAGTTAACCGATTTAGAAATTAAACTTATTTAAGTATTCATATGTGAATAATCACTATGATATATAAAAAGAAAATATAATTAAAACAATTGTTAATTGAAATAGAATAACTAATAAGCAGATAAGCTCTTCACCTTCATTTCATCTACAAATGAAAAATAAATAGTAAACTTAAATAATTTTTCCTAAGTATAAAATGATGACATTATGTATGTCATTTGTATAGCGGTCTGGATAGTAGGAATTTTATATGTAATGCAGCTAAGGAAAATAAATTCTACATATTAGCTTTGACTCTTTTCTAGAAAACCTTTGGGGTTACTATGATAATGATGTTTCCTTGGTTTTGTCTGTGTTACTACCTCCTAATCTTATTGCAGGTAATTACCATAGACGGCTTTCTTTTACTTAAAAGTGTTTTAAATATTGAATTCATATACAAATATTATTAATCCAATCATTCTAATTTGTTGCTATTTTCCACCTAAAACTTATTAAAATAATTTTAATGAGAATCTTAAAGCAATGTATATCATTGTCATATATTTTACGTCTATCTATGTTTTAAGCTTTTTATCAAAATTTATTGTGATTATTCGGACTTGAGACAATTAAGAAATTAAAAAGTGAGAAAAGTATTTCTTATATGTATGTATGTATTTACCACTTCTGGCACTCTTCATTCCTTCATTTAGATTCAAGTTTCCATCTGGCATTATTTTCCTACAGTCAGAAGAATTTCTTTTAATATTTATTCTGATGCAAGTTTATTTGGAATGAGTTCTCTAGCTTTTGTTTTCCAAAAACTCTATTTTGCCTTCATTTCTAAAGGATATTTTTATTTGATATGGAATTCGTAGCTGACTTTTTAAAAATTTGATAATTTAATGATGTTACTTCATTGTCTTTGGGCCCACATTGTTTCTGACAATAAGGAAAAAAATGTAACTACATTCCTTTTTATGTAATGTGTATTTTTTTCTCTGGCTGCTTTAAAGTTATCCCTTTATTATTGGTTTTAGGAATTTGATTATCACATGTCTTGATGTCATTTTCTTTGCATTTATTCTGTTTGATTTTATTGAGCTTTATGTATCTGTTGTTTCATATTTTTTAGCAAATTAGAAAATTTTCAACCCTTACTTATAAATTTATTTTTATGCTGCATTGTCTCTCCTCTTTTCTGGTACTTCAATTGCATTAGTTTTAAACTACTTGACATTGTTCTACTATCACTGAGATTTTGTTCAATTTCTTCAGGCTTTTTGCCTGTCTTTGCTTCAGTTTGGTTAATTGTATTGCTCTACTTTAAATTTCATTATTTTTTCGGTAGTGTCTAGTCTGCTGTATGCCCACTTAGTGAATTTTTAAAATTTTAGATACTATATTTTCCATGTCTGAAAATTCCATTTGGTTTGTTATATCTTCCATATCATTTCTCAATTTGTTCATGTTTTCCTTTAAACGATCAAGTATATTTATAAAGGACTGTCCATGTCTACTGATTTTACAACCTCTGTCATTTCTGTTTCTGTTTCAGTTGACTGACTTTTCTGATTTAGGGTATGTTTAGAGATTTTTGTTTCAATACTTGACATTATGGGTATGACATTGTTCAGTATTTGTTTTTGTTTTTTTGTTTTTTGGGGTTTTTTTGTCTTTAAAGAGTTGGGGGGGTTGTTTTATTAGAAACTAAAGTTAGGTGTGAATTGGCATATTGGTTTTGAGGCCTGTTTTTAAAATTTTTTAGAGTAGGTCTAGAATAGACTTTAATCTAGTATTAGTTTAGCTCTAGCACTAAAGCATGAGAACTTTATAGGGTCTTTATTAAATATCTTGTATTTTCAATGATGACTGTCTTCTCTGGCTGATCAGAATTTAACTGTTTTCTAACACTGTAACAGATATGGTAATTCTTGCATTTACAAATCCCCAGCATTTGTGTTTTTCCCAGTTTTGTTAAGTTTAACCTAACAAATGCAGAGTTTAGTATTGAATGCATGGGGCCCCTTTTGTGTAATGTGTTTGCAAAAGTACTGCTAGGCATAAAGCTGACCACATCACTGGCTACTTCTTCTTAGTATCTTCTTAATATCTCATGGATATTTTTTCTCTTCCTTCTATAAGTGTTGTCATTCCTAGGGGCTTGGTTTTAGAACTTTTATTTTGACTTTATTTATTCTCCAAGTGATCTCATTCAATTCCATTTGAATCTATGACCTTGTGTATCATATATATTAACCTATATCATCGTTTTATGTCTTTGTGTTAAACTCTAGATGTATAAATCAAACAGCTTACTCAAAAGCTTTATTTGAGTTTCTAAAAAAATAAATCAGGGCTGGCATGCTCCCAATAGATCTTGATTTACCCTGTGTAACACCTTCCCTTTTCTGTGCTCTACTTCTCAATAAATGGCATCATCATTCATACCAGTGCTCAGGATAGAAGCCCCATGAGTCATTGTTTTTTCTCTTCTTTTCTACACTCCACCTTTACTTTATCAGAGAATGCTTTTGACAACTCTTTGACATATATCCTTAATCTAAGTCTTTACTCTTCTGTCAACAAGATCCTATTCCAGGCTACTATCATTTCTGGCCTACACTCATGAAATAATTTCCTGAATAGAGTCACTGCTTCCAGTCTGAATCACTCTGTTCACAACATTGGCAATCTGAGGGATTCTATTAAAATCCTATGTCCATTTCATGTGGGATTTTTTAAATATTCCACTAATATGAATTGTATTGCTATCTTATGCCTTTTGTGCTTATTTTATTTGACTTAAACAAGTGTCACCTAGATAAGGCTTGGATCAGTCATTCATTTCATTTGAGTATTGGAAAAATGTCACAAATAGGATCAGATTCCCCAAAAATACCTTTCTTAAACACAATAAATAATGCAGCTTGTCCTTTTCCCTCCTTTTCCATTTCTTTAACCCATTTTATTTTATTCCTTTTTAATTTTTTTCTGTAGTACTTAATAGTACATGATATTATATTGTGATTTATATCTTTTCTGTGTATTGTCTATTTCTCATACTAGAATAAACACTTTTGAAAGCAAAAACTGTATGTGCCTGCTTCAATTCTTCATTCCTTATGCATAGAATATTGACAGGCATATAGTATTAATATTGGTTTAATAAATGCATGAATGTATGGATGAATAGTTAGATAAATATATTATGCCTAGGTTACTGAGACATGTGGACTCTTAAACTAGAGTGGCATGTTGTGGGTGGGGTATAATCTCTCTATATACACTTCTGTTTGTTGTTGTTTTGTATGTGTGTTTGTGTGTGTGTGTGTTTTAAGGCTGAACATCTTTAGATTATTGTCATTTTCAGTTTTGCTTAATTGATAAAAATAATAGTTTAAATTTAGCCCATTTTTGGACCAATTACTAATTTTTATTTTTAGTTTGCAAACTTCAGAAAATTTTCTTGTCTAATCTTTTATACTAATATACATTTTAATCACATATAAGAAAGGGACTTAGCAAGTCTTTTTAGCATTATACCATCTTCCTTGGAATCTTATCTGTTCTAACAGGAATTTCCTTAGCCTGATGTAGTGAAAAGAGAACTGAATTTGAAGTAACAACAAAAAATGGGTTTAATTCCTGAGTTTGCAAATAACCATATATGTGCATTTTATTTTAAAAAGTAAGAGAAAATGATTAATTTTTCTTAAGACAAAAATGTAAACTTTTATCTTTAAGCCTGAAAATTTCCCAATATTTTAAAATGCAATCTGAAAAAATTTTTCAGAGAATACTCTAAATATTTTAAATACCCTCACTTTTTCATTCAGGTCAAGACTCCTTTACTTGGAATTCCTCTACTGGCTAGTACAATTGTTTTCAAATTCATTTTCTCTTCCATTCATTATACTTATTATATTTAATTCATTTGTTATATTGACAACTTAACCCATATTTTGATCAGTTGAATCCCATAAACAGATTCTTTTTTGTAGACTTATACTTACAGTAGTAAAATGTTATTTTATAATCAGAATGTTATTTAATGAATGATTAGTTATGTAATATAAGAAAGTGCCTTTTTGAACACACTGACATGGCTTGTGATATGTTTGTTAATAAGAAAAAATAAAAATCAGAATTTCCATCTTGTCACAAAACCATATTGGAGAATTAAATTAAATTTTTCATTTTGCCTTCAAAAATAATTTGGTAAAAGATAGCCTCTGAGTTTGGCAAAATAATTTGGTTTTGGACAAGGTGGCAATATTTTCTTTATTATTATTCAAAAGATAAGTATTTTTTAATTATTTTTACTAATCAATATAGTCAAGCTCATTCTTAGCTTAATGAATTTTCTTTTAGCCAAAGTATTCATTGTAATATATGTTTCAAATATCATAGTGTTTTTTAAAAAGCCACAGCAGGATGCTAAAAGAAACACAAAATCATTATCGTTTCCCCTTTATTCCTGAAAACATCTCTTATAGGAAAACAGTGAACCAAGTCAGAATGCACCCAGCTGTTTGCCCATAATTATAATTTTGTTTTTGTAAGAAATGACACCTGTGTAATAGTTCATTACAACGTATTATAATTTTGATTTTACAAACAAATTGTCTCATTTCCTTATGGGGAAAATAATATGTGTTTGCCAAACTTAAAAGAGGGTGTTTTTGTTTTTTTTTTTTTTGACTGTCATCGGCAACAACATCATTACTTGGGAAATAAAGTTCGAATGGGCTTGTTAAATACCCATCTTGCCTTTTGGTTTTCCTCTATTCATTTCTTTTACAAGGTTATCCAACGGCAATTCTCTAGACTTCAATGAAAGATGCAACAATTACCACATACCCTACCTTCCATCTAAATTTAAAGTTTTTATCATACAGGCAGTTACCAAAGTTTCAAATAAATATTATGTAGCTAAATAATTCAGCAAGCCGTAGGAAAGGGAATCTCTGTTTTCTTAAGCAAAGGCAACCAAGGTAAAATAAAGCTGAAATGCATAACAGAGGGTGTAATATCTGTTAGAGCCAGAGGTAACGAACACCAAGACTAAAATACCATTTTCTTCATAGATTTCTCAGAGCACTTTGTCTATAATCAATACAATTATAAACTCCTGGAAATCTTTAACTTATCTTTGACTTAAAGGTACCAAAGTAGCTACAAAAAGCACTGAATTACATCCTTTCTCCACGTATCATGATTGTAGGCAACAAGCTTAGTCAAAAATAATTTCCATGTTTTTCAGATAAAGTTAATTAAGAACATTTGAGGACTTAAGAATTTTGTAGCATTTGAATGATATGAATTATCATAATTGGCAGAGAAATAAATGGATAGTCTCATCTTACTAATTCTACAGTAAGACCTCTATAAAATAGGGAGGAAAAACAACAACAAAAATCTTTATTTACTGCTAACAGAAAACTCAGTCTGAAAATGAGACTGGTCCTGATTTTTGGTAGTTACCAAAGACTGTATGTTATAGTCACTTAAAGTGTCCATGAAATAGGGGAAAAAGAAATAAAAATACGGAATTCAGTATAAGTCAAGATCAGTTAGTGATGCTCAGTCCTGGGGAGATGGCTGGATGTTTCAGTTATATTGCCTGTTTATCAAACACTAACTTTCTTCATGATAAGAAGCTGGTAGGTCCTAAGATATCCACATATTAGCACATGATGTTTTTGCATTTTAAAAACTAAAAACAAAAATGGAGAAATGAATTTTTTTTAATCCAAAGAAATCTGGTGATTGAAAAACATTCTGATGGGCTTAATGGGAATATGGCTTTCGTAACATGAGCAAAACAATAGACTGTTTTGTAGTGATCACAGCCATTTGGCTTACAGGCAATTGTGCTGAGACTTAATAACTGATTTGGAAGGTTATCGATATGTTGGACAGAGTATGCAGTCAGCAAGAAACAGTGAACTCAGGACTGAAATACCTAGATTTTTCAAAGGACTCAACCACTGCATACTTGTAAAACAATTATGGTACATAATAGGTTTTCTTATGTGCTCTCTATAAAGGTGGATGAGAAAAGAAGAAAGACAAGAAGATGCTGGAGATAAGGCAATGAGGCAATGATTCAGATTGCCTTGATGAGCAAAATAGGTCCTAGCATTCAGACCCAAAAATATGTTGTCCCTCTTTCTACAATAGCTATCTTTCTTGTGTAACAAATTTAAGAAAGCCTGAAAAATTAAGACTTATATTTCTGATGTTTGTTTGTTTTGTTGGTTTATGTGTAAATATAGAGAGTTCTGTATTTTAAGTGAGGTTGATAACTATGATAAATCAGAGGTAAAAACAAATGTAATGTCAATATCTGCATTGATTTGGCCCTGCATAGGGTAACTTGTGAAAGACTGCAAAACTTTATTTTTCTGCAATCTACTTTTTATCTCAATATCAATCAGGAACTTTTTTCAAAATCAGAAACCATTATTATTTTTCATACAATATGAATGTAACTTTCCAAAACATTATGTGATTTGCAAAATAAAGAGCTGCCAATTTTGGCATTCACCTGCTATTAAAGAGAACTGACAGAATCTCATTTGAGAGCCAGGTGTGGTACCTTTTATAATACAAGCATTTGCATTTATTTGCCTTTGATGTAGAAACAATCTCTTGAGGAAATCATCATTTGGTTTACCTTTATTACAAAAAGCATGCATGAATTTTTCTGCTGAATTTTTATTCATCCATTTTAGATTATATTACTTTTTGAAAATGTTTGATTTCCCTCCCTTACTATTCTGTTGCAAAGTAGGTTACCATGTGAATGTTCTTGCCTAAATTTGAGGGTGAACCAAAGAGATATTTGTTACTTTTAACAAGAATCCTTTAGAGCCTGTGTGTACTTCTTCTTGCTTTCTTTTTCTCTGCCACAGTCACCACAGTATTCTAACTAGTGGCTTCTCTGTCCATCAGGGTCCCTGTAGTGAGAATGAGGAAGATGTATAAGCAACATTCTTAGGCAGCACAGAATACATCCTTATTAGGGAGCAATAATAGACCTCAGTTCTTGTAAAGCACTTAGATGATGGTTGTTACTTTGGCATAGCCTAACTGATACAGTAGCTAATGGTAGAAAATAATATTAAAATTGTTTTTAAGGTAAAATAGATTAAAGTGCCTAAGGGACAATTCAGGCCTCAGACTAAAATCTCTCGCTCTCTAAATGTCTAGCGAATAAAGGAGCATAAAATTGCATATGCATTTGAAAAGTATAAAGAATAGGAATTGTATTCTAGAACTGGGGAGGCAAAAAGAAGGACTTTACCTAAGCAATATCTCCCACTCCAAATAACTCAGAATTATCTAAATTTATTCAGTGTTCAGTCACTCTTTGTCTATTTATTTACTCATTTATTTTTTTAGAGACAGGGTCTCGTGCTGTTGCCTAGGCTGGAGTGCAGTGGCGTGATAACAACGTATTGTAGCCTTGAACTCCTGGGCTCAAGCGATCCTCCCACCTAGTCCTCCAGAGTAGCTAGGACTACAGGCACATGTTTCCATATCCTGCTAATTTAAAAAATTTTTTATATAGACAGGGTCTCACTGTGTTGTTCAGGCTGGTCTTGAATTCCTGGCCTAAAGTAATTCTCTTGCCTCATCCTCCCAAAGTGCTGGCATTGCAGGCATGAGCCACCATGCTTGGCCTATTTGTTTTTATTGGTAGATCATGCTGTATTGAGCAATCACAATCAAAGAAGTACAATAGTTAAAATTCACAGCATGCTCAAGGAATTGTAAGTCTTTGTTTAGTGCAAAGGTTATTATTAGAAAGCAAATTGTATAATACAATGCTGGATGGTATAAAATAGCGCTGGCAGTGTGGCTTAGGAGAACTATGGCGGAAGGATCCACAAATTTGGAACTTCCTTTAGTACACAATCTCTTGCAAACAATCTTTTGTTTTTCTTTTCTTAGAAAGGAAATTAACAGTATAGACAGAGAGGGTCATGTATCGTCCCCTAAGTCTTTAGCAAAAACTCTGAAAAAAATGTCCTCATTAGTTCTTTTAGCCGATGGGGTGGGGGGATTGTGGACATTTCCGCTTTCAGCAATGTTAAGCAAAAAGTTAGAAAATTGTTGATCTCTTTTCTTACAACAAGAAAAATGCAAAGCAAACTGAAAATTTGCTTTTCAGACCCAGATTTATATATAACTTTTAAGACCCAGATTTATATATAACACAGATCACCGATTTTAGAATTATCAGACAGGAAATGTAAAATAACTACTATTAATGTGTTAAGAGCTCTACTAGGCAAAGTTTGAAGCATAGGAAAATCACATGGATTATGCAAGAAGAGAGATGGAAACTCTGAGAATCAAAAGAAAATACTAAAAGTCAAAAGACCACAACAGAAATAAAGAATGCCTTTGATGGGCTCAATAATAGATTGGCCAAAGAAAGTTTCATCGAGCCTGACTATGTCAACAGAAACATTCCATAATAAAATGAAAAGAGAAAAGATAGGCAAAAACAGAACAAGCCATCCAAGCACTCTGGAATAATTTCAAAAGGTGTAACATACATGGAATTGGATTGTCCAAAGAAAAAGTAAGAGAATATAGCAGAAGAAATATTTGAAATAACAATAGCTGAGGATTTTCCATAATTAATGATAAATACCAAATCACAGATCCAGGAAGCACAGAGAACACCAAGCAGGATAAATAGCAAAATATCTTAATCTAAATCCAAAGTGCATATTGGTATGTGAAAGAAGCCAAGTTGAAAAGGCTACATACTGTATGATTCTAATTATGTGACATTCCAGAAAAGGCAAAACTATAGGTAAATCTCTGTTATTGCCATAGGTTTGGGAGATGCAAGGAGGATTAAAGAGATGAAACACAGGAGACTCTTTAGGGCAGTGCAAAGCATTCTGTAATGATGCCATAATGGCATATACATGATATTATGTATTTACCAAAACCTATAGAATTTGCAGCAAAAAGAGTGAACCTTAATGTATATATATTCAAAAACATCATTCAGCAGTTTGAAGATCCAAAGATGGAATGTGGACTATGACAAAAGAATCAAACCATATTATAAACGTATGAAACTACTTCACATAAGTGGGTAGTAGGAAGTTTTTGACCTAATTAACTTTGAAAATCAGTGGAAGTTGTAAGACTGAAGGTGAAAGAAACTGCACATAAGCACATTAATCTAGGTTATAAAGTTGTTTCCCAGAGTATATGGGTTAACAATTATGATACTGCTATGCATGCATATTGGTATTCATCACTTACATAAATAGATGGCAGATGGTGGGAACTAGATTTCTCCTTATTGAAGTGAAAGGTTACAGATAAGCAAGGTGAGAAGGCTAGAAAGATCCACATGTTAATGAATTTGAGTTGGAGACATTAGTATGCATTTATGTTTAGCTTAATATAGATACAGGTGTTTATATATAGATGTATAGATATAGGTATATACACAAGTTAGCATACATGTATGTTTCCTTGCTCTTTCAGTTAAGAAGGCCTAGAAACAATGATATGCCAGTAGCAATGAACACACCTAACACCCATGTCTTTGTTTCTAATATTATGCTCTAATAATAGAACCAGGGCTCCTTGGAGAAATGGCTAATTCTAGGACTGGAGCATAAAATATACAAGATGAGTCTGGAACATCTTGTAGTGCCAGAAGGTATGAAAGTGCTTGAAGGAGTTAAAAATAAACCACACTGGCAAAGTGACTATTATAAATTAAAGACACTTGAAAAATAGCAGGTGCATAAAGATCACTCTGACCTCTTTTCTGTGTCCTAAAAGCAGGAGAAATTCTTGTATGAAAGACACTCTCCCTATACTAGAAGGAAAGGTAACATCTTTACCTTCAAGGAAGAGAAGCTAAAAGTGAGAGAATTCTGTACAGACCTTGTTAGACTGTCCCCCTACCCACAGACACTCACATGATTTAGTTACTTCTTTACAACTTCTTACTTTGTCTAATTCAGAATATAAGTAACAGACTCTAACTTCTCTGGGACTACATTTCTTTATGGAGGCTCCTGTGCCACTTACAACTTGTGTTAAATAAAATTATATGCTTTTCTTCTGTTGATCTGCCTTATGTTGTCTTAATCCATTTTTGGTTGCTATAGCAGAATATTTTAGACTGGGTATCTTAAAGAAAATAAATTTTTCTATTTCATGGTTCTGAAGGCTGGAAAGTTCAAGATCAGGTAGCTGCATCTGGCAAGGGCCTCATGCTGCATCATACCATGGTAGTAAAGGGGAAAAACTTGCAAGCATGTGTGAAATAGAAAGAACTGAGAAAGCAGAACTTGCTTTTAGAACATTCGGTTCTTGCAATTACTAACCTACTTTCAGGAGAATTAACCTACTCCCTTGAAAAGGACATTAATCCCTCTTTAATTACCTAATCACCTCTTAAAGTCCCCACTTCCCAATACCACTACAATGACAATCAAATTTCAGCATGAATTTTGGAGAAACAAACCATATTCAAACCATAGCATATGTCAATTTAATTCCCAGGCTCACCCAAAAGAACTCCAAAAGAAGAGCCTAGTTTCCCTATAGGATAAAATAACAGCAATGACATATGCCCATTGTATTATGCCAAAGAGACATAGGAACCAACCATAAGACCTCTCGGTGGGCAAAGGTGGAACAATTTGAAAGCCAAAATAAAGTAGTGTTGAATTATAACCCAAATATAAAATAAATATACATGAGTCTATACTGACATAAATAAATTTTAAATAAGTTAATTCATGGAGAGAAGAGACAAGTATCTTGCAAAGAAGAATTCCAAATAAGTTAGGTCAATACTCTTCTCTTTAGGATAGGGAACATACTTCCCTGCTGTGTAAGTGTAGACTATGTATATTGACTTACTTTCAAAGATTATGCAGGGGTCCTCAAACTTTTTAAACAGGGAGCCAGTTTACTGTCCCTCAGACCATTGGAGGGCCGGACTATAGTTTTAAAAAAACTATGAACCAATTCCTATGCACACTACACATATTTTATTTTGAAGTAAAAAAACAAACGGGCAAAAACACCCACATGTGGCCCATGGGCCGTAGTTTGAGGACGCCTGGATTATAGTATGGAACGTGATTAAGGAAAAAAAGGTTGGCTTTACAGTGGCTAACCCTGACATACATTATCCAACACAGGTGATCAAATAAATCATGTATCCTTGAGCACATTATCTCTGTAGTCTTCCTCTAATAACCCATAATCCCTGTATAAACAAGGTAAAAACACCAGAAAAATTTTAATAGGGAAACATCTTCCAAGGTAACTGGCCAGTAGTCATTCAATCTGCCGAGGTCATCAAAAGCAAGGAAAATCTGAAACCAGTGGCCGAGCTATAAGGATCCTATAGAGATCTGACAACTGGATGCCATGTGGTATTC
>VBSM01002608.1:109165562-109188620 GCA_008086735.1 Cheirogaleus medius
AAAAAAAAAAAAAAGGAAATATAAAGATGGACTTGAGTTAATAATAATAATGTATCAATATTTTTCATTAGTTATAACAAGTGTACCATACTAATGTATGGTGTTTATAATAGGATAAATCTAAAACCATTCCAAAGTCTATTAAGTATTAAAATAATATTTGTTGAACAATAGCAGGAAATTCTCAGTATGCAAAGACAGCCTTCAACAATACTTGAAACATGTACATATAAAATCATATGAACGGCATTGGTTTTTTAGTTAATACTTGATTCAAATATTTAGTACCTAAGTGTCCCTTTAAAGTCATTTGACAACAATGATACTTGGATTTTGTATCTGTAAGATTTATGGAGTTTATTTTATCATCAATCAAATGATATATAAAATGTGTCAGTTTGAGGTATCCTAAATGAGGAAATAAATGAAGTTGTTATTAAAGTCCCTGACAGGCATCACTGTTAGTTCTTTCTTCTTCTTTTCTTGTTTTTGATTTTTTCAACACATATTTAATAGCTATATATTTTATAATAAAAACAGCATATTTTAATGACATATCTTTAAAAGAGAAGTGACATCTATAAAATAATAAGAAAGTAGCTTCTGGGATAAAGGGTTTTAAATTATTAAATGCAGGAAAGTCACTAAAAGGGAAATTCAAAGACCTGTATTAAACATAAACAATTTAAGTCACAACCCAGGTTAGTCAACTTATCTAGGCTATATTAGAAGACTAAGGTGTTCACATGGAAGTAATATTCATTGAGTGTCAGTCAGGTGGGAAGAGGGTGGTGGGGATGGGTAAATTCACAACTAATGGATGAAGAGCACACAGTATGGGGGAAGGGCACACTTGTAGCCCTGGCTTAGGTGAGGCAAAGACATTATATGCAACCAAAATGTTTGTACCCCATAATATTCTGAAATTAAAAAAAAATTATAAATACATATGTCTTCTTAGGAAAAATCTATGTTTAGGCCTTTTGCCCATTTTTTAATCAGGTTATTTTGGTTTTCTCTATTGAGTTGTATGAATTCCTTATATGCTTTGTACATTAACCCTTTTTTCAGATAATATGGTTCATTAATAATTTTCTTTTATTCCATACGTTGCCTTTTTATTTTGTTGATTGTTTCCTTTGCTGTGCAGAAATTTTTAATTTGATATAGTTTCACTTGCCTATTTTTTATTTTATTGCCTATATTTTTGTGTCTTATCCAAAAATATCATTGCCAAGGCCAAAGTCAATGAGATGTTTTTCCTGTTTTTCTTCTAAGAGTTATATGGCTTCAGACCTTACATTTAAGTCTTTAATCCATTTTGAGCTAATTTTTGTATATGCTATAAGACAATGGTCCACATTCATTCTTCTGTATGTTCATATTCAGTTTCCTAATGCCTTTTATCGAACAGATATATTCATTTCCCCATTGTGTATTCTTGGTGCCTTTGTCAAATATTAGTGACCATGTATGAGAAGGTTTATTTTTGTGTTCTTCCTCCTGTTCCATTAATCTATGTCTATTTTTATGGCTGTGCTATATTGTTTTTATTATTATAACTTTGTAATGTAGTAAACTATTAGAACTAATGAGCACTCAGTGAAGTTGCAAGTTAAAAAATAAACATACCTAAGTGGACATATAGGAATAACATTTATCAGGTGTCTGGCGGGTGGGAGGGGGGAGGAGGGGGGAGGAGGGGATGAGTATATACAAACATGAGTGAGATGTGCAACATTTGGGGGATGATCAGGCTTGAAGCTCTGCCTCGAGGGGGGAGGAGGGCATGGGCAATATATGTAACCTCAACATTTGTACCCCCATAATATGCTGAAATAAAAAAAATAAACATACAAAAATTAGTTGCATTTCTATACACTAACAATGAATTATCTGACATTAAATTAAAATAATCTCATTCATGATAGTACGAAAAAGAATAAAATATGTAGTAATAAATTTAACCAAGGAGGTGAAAGATCTGTACACTGAAGTCTATGAGACTTTGAGGAAAGAAATTGAGGAAGACAAAAACAAATTGAAAACTACTGCTTGCTTGTGGATTGAAAGAATTATAATTGCTAAAATGTCTACACTACACAAAGTGATCTAGAGATTCAATGCAATCCCTATTGAAATTCCAGTGGCATTTTTCACTGATAAAAAAAAATCCAAAAATTTGAATGGATACACAAAAGACCCCAAAAGAGCCACAGCAATCCTGAAAATGAAGAACAAAGCTGGAGGCATCACACTCCCTGATTTCAAACTGTATTATAATGCCATATTAATTGAAACATTTGCTTCCTTTATTAAATACATTTAAGGACTAATGCTTTACAAAGTGTTACAACATAGAGATGGTAGCATATGCAGGTTAAGAACTTGTGTTCATGGGAGCTACACTACCTCTGTTCAAACCTTGGCTCAGTCAATCACTAGGTATACAACCTAGGGAAGGTAGTTAAACTTACTGCACTCCAGGTTCCAGCTTAAAACAGTGATTTATAGTAGTAAATATATCATGTAAGGTACTTGAGGAAATTTAAAGGATTAATATGTATATATAAACATTTAAATTTATTTGCTATAAAATAGCTTGATTTAAGTATTAGCTCTTTCCTATCATTGTTATTATACTAATGCCTATAAGGTAGTATAAAATTGATATAGACTTGCTTAATTTTAAGATGAGGATTCTTCTATTTCATTGCCCCAACTTTTTTCATTCTGGTGGTTCTTCCCTTCTCCTTCCTTTTCCTCCCTTCTCCTCCTCCTTCTTCTTCCTACTTCTCCTCCTTCTTCATTTTTCATATTTCTTTTTTTTGAGACAGAGTCTCATTCTGTTGCCAGACTACAGTGCTGTGGTGTCATCATAGCTCACAGCAACCTCAAACTCCTGGTCTCAAGTGATCTCCTGCCTCATCCTCTCAAGTAGCTGGTATTATAGGCATGCACCGCTATGCTCAGCTAATTTTTTCTATTTTTAGTAGAGATGGGGTCTCACTCTTGTTCAGGTTGGTCTTGAACTCTTAACCTCAAGCAATCCACCCAACCTCCCAGAGTTCTAGGATTACAGGTGTGAACCACCATGCCTGGCTGATTTTTCATATTTCTGTCTTTGTTTAGCTGGAACCATTACCCTATAAAATTTTGTCCCATATTCAACACAAATCACCTGTCTACTGTTATAAGATTTAGCTCTAGAAATTAGAGTATCATGGAATAGTATATATTTTAAAACTCTGGCTTTTGTTGAGAAATTAAAAGATTTGGGATTTTGAAAAAAACAATAGATTGCATGTCACCACTTTCTGCATATCCCCATTGACTGATTGCAATGCACATGCCAAAGATGGGAGACTCAGAAGTGCTAGATATATTTGTCATCAGGCCTTCCATATATCCCCCCTGATAGGAGCCCCTTTCCCAGGAAGCGCAGGCACTGTATCATTGCTAGGATACTAGATGATGTTCTTGTGGAAAAATAGGACTAGAAATCTGAGCTAAGACCTTCCAAGATGTCATTCAGATCATCTATCATTTATTATTATTATTTTCTCTCAAGCTCATATTGAACAAACTCCATTTTTAAGGAGACAACAATAGATGAGGAGAGAAAGCCAAAGGTATATAATAAATGTCTAGCATTTAAAACAGTATCTTTCACATTGTCCAAGGAAAGAATATGGAAGAAAGGAATTTATCAGCACATCATTCAGAAAAAAAAGCAAGAAGTGAGCATGAATAGAGCAAAGACAGGCCCAATAACCAAGAAGAGCCAGAGAGTAATCCCTTCAGCTCTGTATCATTAGAAAATATGGGTTTTCCAGTGCTTATCATGCTTCTAATAAGATACCTTAAGTATATCTTTCCTTTTGAACAGTTTGAAAGAATAAAATTAACATTTATTTTTCTATATTAAGACCTGACATTCAATGTCAATATATAAGGATAAGATTCATTTATTTTTTATGCACTTGTTTACCAACATGGTTTATTGAAAGCTGTTCAACCACATGGAAGCACAGCAAATTTTATTGATATTTTTGTCATACAAACAATCACACAGATATATAATGCACAACCCACTTTTTCTTAGTGTACTGAAATTTCAAAGTCATTTCATCATTATAAAGTATAATCTTTGAAACCTTACTGAATATTATTTTGAGTATTAAAATACATCTCCAGAAGGAATTCCTTAAGTTCAGGAAAAGTCAAATTTTAATTTACAAATAACTATTATTTTAATCCCTGTCTATTCCCCATACGTTCCTGTTAAAATGTTTTCTTCCTTCTGCTACCTTTTGAGATATGTTGAGTAAAAAATTATAAGCATTTAATTTCTGGGAGGGTGGGACCCAACAAAATAGGAATAAAAACTATATATAATTCTTTTCTACTTTGCAAAAGCTTTAAAAGCTCGGTTTTGTACTATGAAGCTGATTTGCAACAAAATACCAACAGCGGCTGTATTTTTTTTTTCATTTTTAACATTAAAATAAATTTAAGCAAGAGACATTCATCTACAGGCAAGCATCCTGTGTGTAGAAATCAATCTAAATGTCCAGTCCAAAATTGTATTTTTGAAAAGGCATTATGCAGCAGAATTTCTAATGGCATGAATATTCTCTCTTTAAATGCTATGAATACAAAAATACCCCTGCCATTTAGACCATGAGCAATCCAGGTGCTCGAACTGAATTGTGTATGATTACTAGCTTTCTTCAAATCTCTCAATGCTTTATTTAAAAGGAAAATAGTTTTCTAAAAGAAAATATCTGAATCATTTTATTTTTCTAAAAGTTATTCAGGATGACCTTAATGAGAAAGAAAGGTTGTTTGTTTTTTTAGAATCTGTGAAATGCTTCTCTACATTGGTTATTGGCCTTTCCTTGGCTTATAGTATAAAAATTTCAAGAAAGTTAGTCACCCTACAGTTAATTTAGGGGTAAAAATATCACTATATGATATATATTAAATTATTATTGTGAGACCTAGACTAAGTATAATATACAAGCATAGACCTAAGTTTTTTGTTTTGATCTTTGAATTATTTACTTTACAAATGAAATTTTGTACATTAAATTTTGATGATTTTGTGATCTCTAGATTTTACCAATTACCACCAAATATCTCTGAAGTTATTACATTTAGACTATTGTTTATTGTACTATGTCTACTATGTCACATCTTTAAAAATGTATAGTCATTTGAAATGGTTTCACTATTATAGTTCCTGTTGATGGATTGATTCACAAATAAAGCTTGCATTATTTAGTTAAGTTCTCCAGATTTTATTAAAATGGACACATTTCTTTGCCTGACTTCTGAAGAGTTATGTGGACATAACATTGAATATTATTTGTTTAAAATGACTATTTCTATTGCTTAACAATCAGTGAAAAGTTTTGATAAGGAACTCATATTAAGGGTGCTTATATCATAACTAGAATGGACACAACTCTTCTGTTAATGCTCTCTTCCAGCCAGCCTATTTTTTCCTTACCTCTGTATATAATTAACCATAGAGTTTTCAAATTCTGAACTTAAAAAAGAAGTCCTCAGGCAGGGCGCAGTGGCTCTCGCCTGTAATCCTAGCACTTTGGGAGGCCAAAATGGGAGGACTGCATGAGCTCAGGCATTGGAGACCAGCCTGAACAAGAGCAAGGCCCCCATCTCTACTAAAACTAGAAAAAATTAGCCGAGCATGGTAGCACATGCCTGTAGTCCCAGCTACTCAGGAGGCTGAGGCAAGAAGATTGCTTGAGCCCGAGTTTGAGGGTTGCAGTGAGCTATGATGATGCCACTGCACTCTACCCGGGACAACAGAGCAAGATATTATCTGAAAAGAAAAGAAAGAAAAGAAAAGAAAGAAAAGAAAAGAAAAGAAGTCCTCAAAACATGTACCTTAGCAAAACTTTCTAGATTTACCACTAACATTTTATTTGTAGATTAATTTTGGGCAACTCATGATGTATACACATTTTTTTTTAAAATTTAAACTCAGAAGTTTGTATGACAAAGTTTAGAGTGTATCACAAACACAAAATTTTAAAGACCACTGTTCTTGGTTTCTGTTTTAACCATTAATTACCTAAACTGTTGAAGAAAAATATGCTAAATTTTTTGCTAATCCTTTGAAATCTCTTGATTCTAGCAAGATTCTTTGTGGAACTGAGAAAACACTCTTTTTCCAGTCAGTTAGCAAACATCTGATGGCAGTCTGTTGCCTACAGAAATTTGAGTCTATTTTGAAAGTGCCATTCCACTGTCTATTCCATGCAGTGACCCCAGGGTGGATCAGATGGTGATTTTAAAAGTGGACAGAAATGTATTCCTTTCCCTATAAGACCACTTCACTCCACTAGGTAGCTAGGCAAGATTATTACAGAAAAAAATTCAAAACATGGAAACAAAGCATTAGGATAACCACATGTCCTGCATGTTTTATCTTTTTTTTTAAACAGAATCATGCAGAAGTACTTAATAATTCAGGATAATATACCTCAATTTGATCTCACTTGTTCATATTTCTTTAAACTCTCAAATAAGAAGTTATCTGTTAATCTGTAAATTTCTATCTGCTAGAGAAGATAAACAAAATGTTACAGATTTTAGGCCGTATAAAATAGTACAAAATTTTGTATCTGTTAGAAAATTTACATCAGCATTTCTTTGATTGACTATGTAGATCTCTATTCCTCAAATTTTTCATTAAACCAGCTTTACCTTACTGGTTCCATCATTAATTTATGTGTTGAATGACATTATTGATACTTTTATGCCACATTTGCTTTTAATTCTTTAAAAATTATTTAAATATAATAAAAGTTTTATACTTCCAAATAACCGATAATAGCACCTGCTTAGATATAATAACAGAAGGAAAAATTCTGGAACTCCTCTGTATGATGTAAATCTCTTGAAAGAACATGAATTTAATGTCAGTCTTTAAAAAACTCTATATATGGACACAAGGAAAATATCCCTCATTCAAATATCTACTTGTTTATCTCAGATTATTGAAATCCTTTATCCAAAAATGAGTATAAATTTTTAATCTATCAACGAAACAATATTTGTAATCATTGACTTCTATTTAACCTAGAAACATTTAATAATCTAATAATGAATATTTTTCTTCTTTTCAGAGTTCAAAATAAGTTTTATAATATGGCTTTTCATGTTTCTTTGATAATATAAGTATTCTTTATAAGTCCACTGATTTCTACCAGAGCAAAGATTACAGCAGAAAGAAAGAGAGATATAAACTTAGGATAAAGAAAAAAATATTTTACTGAACATGCCTGCTAATGCTTTCAATAATATTTTTGAAAATATAATTGGAGAAATTTCAAATAAAGTAGTCATTAAAGCAAACAGTACTAATTCCTCTGTTGCAGTGTCCCCGAGTTTCTGACAATTAGAGAAGATATAAACTGTTGCTCTCTGTAACTATTTTTATGTTGGCTCCAATTATCAACACTTGTCTGACTCATTTCTAGGCATTCCTGTTTTAAATGTCTGTGGTATGTAGCAACTATTGTTGTTAAACTTACATTTATTATAGCTTTATATTAGATTTTGTGATTCTTCAAGTAAAGTCTCAGTAAAAGTGTGCTCTGAGAAACGTTATTTTCCAGAAGCATCAGATGTTTGATCACAAGAAATTGTCACAGAGAATTTGGAGCTATAGGTTTAGGATATTTTTCAAAATTATACTCTGGGTTTTATGACCAAGAATAAATTTATTCCTTTGATTTTTCTGTGAGGAAAACCATTAAAATACAAACACCTATACAAACAACTTATTTTCTAAAATGTTTTCAAAATTTCTCAAAAACTATGTTTCTTTCATATATGAAAAGAATATAATGATGGATATTTAGTGACACACAGGAACAAATATGAATGCATGTCTGCAAATATGTTTTCATTTTTTTGTCCACTTCTTTTTCCAAATGTCCCTTTATTCTATGATAACAAAATGATTGCAATTTGTTGCTATGACTTGTTATTAAGAAGCATTGACATACTAGTGACACTCATTGCTATCAACCTCTGACATGCCAAAATGTTGCCCTTACAATAACGTTCCAAACATTGCATTCTATTTAAAAGTGATTTGGGAACCAATATTTTTAAATAAGTATTTTTAATTTTGGATTCTCCAGCTACCTCTCCTCTACTCACTTCATTACCCACCACAGTCAGGCTCCTGAGAATATCTGAGTTTAAAGGAAGTTGCAGCCAATGTAGCATATTTGTTCTTTGAGAACCTTCCCTGAATCATTTTCTTTGTCCCTTCGCTAGAGTCAGGGAAGAAATTGAAGGCAATAAAGAAATTCATGTTCTCTTTCTCTACCTCTCTCCTAAAGCCATATCTTAAAGTCAGCCGTAATAAACACATTTCCTACATCCTCAGTTCTGGGCTTCACTGTGATCTCTGAGCCACTTTAGTGATTTATTATTATTTTTTAAATGTAAAAGCCATAACATAAATCAAATGAGAGAGAAAAAAACTAGAGTAAAACATGGCAGAGCTTTCAACTCTTAGAAGTTTACTTTAAAAATCTACTTTAAAACTCTAAAACTTAATCCAAAACATAGATTTAAATAGAATACACACATACATATATAATATATATGGGTGTATATATATATACACACACACGCGCATATATATATATATATAAATATATGGCTTAGCCTGTACTAATTCTTTCATGTCCCTGAGTCATGATACCCAAAATGTCTTGTCCTAGAGTATTGCACACCTTGTTACATTTTCCTCTATCAATGGCTCTGGTCCTTTCCTTCCATTAAGTTTTTAATCTCACTCTATATTTCACCCAACTGAATGTCCTTGAAATTCATCGGCCTCCCAATTCCACGGAATTTGTGTTTAGGGCAATATTACAATGGAGAATCTTCTTTAAAATAAATAGATCATTTTGAAATGAATTCTTACCCACAAATTAATATATCTTTCTTTGATCAACATGGATTTTCAGAAAACAAGATCGCTTAAAATTTAACAGTATATAAATTAATGATTTGACATCTGATACATCTAGAAATTGACATAAACCTTAAGACAAAAGTGCATAAACCTTCCTTATAAAAATTTATAAGATTTTGTTTTCTTTATTTCTGGCATTAAGCACTATCCCAAATCATTGTTAAATAATAAATCATATGGCTATTGCCATTAACTTTGTTAGCAATAACTTTCTACATAAATAAGCAATTGACTTACATCCACAGCCACCATCTGCATCTTACTTAACACTATCTTAGCAACTTTCCTCTTTACACAGAAAATTTCAATAAATTCACATAACTTTCCTTGCATATATTATTCATTCCAAAAACTGAAGAGTTGGAGGTGATGTGAAATAAGTGGATGGTCACCTGTCACGAAAAACAATTTCTGAAAAATTTCAATAAATATTTTGCATTCATTCTGACTGAGAGAGATATTTACTCTGCCACATGATGCAATGCACTCTTTTCAAAGGTTTGAACTTAAAAGATTCAAGAAGACATTTTTGGCTTAATATCAACATTTCTGAAAACAGGGAATATCACTTTCCCCTCCAAAAGAATATGTTAGGAAGAACATTAGTTGGAGACCTAGTGCCCCTTTTAGCTAATATGACAATATCGACACTCCATTTGACTGCTTTACACAAAGTGTTTGCCTATTCCCACCAAGATATCATGCCAGCTAACAATTGTTTGTCCTTTTCACCAATATAATCTCTCCCTTTGATAACCTATTGATGGTCACATACTTGTTTTATCATTTAAAGGTCAGATACCTGGTGAGTTGCAACTGTAGCTTGTTGATTATAAGTGTCACAGCAGTTAGTTAGATATCAATCTCTCTTTGGTCCTGGACCTTTGACTATCCCAGTCACTTAGTCTGGCTTTGTGATCTCCATCTCACTGACTGCTCTAAAGTACACACTAGTTTGTGTACTTCAGACCCTCTTACTGCTTCAGTCCCTCTTGAATTCCCTGTCATGTCCGATCCCACATGTGTGCTGTGTCCACTTGATAATTTAATCACCAAATAGCTGTGGAAAAAACTTTATGGACCAAAAGTGTTTGCGTGATAGGTTGTTGCTTATAATGATGTACAAAGTGTAGGGTGGTTTTCTAAACAGATTTCTTGGCAATATCATTTGCCTGGCAGGTATTTCTTTTGTGACTGGACTTTTAAAGCACTCCCTGGGCACAAAAAGAACCAATTTTCCTGCTCTTACATGGCTGAAAATATCTGATGTTTTCATGTACAAAACATAAACATTTAGCCTAAAATTAGATTCCAGGGCACATAGCTATCGAAGATAGTGGCCTACAAATATATTTGAAAGCAATATCAGCAATGTCTACTCTCATTACTCTTATGTTGCAAGTCTGTCATCTTGGGTCGAAAGTGTATCAAGGATATGATCTTAGATAGAACTCAAGGACACAAACAATGAAATAATTGGGAAATTTATAGGCAATAATCATGATGTATTAGAACCTCAGGGAGTTCTTTCAACTTCTTTTCCTTTTACTGTAGTATTCAGAAACAATGTAAAAGGTGGTGGGCGATGGTGCTAATCAAACTTGTAGCTAATGTCAGACCATCAGAGAGGAAGGAATTAAAACATAGAGACAAAAGAAAACTGATATAGTAATAGCTGGCTAATATCAACACATGTTGATATTAAATGTGAATAATCTTAGATTTTATTTAGTAAGCAAAAGTCCAGTGGAAATTAAAGAAGATTAAAAGTAGCTCCCTACATCTGACCAGAGTGTGTGTGTTTCTTATGTGTAAAAGACACAAAGCGATGCGTTTGCAACCCACAAATGAATGTTTTAACTGTTGTCTCTGTGTCTTCTAGAGCTGCATTTGATTCAGCCACTTATCTATTCTCTTAGAACATATTCATCTAAAACCTACTAAGGGTTGGACGCTGTGATAAATTGAGAGAATCAAATGGATGGGAGGTCACGATTGAGTATTTATGACAGAAATGGGTACATACTTACAATAAAGGTAATACTATACTGAAAGTCATACTATAACTGAGATGAGGGTAAGATACTGGGAGATCACAGAGGAGAAAGTAGCCATTCCTTTCTTGGAAAATTAAGGATGGCCTCACAGCTGAGGAAATTAATGAACTATGTGTTAATGGATGTGTATGAGTGTTCCATATGGACAGAAACTGACAGAAGAATAGAGTTAGAAGTTTCATGTAATTTTTGTGTAATACATGTGATAGAATGTGGCAGGGATAAGAGACAACCTTGGTATATAAAGATTCTTATATACTATTTAGACTATTTAAATGGAATCCTGACTTTTGATAAAAGTAATTATTAAAATTTGTAAAAAATAATAAATATACTTTAATAGAAAATGTTATAAATAAACATTTTACAGAAAATGAAATATGAATTAATATATTGAAATATAATAAGTCTTAAACATGATTAAAGAAATGCAAATTCTGAGTGGTCACTAAAATATATCTTAAAATCAAAGTTTTTAAGATTTTTCCTTAAATATTACCTGCTCAGAGAAGCTCCTTTTGACCTGTTGAACAGCAGTAAACCACATCCTCCTATCCATTTAAACTGCTTTATTATTTTTTTTCCTTTAGAGCATTTATGCAGAACATAATTACTTTAGTTCTCCATTCTATTTTATTATATTTGCTTATTGCTTTTCTGCTCCCAGAAGCTCCATGAGAACTTTAGTCTTTTATTCACCGCTGTACCCCAACTGCCAGAATGGTGCCTGGAGAATTATAAGCACTCCAAAAATGTTTGTTGGATAAATAAATCACAAATAGAAATTGTGACATGATACTTCTTAGTCATGAAATTGACAATGATTAAAAAGTATAATGATATCAACTGTTAATGTAAAATATGTACTATAATAAAACAATTAATGAGGGCTTAATTTGAAATATGTTTTAGGTTTTAATTTTACTATATCTGTCAAAATTAAGATGTACAACCCCCTTAAGAATATTTCTTTAAATAAATATTACAAGTGATTTTAAAAAGTCAAAGTCCTACAAATTTACTTATTTATTCTATATTTTTAGAGATAAGGTCTTGCTCTTTCACCCCACTAGAGCGTAGGAGTGGCCCAATCATCGTTCACTATAGCTTCAAATTTCTGGGCTCGCTCACATGATCCTTCCTTCTCAGCCTCCTGAGTAGGTGGGACTCCAGGTGCGCACCACCACATCCAGTTTTAAATTTGTTTTGGAGATGGGGTCTTACTATGTTTCCAAGGATGGTCTCAACCTCTTGGCCTCAAGTGATCATCCCTCGTCTGCCTCTCAAATTGCTGGAATTAGAGGCATAAGCCACCAAGGTATCATTGAAGTATCAAGATACAGCTAAAATATTCATCAGTATAGGGTGAGAAACATAAATTAGTGTATATCCTTTAAATAAAAGAACATTGGAAAGCCATTAAAAATGAGATAGATAAAAAGAAAACTTATAGATAATAATTATAATATTTATATTGAAAAATAACATGTACTGTGTAATATCACTGAAAATGTAATGTACATTATATGATTGTTGTAGTATAAAATGGTGATGTTTCATAACTAAATCGGTTTCTATTTGGTTAAGTGACGTGCCCACATATATTACATGTGGGCCAGACAACGTACAAATATGACATAGGAACCCAACCTGGAAGCAACTTTGGAAGTTGCAACTTCTTTATGTTTTATCTGTGCTTTAGGGTTACTGGAATTGTTGAAATTATTTGAAAAACTTTATACTGGATAAGATTTCTGATTCTAGCAAGTCTGATTTGACAAGATAATCCTTTTTGTAATCTCATATGCATATTTACGTATACATACCTATACCAATTATGCATGTATTGTTTGTGAGTGTGTGCGCATGCCTATGTAAGTGTGTGTGTGTGTGTGTGTGTGTGTGTGTATGTGTGTTTAGAATATCTTTAGAAGGATTCATGGAAAACTCTTAAAAGGGATTATCTTTAGGAAGTTTGAAGAGGAATGCAAATTGTGAGGGGAGCTTTTTCTTTTGCCTTTACTTTTGCATTTTAAGTGTTTAAATGGGCTTAAATTAAATTAGCAGCAATAATAAAAAAATAACAGCAAAACCAAAGATAATTAAATATATTCTGAAGCAACTATATACAAAGGAAAGTAAAATTTTTTAAACAGTGAAATTAAATATGCATTTTAGGAAAAAGCATTTTGGAACTGGCAAGCATGAACCAGACAGCTGAGAGCATGTTAATATCAACACTATTAAATAAGAGTCCAATAATCCAGGTGTGATGTGAGAAGGAACACAATTTAAGCACTACAAGATATATACAGGAAATGGACCTACTGAGTTTGAAAAGAAAGGCGCTGACTGGATATGGAGAATGAGAATGAAGAAAATACTACAAATGAATATTAAGTTTTTAGATTGAGAGGCAAAAAGTATAATTTAGTAATTCAGCAAAGTGCAAGATTTAGGATCGTCCTATCAGTTGCCTGGGGAAGAGGAAATCTCCCAGAAATAAAATTGGAGCAGAACAGTGTCACTTCCAAGAGGAATCTACTGGGCAAAGAAGATACACTCAATCTAATTGTGTTCAAAGCTTTCTATGGGAAGATCAAAGGTAATTAAAATGACAAAAATAATAGGGTAAATTAGGGAAAAAGACATGTAACTCACAAACTTGGTGAAGAAAGCTTCTCCTTAAACAGCCTCTTTTCAGTGCTCAAATCTTGACTTTTTATTACTAAAACTACTACTACTACTGTCAATGATCATATTAATATGGTTATTTTTATAGTCAGTAATTTTCTACACCTTCTATAATTTGCTGTGTATAAATTATGTTATCGTTAATATTAACACCGTCATATATAGATGGAAACCTGAAATTACACAAAAATATGTAGCTAATGTAGCAAAATCACTAAGTGATTGAGCTAGATTTGGAACTTAATCAATTTAAATCATCATCCCACACCCTTAAACCTTTTGCTCATGGTTGCTTTGGTACTCAGGGACATTTTGGATGCCCTCAGATGACACTGGAACATTTATATCATCTTCATATTATAAGGATAAGCCATTTGTGAATATTCAGACACTGGATCAGGGCTCTTTCAAAATCTCATTCAGATACAAGCTGAAAATACTGGATTACTAAAGTGGATGCTGTTATTGTTATTCCCAAATTTTATTCCTAATTCTTATAATTCAAGGTTTAGATGGCTTCAAGAAACCTCAAGTTAGCAAAGAGCATTTATGATAAGGGCAATATAGCAAGTCATAAAATAATTCAATGGGACGGTGAAATAGGAAATGATCCTAATAGGATTTATGTGATTATGCAATTTACAGTAATATAGAGAAGTCTAAGTTTTACTTACTAATGCGAGAAATAGAGTACTGCATTATGTTTGTCAATATTCCACTTTCTGAGCTAATATGAGAACATGCCCTTAATATGTCCTGCTCTGATTTCATTGTTTCAATGTCAGCTCACATTTCCTAACCTGGTACTCATGAGTTTGTCTTATTCCATCTCATTTTCATTTGCCTAGAATTGCCTTTGAGTCATATTTATTGCCAATAGCTAATCTGGGGTATGAATAAGGTGACAGTAAACTTTTCAGGAGCTTTTTATAGATCAGAGATTACTGATTGAGGACGATTTGTATATGGTGAGTGAGAAATCTCTAAATTCAGTAAAGTTACTCTATCGTTGAATCTAGTAAAGATAAGTGCCCCCCTACTAATAACTAAAAGGAATTAATTTTTCATTTATAGTAGAGCAAGGAAAAGTGGTTTTGCGTGCAGAGTATGCTTTGTTCCATGTAATATTAATACTATTTTAATTACATTATGGACCATTAGTTAAGGAGTCTTTTTGAGTTTAAGAGTTTTAGATTAATCCAAATAAAAACAAATCTATAAATCCTCTCATGCTAGACCTTACAACATTAACAGATATATTTTAAAATGAATTTAGTGGTTAACCTGAACTTACAAAAAGAGAGCAAAGTTTTTTGATATGCAGGACTTTTAATTTATACATTTGCCTCAGGAACCATCTGAGGTAAACAACCTAGCAATATACTCTGGGTCAAGGGTGTCCCAAGTTCTCACCATAACATGATGACAGCATCTGAATATTCATAATGAATGATATAATTTTTCAATAATATGCTGAAGAAGCTTATTTTGATAGCTAGCTATGAACTTCATCAAGAAAATTTTTATCAAGTATTTTATTCATTCAGTTTAGAATTATGAGTTGACACTCTAATTGAGTCAAAATACAGAAGAAGCACATGACATTAACGCAGTATGAAAAGTTATGTTTTATTTAGAAAAGCCCCAATGAACTCAAATGTAATGGCATCAAAACTGAAAGAAAATTACCTTAGCAGAGTGATTTATGATAATTACAGCAATTAAATTGTTTTTAAATGAGGCTTTTGGGGGTTCATAGTCAATGTCTTCTCTAATTTTAGAGATTTATGATGGAGAAAATTAAGGTAGTAAATGAAGAATCAAAATTTCCTACATAGGTCTCAGGTTTCCCATTTGTATACAAATTTGGGAGTGGAAAATTTGTATAAGATTGAAGTATTTTTGGATTTCAAAAAAGATATATCAAAAATAATATAATGATTGCTTCATTTAGGAATATGTATGAGTCAAGTGACTTTTATGCATGGAAATTTTCTGTCTTCTCTGCCTAATTTTGAATAACGGGAAGCTCAACCAATCTCAGTTAAGAAAGAAAGACAGAGACTGGCATGTTAAAGAAACACATTGTGTTTTATCTTGGCAAGCATGTAAAATTTAAAAAAGACAGGCATATTACTGTCCCCACTATGTGTATATGTGTGTGTTTATGTATAATTGAAAGATCTATGAATCTGAGATATTTTGATAAGATGGACATTCAAAAGTAGTTTTTATTAACTTTATATATTTAGAAAAGCAGAGGCACCTTTGGAATATTTGAATATCATTTTTGAAAAAGCATCACAAAATCTTAAATCTGACATTTGAAATTAAATTATTGCTAAAATAATAATTTTCAAGTTGTTGGTGGGAATTAAATATCGATGATGAAATAGGCACCAAACACAATAACACATCCATTAGTTTCTACCTTAACTCTTATGAAAAGATATACCATTATTCTTCAATTGATAGGTCATTTTATTCTGTATGAAAGGTGAAAAATATAAAGACAAAACAAAACAGGAAACTAAACAAAGAACATTTTTGCTTTTAAAATATTCAGCTTTTTACTTTAAGATTCCATCTGCTGTTTTTAATCTTTTCCATCAACATCGAATTGCACATCCTAAAATAATGCAATAGTTGAATAACTTGCATCTTTGCCTCAAGTCACTTTCTCCTTAATCCATCCTCAATATGGCTTTCCAGATAACTTTTCTGAAATGATATTTGGAGTATATTAGTTCTATGGTTAAGTAATTTAAAAATTCTTATTGCTGATAGAATAAAACTAAACCTTTTGCATGGATTAATTGTTTTTTAATGAACCAATCAACCTCTGCTTACTTTACTATTTTCACCTTTGCCATTAGTGATTTTCAATTAATGGTTCACATACTCCCTCATACTTTGTTACCCACCCTTATACTGTCTTTCCCATTTTGAGGCCCTGCTTATTCTTCAGTGTCTTCCTTTTCAACTCCTTGAGTATCCCTGTTTCAATTATCAGTTCCTCTTGTGATAACACAGTACATGTTTTTTGTTGTTTTCTTTTAAGGTATTTTTTTTTCCACAGGTATAATAGAACTTCACATTTCTAAAGTATTTTACAGCTGTCTTTCTCCCCAGGTAGTTTGAGCACTTATCAAGGGCAGCGATTGTGATTTCTCTCATCATTGTGTTACTATTAGCTGGTATAATGATTGGCTTTTAATAGGTGTTTAATAAATGTTAAATGAATTAATTAATCTTCACTGGTAGCACACTTAAACTCTCTTACTGAAGTCTTACAAAATCATTGCCTCCTAAACTTATATAAAACTTTAAAAAACTTTTAAAAACTTCAAAAAATATTTTATGTAATTATTCAGATTGTGATTAAATAATGGCTTCCTTTTGTTACAGAATGTTTTGGTAACATTCTCATAAGTTGCCGGGGAAAACAACAACAACAAAAATACATTCATCCCTATGTTGTGGAGCTGTTCATCTTTATTACTATTTTCTATTTTTAAATATACATATATTTTTTTATAATAAGAAGAGGAATACATGGAATTGGCAAGACATTTCCAATATGGACAATATAATTTGAAATAAAATTATACTTTTTCCTCTCTTTAAACTTTTTTTACAGTACCAGAGTGTAGCAAAGGAAGGGATCTACATTTTCATTTCTTTTCTATTTGTAGTGATTCATCTAATATCAAATATTACACATATATCTACTTATTAATTTATCATTCTCAATCTGATATGCATTCTTCCTGAAATGCAAAATGAGAAATTTAAGTAAATATTAGAACATTTATGGTTTATTTTTAGCAATTGTTATTTTCATACCCTCTATTATTTTTAATATGCACAAATTTACAAATATCACTAATGATACAAAACTATAAAAATTTTAGTCACTGTGAAAATAATTAGTGCAATTGGTTCTGTAGTGAAGGTATATGATCCTGAATTATTAGACTCGTACCTTCTAAAAGAAGGTGTTCAAAGCAAGAGGTTCTAATATATACTCTATTTTCATACTTAATTGGTCAAAATTTTTCTATATTTTAACTTGTTTAATACTTGGACATTTCTTTCTTTGTTCTCTCTTGTTGTAATTGTGTTTCTTCCCTGACGTGAGTATGTGTATGGATATATATGTTTGTGTCTATTTTTTTGCTATTGAGTGATAAAACCTTTTCTCGACATCCCACTTGTTCATCACTTTATCTCACTCACAGTAGAGAATTGACCTGGATAGGTCAAACATAAGGACTTTGCATAAGTCCAGCAACTATGGTAGACAAAGTGTTCGATGCCAAGCACATCAAGGTAACTTTGGACATAGTTTGATTTTCCATACTTTTCTTCCAGCTGCTCAGTGAGTCACCTCTTATAAGAATAATCTTGGGATTCCTTTTTACAGGAATTGAAGTGAATACCTTTATTGCACATCATTCAGTTCTTTACTTGTAGAAGTTCTCTGGTTTGGCTATCCCTAAAAGTACACTGGTAAAATCTAAATCTGGGCAGGGAAATTTGCCTTGGTTACGCAAAGGGAAGTTACCCTGAAATGCACCTGCACTCCTCTGAGTTCTAGGTTAATGTCAGGGACAAATAAAATGTGTTCCCTTGAATTTCTTTTGAGAATCTTAAGAATAAGAGAATAAGTTGGAGATGATCAAATTTGGGTGCATAATCTTCTCACTTATCCAGCAAACAACAAATATCTTTCTGAATTCCATTTTGTCAAATTATAACATATCTTGTACATATGAAATGCATTTAGCCACCACTCTAACTGCCATAGCAATTTGTATTCATTTTGGAAAAATACTTTTACTTTGCAAGTCCCATTTGGTGTCATTATTTTCTGACATAAAACATTGTTGGAAATGCATTCTGGGTATAACATACATCTGTCAGAGAAAATAGAAGAAAAGTGTATATATATATTTATATGCAAGTGTACAAATATATGTGTATATTATATTAATAAAGGAGACTCCAATAAGTGCAAAGCAAAAAGATTGACAGATTCGAAGAAATGTGGATCTCAGAGAAGAACAGTAGTAAAGTGGATAAAAGGAAATGGAGGAAGGCAGAATAATTATAATACTAAATCCTCTGCTCATTATATTTCTACCATTACAGCTTATCTTAACTTTAATATCTTTTATTCTTTTACTCTGGAAAGTCAGGAATCTTGAAATTTTGATTTAAGAATTCAAGTACTAAATTAGATAGGAAATAGAAATAAAATTGACTTTAAATAAAGTGCTATCCAATATTATAAAGCCTTTTATCCCCTCTTATTGATGATACCACAGTTTTCCAAAACTAACACCAACCCTTTTAATCATAAGTGAATAAAATATGTGTCTATATATGCATATGTGTTTGTTTGCTTTTTTGTGTGCGTATTAAATACAAGTGTCATTTGCCTTGAATAGGGAAAATAGATAAAAAATAATCATCAGGAAATGCAAATCAAAACCACAATGAGATATCACCTCACACCTGTTAAAATAGTTATTATAAAAAAAAGATAACAAGTATTGGTGAGTTTGTGGTGAAATTGGAACTCATATATGCTATTGGTGAGAATGTAAAATGGTGCAGCTGCTATGGAAAAAAGTATGGAGATTCTTCAAAAACTTTACAAGAAAACTACTATGATCTAGAAAATTCCACTTTTGAGTATATATCTAAATGTTGAATTCAGTAGCTTTTTTTGTTTTGGGGACACTAGCATGTTATATCACCCAGGCTAGAATGCAGTAGCATGATCATAGCTCACTGTAACCTTGAACTTCTAGGCTCAAGTAATCCTCCTGCCTCAGACTCCTGAGTAGCTGGGACTACAGGTGTGCACCACCACACTTAGCTAATTTTTTTTTGTAAAGACAGGGTCTGATTTGGTTGCCCAGGTTGGTCTTGAATTCCCCGCCTCAAGCAATCTTCCCACCTTGGCCTCCAGAAGTGCTGAGATTATAGGTGTGAGCCACCATGCCCAGCCAAAATCATGATCTTGAAAACATATCTGCACTCCCATATTTATATCATTATTTATAATAGCCAAGATATGGAAACAATCCAACAGAAAAATGGATTAAAAAATGTAATAATATTAAATAAAATATTCATCAGCCTTAAACAAAGAAGACATTATACTAAGTGAAATAAGCCAATCACAGAAGGACAAATATATATAAAAATATCTAAAATAATCACATTTATAAAAGCAAAAAATAGAATGGTGATTGCCAGGGGAAAAGTAGAAAATGGTGAACTCTTCATTGGATATGTAGTTGCAGTTATACAAGTTGAATAAATTCTAGAGATCTGCTTTACACAAAGTGCCTACAGTTAACAATACAGTATTGTACATTCAAAATTTTAAGAGGCCAGATTTATGTTGTGTGTTCTTACCACAAATAAATAAAAATAAAATAAAATAAAATAAAAGTAAGGAGACATAAGAAAACTTCTGGAAGTGATGGTTATGTTTATAATATTAATTGTGGTTTTATCATGGCTACATATGCAAATACAAAACCATCTAATTGTACACATTAAATATATGCAGTAATATTTCAATAAAGCTAAAATATTAAATAAATGTAAAAAAGTAGACCATTAATGAGAATTTTAGTACCAGCCAAAATAGATTCATTCCACTTCAAGTTTTCTTTCTGACTGGTTACAATTAAAATCTGTCAACAGATTACAAAAATAAACTCCCAAAGTACTCTGAAAAGTAATAATAGCAGGTAATTGGTAAGTAATGGAAGTGAAACTTGAAGAAACACCCATGCAGTAGTGGTGAGATGTTTTTTTCCTCCTCCTTTTCCCAAAGTCTTGATTCAATAGTGGGTTGAACCAGGGAATTGTATAGCAGGCATGGACATTAAGATCTCCAAGATAGTCTATTTTTTTTTCTAGTCAGAGAACTGAGAAAGAAAAATCTGCAAGCCAAAGAGTATAGAAAGAATCATCATCTTTTTGGTGTTTTCTGGTTTTTTTTTTCTATTTTTTTTCCTGTATCCTGGCTCAAAATCCAAAACAATGCTATCATGAAGGACTAGGCACCCAAAACTTTTTTTAAAAAAGTAAGTGGATAAAAAACATTTAAAAAGAAAAGAAAACTTATTGTGTGAAGAGAATTCCCATATTTTTTCCCCTTTCTTTTCTCTGGGAAAATTAGCTCAAGAGTTGGCCATTACACAGTTGTGTACAAAGCTAACACTAAAAGAACCCCATCACTCTAGCCAGAGGAGACAGGAAAAGGGTCTGTGGGGACAGAGAGAGAAAAGCTAAATAAATCAATCTCCTAACTCTGCATATGAACCAACATCATTCCTCCAAGCACTGAAAACGTAGGTTATACCCAAAACATTTTACTAAAGGCTTTCATAATTGAATTACAACACAAACAACTGCCCAAGTCTAAGAACGAACCCTAGTGGGATATAGGATGGACAGATCCAAAAAATATAACAAAGGAATTGATAACTGAAGTGACATTATAATCTATCACCCACAGTAAATGAGACAGAACTTACAGCATGAAGTTTACTAGATTGATTGCTTCTTAAAACAAACAAAGGAAAATAAAATCAATATTCTTCAGGGAATTTTAATAGAACCAGAATTTTGAAACATAATATTCATATTATCCATTATCCAACCCAAAATTACTTGGCACATCAGCAACCAGGATATCCAAACAATTCAAAAAGGAGCAGACAGTTAATAGTTCCCAAACCAAACATGACCCAGATATTGAAATTATTAAACAAAGAAATTAAAATATTTTTTATTATCTTCCATGAGATAAAAGTAAACACTATTGAAATAATATATATATAGAGAGAGAGATGCTATCAGCAGAGAAATAGAAACTAAATATGTAGATAAATGAAATAGAATTTTTCTCCAATAAAGTCATTTAGAATATGTCATTTAGAATACAAATAGTTGTAATGCATATGACAACTGAAATACAAACTGGAGGGTCAAGGAATCTACATACTATAGTTGTAATTCTTTAGTGTTTTACTTGATAAATTATATAGTTTAAGTAGAATGTAAAAAGTTAGGACAATCACTAAAATTATATTTTTAAAAAATGAAAATCTGATAGATAAATTAAAGTAGACTATTAAAACGAAATACAAATTATGCTAAAGAAGATAGGAAGCCAAAAGTAGAAGAATAAAAAGTAAATGAAACAAAGAGGAAAATAAAAAATGGTGGACTTAAATCTACCATATTAATAACCAAATTTAAGGTAAGTGGTCTAAATATACTAATTAAGAGATTTTAAAATTAGATTTAAAAAGAAAAGCAAGATAAGACTACACTCAGTTTATAAGAAACTCATTTTAACTAAAATGATATAGTAAAATTAAAAGAAAAATGAAAATGGAAAGGATATGCTATGTAAAAAGTAATTTATAAAACAAATTTCAGTGCCCTGTTTATAACATTGAAAGCAGTTTTCAGAACAAGGAACCCAACAACAGGACAAGATATATTTTTCTTAAGTGCACATGAAATATTCACTCAGATCACATTTTGAGCAACAAACACAAGCCTTTGGAATCTTAATATAATTGAAATAATATAAAAATATATTCTCTGACTGTAATTTAATTAAATTAGGGACCAATAAAAAAAACAAATCTGGAAGAGTCCCAAATATTTGGAAATAAATAATTTCCAAAGTTCTGATTGATTTTCCTCTATGCCAAAATGGAGGCATAGAGGAAAGTTGGCTTATTCCTCTCCTTCTACAGAAAAGCAAAAACAAATCTACAGTGCTAAGATCTACACCAGCAGCAACCAAGAGGTTGGGTATAAGGATGAGGTAGTATCCAGGACCACAGAGAAGTGAAAAACTCCAAGAAAATGTTCAGAGAATCAAACTTCCAGATCCATGACACTCCTCCTCACCCTAATTCTGCCAGGCACCAAATATGCAGAAAATCTTCCCCTAACTCATGGTTTCTACAATGGAAAAAGTGAAATTGAGGTACTCAACCATCTTCCCCACCTTCTTGGGTTCCCTGGCAGGAGACCTGTGCTTGCCTTAACTCCATAGGTAGCAACATGCTTGAAGGGAGAAATATCCATGAGGTAGAGACAGAGGGGTGTATAATAGCTACAAAAAATCCCCAAACAAACAAACAAACAAACAAAAAAACTGAGAACGGGAAAAAGACAAGGTTGCCCACTATCTCCTCTTCTATTCAACATAGTGCTGGAAGTCCT
>VBSM01002608.1:109188720-109204394 GCA_008086735.1 Cheirogaleus medius
AAAAAAAAACAAAAAAAAACTAGGAATCAATCTAACCAAAGTGAAAGATCTATACAAGAAAAACTATAAAACTCTGATGAAAAAATATAAGAGGACACAAAGAAATGGAAAGATATTCCATGCTCAAGAATTGGAAGAATTAATATTGTTAAAATGACATTACTACCTGAAGCAATATACAAAATCCCTATAAAACACCAATGATAGTCTTCAAATAAATTGAAAAAAATCCTAATATTTAAATTGAACCACAAATGACCCCAACTCAGAATAGCCAATGCAAACCTGAGCATAAACAAACAAACAAACAAACAAAAAAGCATACAATGAGGAAAGAACAGTCTTTTCAATAAATGGTACTGGGAAAACTGGGTAACTATACGGAGAAGAATGAAACCAGACCCCTGTACCTGACCATACATAAAAATCAAATCAAAATGGATAAAAGATTGAATCTAAAATCTGAAACTATGAAACTACTAGAAGAAAATGTTGGGAAAACCCTACAGGACTTTGGTCTGAAAAGTATTTTTTTGTAAGACCTCCAAAACACAGACAAACAAATCAGAAATAGATAATTAAGATTACATAAAGCTAAAAAGCTTCTGCACAGCAAAGGAAACAATAAACAAAGTGAAGGGACAAACCATTAAATGGGAAAAATATTTGCAAATTATCCATTTGGCAAGGAATTAATAACCAGAATAGATAAGGTGCTCAAACAACTCAATAGCAAAAATCAAATAATTCAATTAAAAATTGGCAAAAGATTTGAATAGACATTTTTCAAAAGAAAACATATGAATGGTCAACATATGAAAAACTACTCAACATCATTAATCACCAGAGAAATGCAAATCAAGACTACAATGTTATATCACTTCACCCCAGTTAAAATGGATTTTATCAAGAAGGTAGACAATAACAGACACTGTCAAGGATGTGGAAAAAGAGGAAGGTCTGTACACTGTCTTTGGAGAATGTAAATTAGTACAACCACTACAAAGAACAGCTGGAGGTTCCTTAAAAAACTAAAAATAGAACTACCATATGATTTAGCAATGCCACTACTGTGCATATATCCAAAAGAAAGGAAATCAATACATCAAAGACATATCTGCACTCCCATGTTTATTGCAGCACTATTCATAATAGCCAAAATATGGAATCAATCTAAGTGCCCATCAAGAGAAGAATGGATAAAGAAAATGTGGTATATATACACGATGGACTACTATTCAACCATAAAAAAGAGAAAAAATCCTGTCATTTGCAGCAACATGGATGGAACCGGAGGCCATTATGTTAAGTGAAATAAACCATGCACAGAAAGACTCATATGTGGAAGCTAAAAATGGATCTCATGAAAATAGAGAGCAGATTGATGGTTACCAGAAGCTGGGAATGGAATGGGGTGAGTGAGAAAATGAAAGGGAAAAAAGAATATAAATATATTTATTAACACCAAACTGTACACTTAAAAATGATAATCATGGTAAATTATATATGTATACTTTACTTCAATAAAAAATAAATTAAAAAATTCAAATAATCTATTGGCCAAAGAGGAAATCTTCTAGAAATTTAGGAAACATTTTTAATTAAATGAAAATCAAACTACAACATTTCAAATATTTAAGATGCAACTGAAAGTTATTAATGCAAATTTTATGGCACTAAATGCTAATATGGTAATTATGCTAATATGATAATGTTAATATGCTAATACGGTAATATGGTAATATAATAAAAGTCTGAAATAAAAAAACTAAACTTCAAAAGTAAGAAATGAAAAACAAAATGAGCAAAATAATCTCAAAATAAGCAGAAAGAAGGGAATGATAATAACAATAGCAAAATTCATTATTGAAATTGACAACTAAAAAACAAAATTGAGAAAAACCCAGTTTGGGAGTGATGGCTCACACCTGTAATCCCAGCGCTTTGGAATGCTGACATTGGATTGCCTGAGCTCAGGAGTTCCAGGCTGCAGTGAGCCATGATCATGCCACTGCACTCTAGCCTATATCTTAAAAAAGAAAGAAAATAAAAGAAATTTAAGAAAACAAACCACTCAACAAATGAGCAAAGAAAAATATAGGATTGGCAAATCAGAACAGGAAAAGATGTTTTTGTTCTGCACTACCAGTACTTAGTAAAATGCAAGTAAAATCCACAGGAAGATATACATACCCACTTAATAGAATTGACAAAATATAAACCTGACAATACCAAATCAAATGCTGGTTAGGATGTGGAACTGCTGGGACTTTCATGCTTTGCAAGTGGGACTGCAAAATAATACAGCCTCTGAAGAAAACAACGTGGCAGTTTGTAACACGTTTACTATATAACAGTCATAGTTATTTACCAACATGAAATGAATTCCATATTCACAAAAAAACCTGTACATGAATGCTAAAAGCAGCTTAATTTACAGCCATAAGGAAGAAAACTACCCAAATGTCCTTCAAGTAGATGGATAAACAAACTGTAGCACATCCATACACTGAAATACTACTCAAAAATAAAAAGAACACAACATTGATACAAACAACAAATGATGGATTCTAAATGCATTCATGTAAACAAAAAAAGTTAGACATGAAGGGTATATATATATATATATATAGTAGGATTCCATTCAAAAGAGAAAACTATAAATATGGAAAAAAGATCAGTGTTTGCCAGGTGTTTAGCTTATAGGGAGAGTGATCACAAGAAGATATTGTGATGGACGTTATTGGAGGTGATGGAACTGCTCTGAATTTTTATTGTGATAGTGGTTACAAACTTTATATATTTTTCAAAACTCAGACTTATATACCTAAAAGAGTGTATAAAATAAATTAAAAAGATGGAAAAGTAATGATGTAAAATAGTGATTTATAATTAATATAGCTATGCTTTTAAAAATAAACAAATGCATTGAAACAATACAGTTGGACTTGAATCAAAGGAATTAAAGAAGAGATTTTTGAAATGGAACTATAGAATAAAAACAGATTGTTTTATCTCCTCCCAAACCCCACTAAAGTGTAGACAGCAATGGGGAACATGTAAGGTGAACAATTTAATTAATGATTCTGACTTGAAAAAGTATCAAAGAAGAGAGTACAGTATCTGATCATTGGAAAAGACTGACCAAAGTTGGATTCTCTCATGTGTATGAGAAAGTAAGGTTCAGAAAAAAGCACAAGAATCAGCATCCTGATTCTGCATTAGACCCTAGGCAAGAGCAAGGTAAATTTCTCTCAGCGTTTATATGTTTAAAATTTTTATGTGTGTATACATACATGTACACTTTTTAAAAAAACAACTTTACTTTTGTCATTCTTTTTTTCTCCTCCCCTTTCATAGGCTTTAGTTTTTAGAGCAATTTTAGTGTCACAGCAAAGCTGAATGATAAATACAGTTTCCATATACTCCCGCATACACCACACACACATTCACAACCTCCACCCCATCAACAGCCCGTACCAGTCATATTTGTGTTACAATGGATGAACCTACATTGACACAACATCATCATCCCTACTCCACAATTTACATTAAGATCTACTCTTAGTGTTGCACACTCTATGGGCATTGACAAGTGTATGATGACATGTATCTACTATTACAGTATCACACAGAATAGGTTCACTACCTTAAAAATCCTCTCTATTCCACCTATTTAATCTCCCCCACCCTCTCAAACACCTGGCAAACCACTGGTCTTTTTACTATTAAATATCCCCATAGTTTTACCATTTCAAGATTGTGATAAAGTTGGAATCACACATAATGTGACCTTTTAGCTTCTGTCACAAGTAATATGCATTTTCAGTTTTTCCCATGTGTTTTCATGGTTTGATAGTTCATTTGTTTTCAGCAATGAATACTATTTCATTGTCTGGATGAGAGTTTATTCATTCACATACTGAAGGACATCTTGGTTGCTTCCAAATTTTGGCAGTTTTAAACAAAGCTGCTGTAAACATCCACGTGCAGGATTTTTGTGAGACATGAGTTTTCAATACTTTTGGGTAAATAACGAAGAGAGCAATTGTTAGATCTCTATGGTAAGAGTATGTTTAGTTTTGTAAGAAGTTGTCAAACTCTCTTCCAAAATGGATATGCTATTTCTCATTTCCATGAGCAATTAATGAGAATTCATGTTGCTCCACATGTTTGTTTGGTGTTGTCTGGGTTTTGGATTTTGGCTGTTCTAATAGGAATATAATGGTATCTTATTGCTGTTTTGATTTGCAATTCTTGAATGACATATGGTGTTGAGCATCTTCTTTACTTGCTTATTTGTCATCAGTAACTCTTCTTTGGCAAGATGTCTCTTACATCTTTTGCTGATTTTAATTGGGTTGTTTATTTTCTTATTGTTGTGTTTTAAGAGTTTTTTATACATTTTGGATAAGAATTCTGTAACCAATATAATTTACAAATATTTTCTCCTCGTCTGTGACTTGTCTTCTCATTCTCCTGACAGTGCCTTTCACCAGATCAAACACTTTTAATTTTAACAAAGTTCAACTTATTATTTATTTCATGGATCATACCTTTAGTACTGTATCTAAAAAGTCATCACCAACCCAAAGATCAATGATTTGTCCTTATGTTATTTTCTAGGAATTTTATAGTCTTGCATTCTACATTTAAATCTCTGATCCGTTTGGGCTGATTTTTGTGCAGGAAATATGATCTATGTATAGATTATTATTATTTTTGCATGTGTATGTCTAGTTATTTTTGCACTATTTCTTGAAAAGACTATCTTTTCTTTTTCCTTTTAATTTAATTTTTATTTATAATTGACATATAATTGTACATATTTATACACATGGGGTACAATGTGATGTTTCAATGCCTGTATATATAGTATAATGATTAAATTAGGATAATTACCATATCAATAACTTTAACCATTTATCATTTCTTTGTGTTAACAACATTCAAAATCTTCTCTTCTAGCTATCTTGAAATATACATTATATTGTTATTTGCTATATGTTGCTGTGTATTAGACCACCAAAGCTTATTCTTCTCTCTGACTGTAACTTTGTACCCATTGATCAACATCTCCTTGTCTCCTCCTCCCCTCTGTCACTATTTTCCTCTGATAACCACTATTCTACTCTCCACTTCTATGAAATATTGTTAGATTTCACAGATGAGTGATTTTATGCAGTATTTGTTTTTCTGTGCCTGTCTTATTTCACTTAAAATTATGTGCTCTAGGTTCATTCATTTTGCCACAGATGACAGGATTTCATTGTGTTTTGTGGCTGAATAGTATTCCATTGTGTGTGTGTGTGTGCATGTGTGTTTCACACTTTCTTTATTCATTCTTCTATACTGCAGATGGGCATTTAGGTTGATTCCATACCTTGGCTATTGTGAATAACACTGCAATAAACATGAAAGTGCAACTGTCAGACTGCTTTTGCTTCTTTTGAACATATACCCCATAATGGGATTTCTGGATCATGTGATAGCTCTATTTTCAATTTTTGGGAAAACCTACATACTGTTTTCCATAATGGCTATACTAATTTACATTACTACCAATAGTAATGTAAATTACTATTTACCAAATTCTGGATAAATACAGAGTTAGTTCCCTTTTCTCCATATGCTCATCAGTATTTGTTACTTTTTATCTTTTTGATAATAGCCTTTTTAACTGGGTTGAAGTAATCTCTCATTGTGTGTGTGTTTTTTTTTCATTTTCATTTCTCTTATGATTATCGATATTAAGTATTTTTCCATATATCTCTTAGCCATTGTGTATATGCTTTTGCTAAATGTCTATTTAGGTCATTTGTCAATTTTTCAATTGGATTATTTGTTTCTTTGCTATTGAGTTGTTGTAATTCCTTATATATTATGGTTGTTAACCCCTTGTCATATGTATAATTTGAAAATACTTTCTTCCATTCCATAGTTGTTTCTTCACTTCATTGATTGTTTCCTTTTTGCTGTGCAGAAACTTTTTGGTGTAATGCAGTCCCATTTGTCTATTTTTGTATTTTTTTCCCATGCTTTGAGGTCTTACTGAAAATATACTTGCCCTGTCTAATTTCATGAAGCATTATCCCTATGTTTTTATCTAGAAGTTTCATAGAAAACTATGAGCTTTCTCTATTGTATTGCCTTTGCTTCTTTGTCAAAGATCAGTTGACTATATTTGTGTGGGTCTTTTTCTAGGCACTTTAGTCTGTTCCATTGACCTAATTTTATATTCTTTTATTAATGTATTCTGTTTTGATTATTGTGCTTTATAGTACATTTTGAAGTTAGGTAATGTCAATTATCCAATTGTGTTCGTCTCCTTCGATATTGTGTTAACTATTCTGGGTCTTTTACTTCTTATACACTTTGGAATCAGTTTGTCAATATATAAAATATATTGCTGGGATTTTGTTTGTGATTGCATTGGATCTATAGATAAATTTGGGAAGAACTGACATCTGGACAATATCATGTGATCTTATCAATGAACACAGAAGCTCTATTGTCTTACTTTTATTAGAATTTGGTAGTTTTCCTCATATAGATCTTATTTTGTTAGATTTATATCTAAATATTTAATTTTGGGAGATGTTAATATAAATGGTATTACTATAAATTTTCATCTAATTTTAAATTACTATTGTTCATTGGTTGGTTTTATATATATAATTTTAAATGATAATAAAAATAGATAACATTTATTGAGAATTTTACTGTGTGTTAGACACTGTTTCAAACTCTTTATATGTGTCATCTCAATTTATATTGCCCCACTGAAGGAGCTATGCACTATTGCTTTCTTATTTTACAGATGAGGAAATTGTAAAATGGAAAAGGTAAATGGAAAAGCCAAAATAATTTGCCCTAATTCCCTCTGCCAGTAAGTGACAGACACAAGATTGGAACCTGAGAGCCCTAACTCCCAACCATTATGGTCTACCATGTCTACAGGCTACTCTAGGCCTGTAAGTACAGTTCTAAGATAATTAAACTACACAGCATGCTTGGATTGCATTGCTATTGAGGGAAGGATATGAAGTGAAAACAAGCAAACAAACCAATCCAGAATCACACATGAGAAGAGTTTTCTTAGATATGTTATCTGTGAAGCTCTGGATTCTAATCAACTTTAAATTTTAACTCTCTTAGCTGTATGTCAAATAGGTCCAGAGTTTAGAAAGTAATTTGTGGTGTATACATTAGAGCAAGGAAAGAGAAACTCACCATAATTTTGCTGTGTTATCAGACTTCAGACCACTTTAATAGTAGGTTTGACTGCCAGTTGTGTATATAAAAATATGTATTTCTGGATAAATATTTAATTTTATGGATTTTTTTTAAAACTGTGATGCTAAAGGAAGAATATTTTGTATCTTATGTAGGAGCAGAACATTGATGTTGCTACTTCCTTGGAAGCTAGAAATAGTAGATTGTCATAGGAGATGTAGCCATGATATCTGTGTGTAATTCACAATGTCAATTGGATTACTAATGAAGATTTTAACCTGAATAGTCTATGCCTTGCAGACTGTGTACTTCCAGTTGACTTAATAAATTTTCTTTGTGTTCTTCTGGCTTGGATAAGCATTTAATACATTGGATTAGTTAGGGGGCTTGACTAATTATTTGATAACTATGATTTTGATATATACTTGTTCATGGTTGTAATACTCCTTAGTGAATTAGCAGAAAAAAAAGGCACACCTTTTAAACAAGCAGAAATAGGTCTATATTTTAAATGTCAGAGGAAATTAAATGAGTGGAATAATGGTGTGCTGGGAAAGTAATTAATGAGAATTTGTTATACACATATAACACATGCACTAGCATACACAGAGACAATATAGATATGATAAAGAACATTGTAAATGTAAAAATAGGCTTAACATATGGATGAAAAATAATTCCACAAAAATAGGCCCACCCTCATTAGCCATTAGGGTATAAACAAAAAATCCTAAGCCCTCCAACCGACTGAGTCTATTCTCTTGGCCAAGGGGAACCCAAACCCAGAGAAACCTTAAAAACTGAGTTCCCAGCCCTAATTGGATGAGGGTCAGACACACCTTGTTATATTCACTCCTTTTTACAGTTGGACACAACAGACCAGCATAAATATTAAAATAGAATAAGACTGATGGAATGGACTCATGGTGGCAGTAAGATATGAAATTATAAACAAGACCTAATGCCATGCCAGGCAAGGGTTAAGTCACACACCCCGATACTTGAGGAATAAACCATCATCTAATTGCCAAAAAGCTTTTCTTTTTCTCTAGTAGCTAAACAAGCACTGGCCTCAAGATAAGCAATATTAAAACTATTGACACCTCACCCACTGCCATAACCACAGCTGTTCCACAAGCCATAACCACAGCTTTGATTGGACAAGAGACTGATTTCAGTAACTTTCTCTTGATAAGATCAGTGACCATGGACCCGTTCTTGCCAGTTTATAGATGCTGTGCACTTGAATGCCTTTGTGTTTTGAAAAGATCTTTTGAAACATAAGGCCTAATTGTAATACATTTCAACGTTAAGCCTCCACTTCAAGTTGAACATGGGTCACATGTAACAAGCATATTTATTTGATATGCATGCCTTAAGACCCTCTTCATGAATATTCATATATCTGCCTATAACCTGTGGTATATGCATACTTGGTCAACCCATTCATTATAAATCCCTGTTCCACTCTATCCCCCCAGAGTGCCTGCTACTCAGCTTTTGCCTAAGGGTACACTTCTCAGTTTGTCTAATGGCCACCTTGCAGGCTGTAACCCTAAAGTCTCCTTTCTAAGTTTATGAATTGTGTGATTTTTTTACGTTAACAAGGGAAATAAAAAATATGATCACGATGAGATATCATTAAATGACTACTAAAGAAACTAAAATCAAAACACTGGCAGCACCAAATGCTGTCAAGGATGAAGAGAAATAAGATCTATTGTTCGTGGAAGGGCCAAATGGCTGAGCCACCAAGGCAAGCAGTTTGGCAATTTTTAAACGTAACTAAATATATGTTTACCATATGACCCAGCAATTGCACACCTAGACAATTATATAGAAAAGTGAAAAGCTATGTCCACACAAAACGTGTAAACAAATGCTCACAGCAGCTTTTATTCATAACAGCCAAAAACTAGAAACTTCTAAAATGTCCCTCAGCAGATTAATGGATCCCATTCTCAGTAATAAAATAGAACAAACGATTGATGTCTGAAACCACTTGGGTGAGCATCAGGGCATTATACGGAGTGAAGGAATAAAAACCAGAGCCAGAGTTCTAGGAAAGGTAGTGGATTGAATTTATGCATTAATCTCTGTTCCTTCCTTAAAACTTATTACCACGATATAAAAAAAAAATTTTAAATGAATATAAATTCACTAAGTGAAAGAGAAGAAGAGAGGAGGGAAAAGTAATAGGATTTAGGAAGTGGGGGAAAAGATAAACAAGCATTGAATGACCTATTCTAGAGATCAAGATAGCAAATAATGGCATCAAAAATGCTGAATATTATTAGTTATTGAAAAAATGCAAAACTGGAAACACCGTTATATACCATTATATACCTGGCAAGATTGCCAAAATTAAAAGATTGTTAATAGCTAGTGCTGGATAGGATGTGGAATTCTAGCATTCATGTGGGAATGCTAAATAAGAAACAGTTTGACAATTTTTCATAATGGTAAACAAATAACCATGTAACCGAGCATAGTAGCTCTGTGTTAGGTTCCTGGGGCTGCTGTGACAAATTACTAAAAACTGGGTGGCTTAGAACAACATAAATTTGTTCCTTAATAGTTCTGGAGGCTTGAAGTTTACCTCTGCAGGCTCTAGGAAAGAATCCTCTCTTGTCTCTTCCTAGATTGTGGCCTTTGTCATCAGTCTTTGACATTCCTTATCTTAAGCCTGCATCACTCTGAACTTTAGCCTCCTTCTTCACATGGCCTTTTCCACTCTGCTGTCCTTTGCATGTTTGTCTAAAACTTCTTTTCTTGACAAGGACACCAGTCTTTGGATTTAGGGTTCACTGTAATCCAGCATGACCTCATTTAACTTGATTAAGTCTACAAAGATCCTATTTCCAAAAAAGACCACACTTTTGGAGGACACTATTTAAGCCAGGACAAGCTCTATTCGTAGTCACCCAAAATAGGAAGCAACTCAAATATCTTCCAAATGGAGAGTGAATAAATCTGCTGGGGCAAACTGAGAGAATTATCCTCAGTTCTGAAGAATTCATGACCTAACTAGAGACACAATTTTATAGCAACATTAACAGAAGAGCAAAAAAATTGTCAACAAGCTAATAATATGACTGATTTATTATTTAACAACCATTTTTTATGTAGTTATTACTAAATGCAAAGCACTATGAAGGGAAAAACAGAGATAAAATTTGTGTAAGGTAGAAATTCCTGACCTCAAAGGAACTTAAATTATGGTAGATAAAGCAGACTTTTTTTTTAAGAGAAATGAGTGAAATTGATCTTTGCAAGAAATTCTGATGATGGGTCGCATATGGAAATGCTAGTTTCAATGTTTCAAATTATGATTTGATTTCTATTCTACACAAAATACTACTGCCTCAATTCTGAACTCCACAATCTACCTTTTAAGAGTCTTCTTCAAAGGCTTCAATTTTTTATTGAATTTTATATCAACAAAGAGTTCCCATCCAGGCAACTTCTTTAATTCACACAGATATGCCTGGTTACTTTCACTTCATCTCTTTGATTTTGTTATTTCCTTTGCTTGAATCATCTCTGTCATCTCCTCAATTGCTCTCCAAATCCCAAAAGATTCCGTTTGAGTCACATCTTTCTTTACACAGCATCATTCTGAAAAAAATAATATAAATAGAATATTACACTTCTATCAGGCCTACCACTAACTTTCGTTGCGCCCAGAAAGGAGTAAAAATAAAAATGTACGTCTAAATGTAAACCATATATCTAAATATTTAAAGATGGAAATATAGTAAATAAACTCTTAAGGTGTTTCATATTCTATCCTCTTAAAACTGTTTTAAAACTGACAAAAATGTGAAAAATGTGTACAGCTTCAGTTGAATGACTAAAATAAGCAATATCTTAAGGAATCTGAGTGAATTATTTTTGAACATATCAGTGTGACCTTTTCCTGATCACTGGTAACATTTAGATAAGTAATAGAATACATTGACAGATCAGAAATTAGTACATTCTTGCTCCATGTAATTTATCTTTTTTACATTCATTTTGACAGAATTGCAAATTTATTATTACATTCAATATTTTACATAAATTTTGTTTTATTGAAAATAATGATAAATTGGATGAACTTTCTGAACCATCATGGATAAATTTTGCTCTCCTGAGGAAAATAAGCAATTGCTCCTTAAATTGGAAAATAAACAATGAATTTTACATATTCTCTTCAAACATTGGACAGGGATCAGTAAATACTATGGATAATTTCATTTTCACATACAAATAGCTATCACTTGTATCAAAATTTTCACTATCTTTAAAGCAAAATATAGCTCCATATAATAATGTTAAAAAAGATATCAGGCTCTATAAATGTTATGCCTACACATGCATATATGAAAATTTAGTATGAAGTATTAACTATTATAGAATGTTCCTCATCCTACATGTGCATCCAGTGTAAATGCTGAACTAAATTGTGAGAACCTCTGGCACCATGAATTGGAACACAATAAAAACTAACTTTTCTTTTTTCCCAAGAACTTCTACCACTCAAATTTTTCTTATAGTCTGAAGCAGTATTATCTCAGTAATATTGTCACAATTTACAAACTTGATGACATCAGGACACAGTTGCCAGAAAATAAAGAGCACGAGATGTGGAGAAGCATTCCCCTGGAGTCTAAGAATGTTGTTCATGACAGTGAAAATTGAAGGACCCAGATCACATCCTACCAGCAATGGGTGCCAGATCCCAAGGTACAGATCCCATGTGTTGTTCTTAACAAGTTGATTTCTTTGTATTTTTTGGTGATATACGAACCCTTCTATTAATATTATAAAACACAGGAGCTGGGAAAGGGGCCCCTCTTATCTGGGTCTAAAGTGACACTACATTTGATTATTATTTATTTTCCTCCCATTCTATGGTCATTGAAGTCAGAGCAAAAATACACAATTTTTTTTGTAAACTGTACTGTAAGGAAACTATTAAGTTATAATATTTTGCATATAACTCTTATTTAATAGGAAAATATGCCCGCATAAGTTGTTGATAAAAGTTATCTCTTCACTAAATTATTCACACTGTTTCAAGTTTAACCTTTTTGCTTTAGGTAATCAATATGTAGAAATGTATCCTAAATGGGGCAGTGCTCATTTGTGCCACTCACAAACTGTTCTCTAGCTCCCAGCAGGTGGAAGGGGCTGAGTGACATTATGGACAATGCATTCTGGATGAAAGTGATTTAACTACACACAAGGGATCCTAAAGGTCTCTTTTCCCAGGCTCCGCGGTTGGCAATGATCCAGGTAGTATATGTTCCATCAGTTGAGGTTCATGAGTGATGGGTAATTGCAACACCTTAACTAATTCACAATGGAAGTCTAGAGTCAACAAGAAATAAGCCCCTTCAATGCTCAATCTCTCTCTACCTCTCCCTCACTCCCTCCCTCCTCCCTCTCTCTCTTTTTCCCATTAATATCATGTGATGATTTCACTGTGCATGATTAATCATACTTTTCTGGATCAGGGCATCATTGATTTGTCTTTGATATAAAATAAATGTTAATCAGTGAGTGGCTTCGCCAGTTCTATAGGGAGGGGTTAATATATAAAAAACAGAATTTAACATTTGGTGGTATGTAGATCAAGAGAAGAGTAGAAAACAATGCCAAAAACAGTGCCTTTGTGGAAAATAGAGTATATAATAAATATTATTTTCTTGACATTTTTGCTAAGATAGATTCTTCATTCTGTCATATCAAATCTTCTAATTATTCCCATTGTTAAGAAGATGAAATAAAACAAAATCAAAATTTATCAAAATGCATATGGTTAAATAAAATGTTATTTTAAACAAGACAGAAAATTTACTTTAGCTAATTTTTCTGTTTCTTGTTTTCAAGAAAATAAAATAAAAATAAATAAATAAAATGCAATTCTATCACTTTTCTAAATATTATATAAATAATTACACATATAAATAAATCAGAATTATGTGCTAAATATAATAATCCAGTCAATTGTTAGCTATTACTAAAGAACAGAGTAAGGAAAAATATTTTGAATTTATCAAGACTATGGTCCGCACCTTAAAATACATGGTCATCTAAAAACATGACAATTTGGTTAAAAATTAAATACTATGGAAATATCTATCCCAAATTGTATATAATGAAAAATATAAATTCTAGAGAATATAATTTTCTCATTATTAATGAATTGGTATATAATGAAAGACAAAAAATAGCACACTAAGTGTCCTTAATCATCTTTTATTCTATTTTACTAGCTTATTTTCATTTAGCAATAATGTATAAAATAGTGCTAAATGGACTGCTTGTAATCTGTCATAAATTCTAAACATATTTACATTATAACAATATGACAGACTCAAATGTTAGATGAAGAAACAATTTTAATTTTTATTTCTAAGGCTTCAGACTTCCCTACAAACTTATTTCTAGAGATACTAATAATACGCAATGAGAGTGGAACCTCACCAACGCTGTATCTTCCATACATTCTAAAGTTATGGCTTTATTCATCCACTTATTTCCTTTACAACATAGAAAGAGGCCACTTACAAAAAATAAGTCATGATACTTTTGTTGGGAGAAACTTCCAAAAAACAAGTTTTATGATACATTACTCTTGTATAATGAAAGAAAACACAGCAAAACTATCTTGGGAATTGAGGAACACGGATCACATAATTACTGTAAAAAATTCAGAAGTAGCTGGAGTGACACTTCATTTTTTTCTGAAGCACAAACATTCTCATGTGGATTTTGTTTCTTTTTTCATGTTTTGACACCCCTTTTCTGTTGTTTGACTCCATTCTCAGATAAGATTTTATCTTATATTCAACAAATTACCTATAGATCCACAGTATTCCTGGCTTTACATTGTCCTAGGTTCAAGTTGCAATGATGAAAAAAATAAAAAATAAACAAAGTCTGCTTCATCTAAACCAGCAAAGATACAGCATATTTTGATCAGGAAGGTATAAAGAGTCTACATACAAATAAAAATAGAACATCTCTTTGTGATTCTATGAAAAATGCATGACAAATTTTTGCACTTTTAATTCCATCAAACTTGGATAACTCCAAATCTGTTTATCAATCATTAACTGTAACTATGTCCACAGATAGACGTGTGTATTTATGTGGGTGATGAAATGCATGAGTAAAATCTGTCAAAACTTGGATTTCCTTATTCATTAATAATTTCCCATAGAACTTCTTTCCCAGTCTCTTCATTTCATGAATTATAATGATATAAATTATCATGTATGTTGTACTTGCAGTTTTAGGGGATGTTATAAGAAATTAAGAAGGCCCTTGGGGTATTAAAAGTATGGAATTAGGCACAAAGATGCAAAGTATGAAAATATCTACATTAAAAATTGCCCACTTTTCTGTTTAATCCATGGAGCTGTCTTTTGTAGATGACAACTTCTTTTTATAATGTCTGGGACTGCTCAAATGTGAGGAGGAATTTGCCATGACATTTGTTCCTTGTGGAAAATGAAATTAGTCTAATGATTTTTATATTAGGCAATTATATCATTTAATGAATCTAGAAAAGAGAATTTTAACCAATTCAATTGATAAAAAATTGCAAATATTTCATTTCATTTCATTTTGTATCTCAAGTGAGCAGAAGTATCAGAAGAGAGAATGCTCTACATGAGACAGAGAATCAGGACAAACACAATTAATACTAATACACCAGATTGGTTGCTACACTGGCAAATACCAGCATAGCAGATAGAGAATTTTGTCAAAATCATGGCACAAGAAATAAAATTAAAAACACTGGTAATTTTTTCTTTTTTTCTTAAACTTAAGGGTACAAATTAATATTCCCTAATATAAATATTAATAGGACAAAACAGTTTTCACTATAAAACTTACAAGGTACAAAGTCATTTCTAAAGGGGAAATAACCTGCTGAAAATGGCTATGTGTATTTAGACACAATTTAAATTCATGTACTAGAACTATGCTGTTCAAAATGAAAGCCAAAGGCCACCAGTGAATAACGAACACATGAAATGTGCCTAATGTGACTAATAGAATTTTAAATTTAAGTTGTTATTTGATCAGTAAACATTTAACATGGTTACTCAATTCAGTTACTAGAAAATGGTGAAGTATGTTTGGAACACGAGCAGGTAAAGCTACTTTTTCAACTCTTAATTTAATTTAATTTAAAATTATATTATATATTCCTGATGGAAATTTAGTACTGGAATTGAAATGTGTAAACATTTCAAATAGTAAAAAAAGGTAAAATATTTTATAAACACTTTTATATTGATTACATGTGGAGTGCCATTTTGACTATGTTGGGTTAGTCAAAATCACTGTTAAAATACTTACTTATGGCCCAAAGGCAATCACAACAGCAACAAAAATAAACAAATGGGACCTGATCAAATAAAAAAGCTTCTGCACAG
>VBSM01002608.1:109204494-109240469 GCA_008086735.1 Cheirogaleus medius
CTGTAATATTTGTACCCCCATAATATGCTGAAATTAAAAAAATAAATTAATTAAAAAAATACTTACTTATTGTACACTTAATAGAAAATAATAACATAAGATATATGTATTATATATTTTCAATGTTTCCTTTCACTTTTTTAATGTAGCTACCAGAATATTTAAAATTATGTATGTCTTGCATTATACTTTTATTAGACAACACTGTTCTGAAATGATATATGGTACCTATCTTATACCTGAAACTAATTTTCCTATCTCCCTCCTTTCCTCCCTCCCTCTTACCTTTCTTTTTCTCCTTGAATTAAATTATTAAATATACTCTAAGGTACTTAAACAGAGTGTCCTTATTTTAATTACCTCACATTTTCTTACTGCTTTCTCAACACCCCCAACCAAAACCAGTTTTCCTTCAAAGCATGTAACACAATGAAGAGCATCTGTGTTTATATTCATTGACTACTTTTTAATTTCTAATTTAGTAAGAAAATGATACAACCAAATCTTGGGCCAACTTTTATTTGTCTAAAATCTTTTACCTAAAAACAAACAAACAGAAAAAAATTATTTGGAAAATGATTTTTGAAAGAAATTATGAAATTGATTTTTAAATGTAATTTTAGCATTTTTAATATTGTCTCCTATATTCCAGTATTAGTAAGATCCACATTAAGACCTCTATCTATTTCCCATTAGATCAAACTTATATAGTCACATGGGTTGAATACAATTAAGCAGAAAGGAAACAACTTCTTCCTTTGAATCTTAATTCAGCAATGTTTTCTTTTTCATTTTTTTTCCAAAATATCATATAATAACATTATTTTTTTGGTGCAGAATTCTAGGATTTTAATACATCTATAGATTCTGTGGCTACCACCACAATCAAGACACAGAACAATAAAAACATTACGAATGCTTGTTGCTGTCCCTTGATAGTCACATTCTCACCTAACCCAATCCCAACACTTGGAAAACACTGATCTATTCTCTACCATTAGCATTTTATCTTTTTAAAGAATGGTATACAAATGGACTCATACAATATTTGAACTGGGATTTTTTTCATTTAGCATCTGTGTCTGAGATTCACCTAAGTTGCTGAATGTATCGGTAATTTGTTGAGTTTAATTTCTGAGTAGTATCCCATTGTGTGGATGTATCACATTTGTTTATCTGTTCACCCATAGAATATTTGGATTTTGCAGTTTTGGGCAATTATGAATAGGTGATTTCTTACAAAGTTAAATGTGTACTTACCATATGATCCAGGAATCCCACTTGGAAGTATTAACACTAGACAAAAAATGTATGTCCACACAAAAATTCTGCACACAGATGTTTTTATTTCCAAATGTTTATTGACGTTTCCATTATATTTCAGTTATTCATTTCTAGTTTAATTTCATTTTAAATTGATCATTTATTTTGTATGCTTTCAATTCTTTTAAATTTAAGGTTTGTTCTATGCCAAGGATATGGTGTGTATAGGTGAATGATTCATGTGCACATGAGAAAAAGGCAAATATTCTACTGTTGCCTGGTGGTGTATTCTACAGATGCCAATTTGATCCATTTGGTTGATGTTATTTTGTACTTCTGCATTTTTTATTAGTTTATTTCTATTATTTCTATCTATTACTGAGAAAGGAGTGTTGAAGCCATGTTTTATAAATGAAGACTATTTGGCTTGCTGAAAAGTATATAAAGAAATGCATCCTCACATATAATTTTGTAGTGAGTAAATTATGTTTGGGAAAAGTTTTCCACATTCCACCTATTGACCTACATTTGTATAAATAAACTAATGAGTCATGCTGCTGCATTCAAGATTAAAATATATTGTAATATATTTCCTATTATAACAACATTCTATTTTTTTTCTCCAAATATCATTGAGCAAAGTCAACCTGATTACTTTTTTTTGCATGTCACATAAGTAGAGGTGTTGCACTTTGCCATAGGAAGAGTGAGAATTCTGTAAGTTCAAGAAGGGGACATGTTTGAAGAATTTAGACCCAGAAACAATAGAATTTGAGTTCCAGAAATGTGGAATATGAGTTGTACTTTGATTAAAAAGAGAAAATTTTAAATAGTACAAGACAGTAAACTTGACAGACTATTTTTTTACCAAATTTGAATACAATTACAATATTTAAATTACTCTCTCATAAGAAGAATATGCAAATAAATCTCAGTATTCTAATTTTTTTAACATCTCTCTTCATTTTGCTTCTACGATTGCCTTTTTTCCACAATTAAAGATAGCACCCAAGTGAGACAGGTGTCCCCTCATACAAGTCACCCTTTAAGCCATGAATCAAAATACTAACGGCCCTAGTGACTCTTTCCTGTGTTTTTAAATTGCTGACTCTTTAAAGAGTTCTCCATAGGAGAAGTTACTTTCCTACTCAGCAATGGGATGGAGTTGTTAATGAATAAGTTAGATAGCATTCTCCACATTTTAATTACATTTGGAGGAGCTGATGCATAAACTCATTATTGACTCAGGATCCCTGAGTTTAAAGTAGTTTGCAAGGTATTTCTAAATAATGTTTAAATTGTACCTCTTTCATGTCACTACAATTATTTTCAAAGTGCCCATATTTTACCCTGTATTTCTCCTCTAATTTCTCTCTTTGCATTTCCAAACAGCTGTTTCTTCTCCTTTCAACTGCTCTTGTTTCATAAGCACCACTAATGAGCCAGTGAGAAGTCTACTGAATCCCCACAAGCTATAATAAATGTAAGACAGAATTTTAAAACTTACTTTTCTTTGTACCTCATTTAAATTTTAAATCCAAAATTAAACATACATGTGCGCACACACACATAGACACAGATTATTAAAGCTAATTTTCCTTGTTGTACTCCTTTGCATAAAAAACAATGCTTGGTTTGTCTGCATGTATATTAACACATACTATTTTGTAAAGAATAATGAATACACAAAATTTAAATAAAATAAATTCAAATGGGTCATGCGTACATAGAAATTTTCCATTTAAGAGTGTAAAAATCAAGCTCTGACTCGAGAGGGGAGGAGGCAAGGGCAATATACATAACTTTAACATGTACCCCCAAAATATACTGAAAAATAATCAGGCAGTTGACTACATATAATGATATAAGTATTGATATTCTTTGTATAGACCCAGATTTATGCAACACAATATGACATCTCTTCTCTTCTCTTCTTGAAGTCCCATGGCCAAGCTTTTTTATTTGGCTCTTCTCTTAATCTTTAAAGTCTCTTACTACATTTATATATTTTCCATTCATTGCCATTCTTAATTTATTTGTGTAATTAACTTTAGCATATCATAGGTAACACATTTAGGATCACCTTAATTCTGACATCTTCAAACCTCCACACAAATTGTTGTCTTTTGATTTCTAGCTACTCAAAACATGGTTAGAATTAATTGCCTCATTTTGAACACTATCCTGATTCCAAAATGGCAACTTTTTGAAGATCCCTACCATAATTGCCACTTGGATGTACACCTGATGCCTTACAGACAAGAAGAAAAATTCTGATTTGCATAAGCATGATAGACTTTATCTTCTTTGGCCATTGAGGGCGAGATATTGTGTAGTTTCAGTATTTGAGCAAGTATTGACAAGTGTGTTAGTGGAAAACTGTAAGATGAATGCAGAAATACACGAAATGTAGATGAACACACAGTGGAATGAGAGCATAGAAAAGGAGTGCAATATGAGTGAGCAATGATGAAGGGACACTGGTGCCAAAATGTAAAGACTTTAGAAATCAACATTCCTATCTTGCAACAATAAAAGCCTGGATGAACTGAAAATTAATGTGCCTTCTGGGACCCATTAGGGAACTAAGTTTCTAGGACTATATGCCATCCTAAAACATGGAGATACATGCACAAAAGGAAAGTCACAGCTGAGATTTTCCCACATCGGGCAGAAACTGCTGTACCATAAGCTGCTAGGGTAACTTAGATGGTAATCTTTTGAATTCCTGGAGGCTGAGTGTGGGTGAGCATGAGAGAGAGATACTCACAGGCACTTCAGACTCAGGAGAACCCCAACACTTTCATGCAATTTATGTTTAGGAGCTCCATCAACATCTCACAGTCAAGATCCCAGAAGAGTGCACTAAGTTGCTGGCAGGTGAAAGAGAAGAGTAATCGTTGTGAAATACAGCCTGAGCCTTCTTCACAACACAGACCTAGTCTCCTTGGGGGAAAAAATACTTTGTGAGTCTTATCACAGCTGAAGAAAGGCATTTCTGCTTCTCTAGAATCTTCTAGACTTCTTTTCTTACTAGGAAGTAGTGTGTGTGTGTGTGTGTGTGTGTGTGTGTGTACACATAGTTAACAGGAGTCAGCATTTCAAGAAAATAGATTCAGAACACAAAAGCCACATAACACAGTAAGGAGAAAGGGGAAAAAAGCTATATAATTGGATACACTATTATGAAGGTAACATCCCAGAGACAGACAGATATACACTAAAATACTACAGCTTAAGCATGATATTAAAGAATTAATCTACACTTTACTATGTGCCAACAAAACTTCCATATAATAACAGAGGATTACAGATGAAAAAGCTGCAAGATGCAGACTATCTCTGAGGAGGAGTACTTAGGGAACTCCAGACAACAGAAGAGAAGACAAAAAAGTACACTGGGAGAATTTGAAACCTCAAGATCTGACAGCTACAGTAAGCATTAAACATAGCTCAGCTCCTTGACATATTTAAATAAATCCTCACACTAAAAGCCTATTTACCCTAATTCCCAGCACCTGGTACATGCTTATATTTCAACAAAAAGTTACAAGGCATGCCAAAAGGGAAGATAAAACACAGTCTAAAGAGACAAGCAATTATGAGAACCAGATTTCAATGTGACACAGAAGTTGAATTTATTAGACAGGGAATTTAAAATAACTATGATTAATATGTTAAGGGCTCTAATAGAAAAAGTAGGTAACATGCAAGACTAGCTGAGTAATATCAGCAGAGATCTCAAAACTCTAAAAAATAATCAAAAGGAAATTCTAAAAATCAAAAACACTGAAGAGAAATAAAGAATGTCTTCAATGGGCTTATCAATAGTTTAGATTCAACTGCAAAAATAATTGGTGAGCTTGAAGATTTGTTGATATAAATTTCCCAAAGTGAAATGTAAATATGAACAGGAATACAAAATAAAAACAAAAAGTGACATAAAGTAACGGTGGAACAATTTCAAAAGATGTAGTATGTAATTTGAAAACAAGAAGAGTATAATGAAGCAGAAGAAACATTTGAACTATAATAGCCAAGAACTTCTAAAAATTAATGACAGTCATTAGACCACAGATCCTGTAATCTCAGGCAACAAAGACCAAAGAAAGCCACAGTTATGCATATCATATTCAAACTGTAGAAAACCAAAGACAGAGAACAAATCTTGAAGAAGCCAGAGGCAAAAACTCATTTTATTTATTAATATAAAGGAAAAAGTATAATTATATTACAGACTCATACATATTTTCAAGTTCATATGAACATTCAACAAGATAGACCACATTCTGGGCCATAACACATAAACTATAAAATTTATAGCACTACATACATATATAGAAAAGAAAGAACCTAAATCAAAAACCTGAGCTTCCACATTAGAAATTTAAAGAAAGAGAATTTAAGCCTTATATAAGTAAAATAAAAGATATTTTAAGCCCATAAATTTGATAACTTAAATGAAATGGAATTTAAAAACACAAAATACCAAAACTCACACAAGGTGAAATAAATAACTTGAATAAACCTATGTCTATTACTGAAATTTAATCAATAATTAATAACCTCTTTGAAAAAATCACCAGGCCCAGATATATTTAAAATTGAATTTCTTAAAACATTTAAAGAAGAAACAATACCAATTTTCAACCATCTCTTCCAAAAATAGAAGCAGATGGATCAATATCTAACTCATTCTATCAAGTCAACATTACACTGAAGCACAAACCAGAAAAAGATATTATAAGAAGAAAAATTATAAACTAATATCTCTCAAGAGATGCAGAAGCACCAAATAAAAAGAAACCTGGCATTCCTGTTATCCCTGGTCCTCATTTTCTTAATCTTCTTTTGTCCTTGCTCATAATCATTTATATAAGTAAATAATATACATATATGAGCTTCATATACTGAAAAAATTCAATGTTAGAGTTAATTCCATTAAAAATAAATATTCAGTTTCTAGAGTTATAAATTAACACCTAAAAGAGTTAGCAAAAAATAAAATCACCATATTCATCATTGCTGCTTCTCACTGTAATAACATAGAAATTGAAGTCAAAGCAATAATGTTAACAACTCTGATTACAACATGGTCTGAAGAAAGGTGTAACCTGATTGTATGAATGTGACTCTGCTACTTACAAGCTATATAAACTCAGACAAATTAATTCATATTCTTTAGCCTTTTTTTCTCATTTTTAAATGGATATATTATTAATAATAGCACTCAAGTTATAGAGTTACTGTGATGATTAAAAAAAAATAACTCCCCAAAAGCTCTCATGACAGTGTGTAGCTCATAAATATAACAAATAAATTTGCTGACATAATTACTATTTTCATTATTATTATGGGAGATGGAGTAGAAGAAATATGCAACCCTGCTTATGCTCAATTCTATATTGAGGATCTGGCCTACTACTAGGGAAAGGGAACAGTCCAAAGTCCATAGTGATCACATCCAATGAATAAAAATTAATTTTTCTTATGTTTATTTGATCAATTTAATAACTAACTCTTTTAAGGCCAGATGTAGGATGCCTAATAAAGTCAGTTCTATTTATGGCTTTCTCATTTTTATTTGGTATCTTTTCAAGTCTACACCATATTCAATTCTAGGTTTTCTCTTCTATCTTCTTTTACCAAAAGTGGCATCTGTGTTCAAAAGAAATCAAATAACTTCAGGATGACAGAGATAGCAAAGTGTGTGACTCATGGCTACTTCTTTGTAGTTATCAGAATGGATGGACTTAGTTCTACTGGTCTGTGCTTTTTACTGTGATTCCTTTTAAGAGATGGGACTCCCTGATGACTAGGCTCCCCTTCTAACTCAGCCTCCTGTCTAAATGTCCTGCTATTGGTGTTCCTCTGAGGTTTCAACATTGCCATCTTTGTCTCTAGCTAAAAACCCACTCTATAATTGCTTTCATCTGTGAAATTCTTTGTATCTGGTGGCATTTTGGTGGCCATGTTGTACTCGCTCCCAGCTCATATTTAGGTACAGGGAATTAGGCTTTCCCACAAATCTCTTCAAAGACTTGAAAAAAAATTCAGAGGTGGTTTCTAGCCATTGTTATGTCCAGATCTGCCTTGCCATCATGTTCCTTGATTGCACTATTTGTGTTGAGTTGGGGAACACAGCAAGGCTGGTAATAATGAAAGCATCATGGAGGAAGCAGCCTCTCAACTATCTTGCTTTCTGGCCAAAATATTAAAGGACATTCAGAAAGAGTAAAAATGTACTAACATACCCTATGATGAAATACTGATAAATTGTATATGCACATATATATGTATTTATGTCCATAGTCTCTTTTCCACAGGCTTGTAGAGACTGGTGATTGTAAGAACTCTCACTTCCAGGAGGTTAAAGCAGTCTTGCTCTCTCTCAGGGCAGCCCTGAATAATAGTTTTGATCTGTTGGTACAGATCAGAACAAAAGCTGGGTCTCGGCTCAGGATTGCAGATAATGACAGGATCTGCTGAAGCTAGTGTAGGAAATGATCTGATCTGTTTCTAGGGAGCTGAATCAAGCATGTGATTCCCTGCTCTCCACCTAAGTGTTCTGACCCAGGGTTCCCAGGTGGTCCTACATGCCTCCCAATCTAATGGAGAGGAGGGAAGGAACACCAGGGTCTGTTGTCTTATGAACTCAGCCTGCCTAGACACCTGCTCTGGTGATTGTAGGCAGCTAATTTTAAGCCAAAGTAAGGCCTCTTGTCTACCTCGTCAGGACAGGGGCTATAATTTTTTCCATACTCCTGGCCTCCTGTATGCATCTCACACTCCTGGGCTCTCAGCTCTGAATCCTCTAGACTAGAAACAAGTCCTAATTTCACCTTGCTTTCATGTAATATTCATTTGGTAACCAAATTTTCAAAAAGCTTTTTCACAACACCAAAACATAAAATAAAATATCTATGTTCCAGGTGTGTGTGTGTGTGTGTGTGTGTGAGAGAGAGAGAGAGAGAGAGAGAGAGAGAGATTGAGAGAGATATGTAGGGGGATCTCTAAAGCAACAGTACTCAAATTGTGGTCTGGGGAACCCTGAAGTTTCCTAAGATCCTTTCCAGGGTCTGTGAGAGCAGACTACTTTCATTATAATACTACTTTTATTATAATACTAAGGTATTGTGTTCCTTTTAACTGGAATTTTGCAGAAGCTACATGTCATGTGATGACAACACTCTTATGGCAGTTTATGTATTCTTGTGTTTTAAATAATTTCTCAGTTTAAATTTCATATATATATATATATGCCATATAATAAAACTTTTGGGGATATATAATAATTTTTAAAGAAGAAAAAGGCCTCTGCGATCAAAGAGATTGAGAACCCCTGATCCAAATCACGTCCCCGGAACGGGCATGCTTGCCCAGACTGAGGTGGGGCTAGTTATTTTCCCTAAGGTGTCCTTGCACATTTTGTCCCTTTCCCACCCAGCAGTAGCCCAGTGGTGTGAGTTGAAGGGAAGCCCTCCCATATTATTTTCTTGTCTATCCAATTATTCTTCCTCCCTTCTACCAAATTCCAAGGCTATTTTAGGTTGGGACAAGAGCCAGTCATGATGACAGAAAAGAAAGTTCATCATCTGAATTGTTCCTATTTTAAAAATCTTCTCCATCTCACATCTGAATACTTGATGTTTTTTATTTAAAGACCAAGAATTTAATGTCTTGATTTACCAATCCCCTACCTCCCAATGTTTGTAAATGGAAATTCCACTATTTAATGTCCAAAGGAGGGCATTGTGTGTGTGTTCAAAGGAGTGATAATTAATAACTTTAAGGTAATAATATGAGAGACTCACCTGAAACAACTCTAATTACATCTTCCCCATTTACATTATGTTGGTTGTTGGATTTTCTTGAGTGGGAAAGAGAGATGGAAGAACAGAAGAGGGTTCTGTGAATATCTCTTGTTGTATCACTAAAAAAAATAATAAAAGCTTCAAAACTCTTTCCTTGGCCAGCAAGGTTTTCAGCAGAGTTGTCAGACAGGGAAGATTCTGATGGAAAGTGCAGATGCCTGGGAGTCAGGGGCCAAGCCGCAACCATTGTACACAGTAGCTTTCTGACCATCAGCTACTCAGTATAAAGTGTAAATAACACCCACTTTACTTGCTAGAAAGAGACATTTTTGAAGAAGAAATGTGTTAAGCCAAGTGAAATTTCTCTGAAGAATAAAAATTGATCTTTAAACTGCACCCTACATATCACTAACATTTTTAGGATGGCTTTTTAAAATTTAGGACATAAAATCATAATTAAAGTCTCTTAGATGACTTTGTAGAGATTGTAAATAAGTCTTAAAACTCAGTTATCCTTGAGCACTTAGATAATCTGTTATATGAAATTTATATGTGTTATTTTATACAAACCTGTAAGATAGAAAAAATTGTATAAATTATTTTAATAACACTATAAATGAATAGAAAACAACACCTTTTATACACTAACCAGGAATATCAAACGCAATTTATATGTTTTATCTTTATTCACAGACAATTAGAAAGCCTAAATATCTTGTGAAAAAGTTATACGTTGTAGGAACATTGCGTATATTGCGTTTTCTGGTGTTGCTACTCACATAGTTCAATATTTTATTGTTTATAAACAATAAAAAGCATAGCTTATGAAAAGCCCTTTGAAAAACCATAGTTTTATTTATTTAAGGATTAGTTCTCATCAGTACAGATTATTCACATTTTAGCACAGTTTATAGGTCTTAGAAATTGCTTGTGTAAACCATGCCATTCCTAGAGCCATCAGACTTGAAATTTAGGGGCATCATAAAACATGTTATGCCATTGGACGGGTTCAAATATATAATACAGAAATCCTTTATGTTCTGTCTTTCGCAGTGCTGGCAATTTGGACCACATATTCTCATCGATACTGAAGTTGGATTGAAAACTCAGCCTATACAACTTGCCATCATATTTTGAAAATAACAGGAAATTGGTCTAGGAACCTCCATAATTATTGCTGGTGTAAACACATAACACACACAGATATATTGATTACTTCCGATTTTTTCTCTCTTGTTGCTTTACAGCTCAAACACCATAATTAGCTACTTATTCCCTTGGTTTAAAATTTTCTTCCCAACTAAAGTACAAGATGAACCTGAAAGTAACAACGTGGCACGTGAAAGTGACATATGAGAAGCATTTTTACTCTAATATAAAGAAGTCCATCAGTTCAGCAGTTCCATTCCTTGAACAAGTTTGATACTAGGAGATGATGAGACCTCAAAGGACAAACAATGCTTCATCAGTGGAGGTAAAGTCACTGCTGAGAAAATGACAAAGAAAAATGCTGAGGACCCTTCCAAGTCACGTACCCTCTGGACTTTGAAGAGATTTGTTGCATAAGCACCAATTTTTACAGTTGGGAAAACTACATTTACAGTTATGCACATTACTAAGCCCCATGAAGAATGCAAATTATCTCATAGTCTAATGCTAAACAAGTTTTAATATACTACTTATTTATTTATTGGTTAAAATTCTACTGACTGAGTTTCCTGGCCATGTCCAAAAAAAATTATTGAGTGTAGTAAAATGCTAAGTTGAAAACTAGCTTAATTCAAGAGAGTTGATGAGCAATGGGAGACTCCAGGGGAAGTAGCAGGACTGTTATATAGTTCTCACTGTTGCTCTAATTGGCTGTGAGAGTCTCAGAATTCTCATTTATAAATGAGCCTTCTTGAAATTTTTACAATTAGATTATCGTACTTGGATTTGAAGGAGCTGGCTCTAATAATTTTATAATTCTTTGATTTTCTCTGTTTTCAGCAAAATATTTTCTGTGCTCAGATTTAAAATGGAAAAAAATCTATAGGGGTTAATATAATCTCATGTTGCCTTTGTATGAGTAATTATTTATATTATAATATATAAAAGCCTCAGAAGTGAGCGCCTAGTGAAATTAATCAGTGAGGAGAACAAAAGGGTAGTTCTGTATTTTAAAATAAAAGCTTACGGAGAACACATAAACTCTGCCTTTATTTATGGTATTTATTATGTTCCCGGAATCTGTTTAAATAATTCTTACCGGAACACATCATACAAACAAGCATTCCAGAACCTATGTCAACCAGTATAAGCAACTCTGTAAGAACATCAGGCACATCATGTTTGAAGGTGATCTCAAGAGAGCAGAGCACGTGAGGGATTATGAGTCTTCATTTCAGAAAGTGATTTATGCTAAGCAGAGTTATTTTCAGTAATGAGCTTTTATATTCAATTATATTTATTTAAATATAATGATTATGTAAAATACATCTCTATTGGTTTACTCTGAGTTCCTTAAATCCTTTAAACTTTTCTAATGTCGCACTTCTTAGATACAAAGGAAAAACTCAGCATCTGCCTGTACTAAGCAATCACACACTCAAGACCCTACCTCTCTGAATTCAATCCTTTTACTTTCAACTATATTATATTTAAAACACACAAAAACATAATAATAAAAGCAATACAGATTTTGCAGAATTTTTCACTATAATGCTTATCTCAAACTACACTTCCCCTAGTAGTGTGTAAAAGTTTCTATTGCTCTATACCTTTACCAATATTTGTTAATGTTAGAATTTTATATTTTCTCAATATATTGGTTTATAAAAAAGTTGTATTTCATTACTATTTATTTTGCATATTCTTGATTGCTAAATAGAGAAATAATTTTATATGTGGCCATTGTGCCATTTTGGGTTTTTATTAGGTTTAATACTTCCTGTATATTTGCAGGTGAATTGTTTGCCTTTTTCCTATTGATTATGTTATTTATGAGGCTACATATAAATATGTATGTCTATATATATATGTGTGTGTGTGTACATTTTAAACACCAAATCCAGATGACAGAGATGCATTTTGAATTCCAGGGCCTGAATTTCTATGTGTTTTCCATGTGAATTTAAGAAAACAAGAAGTTCCTTGGTTGTCTCACTTTGCTAGTAGAAACTCATTTTCCTATCCTATTCTTTCATTGAATGCAGAACATTCTGAGATCTGCCTTTACGTGGAGTTTTCAGTTCCAGCTTTCTACTTTTGAAGAAGAGTCCAAGGTTTATTAACAGTCCAGTAGCTGTAGTTATTAATAAAAACCAAATTTCTATTCCTGGTATTGGCAAATGCCTTCAGGTTTATCTCCCAGTTTTTCATCTTCCTCTTTATATTTATTCTTTTGCCTGCCTGGTAAGTTATCTCATTTTGTCTCTTTACTTACTATCCATTTATTATAGTCATTTCCCAAAAATATATTATTTAGCCTTTCTGTGTGTTTGGCAGAAGGGATTTGCCCCCAGAATAATCAGTTCTTCATTTGCTGGCAATTGGAATCTCCCGATTTGGTTTCTATTTGCTTTCTCTTCACCTCGCATGTCTGGTTCTGACACCACAGGCTTATCTCCGTGAACCCAATTTTTACTCCCATCTCTGTCCTCATCCTTGTAATGCTCTGTACTCAGGCCTTAGTTCGCATAAAGTGCTTTGTCTTAGCTCTCTTTTTGAGATTCAAAATTATTTTTGTACTTTTAACACCCCTGAAGTCCTCAAACCTCATTCTAATACAGATAATTCCAGGTTCCCACTCCCTAGGGGTAATTAATTCAGTCTGTGCTTACTATTTAACATAATGTTCTTTCTGACCTCCAAAGCTCCTGCCAATCATATGGGCTACTACACACATGTGAGAAATACATTTTCTTTTTATGGGATGTGTATAATACCAGTTATAATGCTGGGCACAGAAAAAGGGTGATCAGACAGTGTTGCTCATAGCTAGGCATTTTGGGAGGAAGGGGGAGGAAAGAGTAATTAATTTGAGCAGATAGTTTAAAAGAAGGTTTGTTTGAAGAGATTCTTAGCATCAAGAAATACCTAATATCTTCAGATGTTGTTTAACTTGCAAAGGGAATAGTATTGTGACTTTATTCCAAGGATTATCCAGAAAAGACTATTTCCTCTATTCATTTCTGGGCTGACAGGTAAGGTTGGCTGATATTGAGTTGGAATAGGGCTGCCCGAAATGCATAAAATAAATCGTAACTTCAGTATTTAACCAAAATGTCGGACACTCTATCAAATACGAGCAATTGTATATAATTTGTTAATAGGTATTCCTCGCATATTTTATGTGAAATTTTACAAAGGGGAATGAACTGAAGAGAAAAGACAGCCTAAATCAAAGTTTGTATACTGGGCTTTTTATACATATATAGTCATTTATATAGCAAAATTCATCATGTAAGCTTTCACTTAAAATCATAATCTAAAGAGAATTGTTACCCATCTTCTATTATCAAAAGGCTTGACAAATATAATATATTTATAGAAGACATAGGTACTCTCTTCCCACATGTCCACTCTTAAGTTATTTACATACTAGGTTAGATTAGTGAAACCTATTTTTTTATACTTACCCAGTTTAACCATAAGCAGAATTTCTTTATGTTAACAGAGTTCTCCCAGGTTTTATCGAACATAGATACAAGAAACAGCTATATGAAACATGATTTTCTATGGCTTGAAAGATTCATTTTGAATACATTGTCAAATATGTTTTTCAGTGATGATTCTTACGGGTACACACAGTAAATATATTTTGTGTACCTTCCTGCGCTTTCTTCCAGGAAGCCCAAAGTTAAATATAACCAGGGGGCTTCATAATAATGTCTATTATTGTATTAGTGTAAATACTGTGAACCTCTGGAAATCTAAGTTATCACTGAGGCAGCCAGTGCAGGGATTGAAGGAGAGGTATCTATTGTTTAGGACTTTTGGATCTTGCCTTACCTCACTTGGACCAGGAGGGCTCTATTTAACCTGTTTAAATACAGTGGATTTTCACGTAAGATTTTGTTTAAAGTAGAGAACATTTATTCTGTTAAACCATCTGCTTTTTTAAAAAGCTGTTAATAAAAAATAACAGTTTATGAATCACTTGTGTAGACGATTGACTTTTTCCTCCTCTTTCCACTAGTCTTTGATTTTCTATTTTCTGTTATGAATCTTACCAAACTTGTACCTTTTATTGTAAGTCATTATTTCTAATTCTCTAGGGCAGTAAATGGAAGATAATTTTAAGGCGATTGTCTTAATAAACAAATCCCTCTGATTGCTGAAATAATAGAAATGAAAGTGGTGAATGGTGGGCAGTTTCTGATTGTTTTGTTTTTGCATTTGTATCAGGGGTCAGAAAAGGTGGTTAAGTAGAAGCTGAAATTATACTTATTGAAGTCTAGTGAGGATAATTATGTTTAAAAATAATCAGTAGAACCAAAGCAAATCAAGGAATATCTTATTGAGTGCTAACTATGGGCATGCACTATTATAAACACTTAAGGAGGTGTAAGTGTATAATACGTAAGATTCTTTATCCCAAGAATTTTATAGAAGGGAAGAAAAGTAGGAGTAATAAATAAAGGGAAATAAATGTAGAAAAAGTAGGAGAAAGAAATTACATGGTGTTGAATAAAGACAGTGAATACATTAATTTGGGTTGCAAAGAGAGTGTGTGTTGAATGCTGAGGAAAAGAAAAAGATAAAAATGTAGTTTGAAAGCACATTTCCAAACGGTTTTGACTTTTCATGTAAAAGTAAATGATATGTCTTATCTCCTTTTAATTGTTTCAATTAAGATAATGTTAACAGTAACTGTAGTAACTGAAGAAACCTTGGGAAAACACAAAACAGCATGCACATATTCCTATGCCTTTGCCCAAATTACACATAAATCAACCATAAGTCATAAATACTGCTCTGATTTTGGTACAGGTTTTTTATTATACGTGTATGAGTGCACACACACACACAGTCTAATGGCAAGAGAAGAAATTGTATGGTATATTCTAAAGATAGTGAATTCACTAATTTGGATTGCATAGAGAATGTGTGTTGACTATGTTGAATAAAAGAAAAAAAAAGATAAGGAAGTACTTAGAGAACACATTTCTCAAGGGCCATGACTTGTCTATTTGCCTACCTACACAGAGAAAATGGGAATTTAAAAAAGCACGTAGAAAGAGAGGGTGACAGTGGGTTGGCCTATATTTTAATCATCTGACTTAGCAAGGAATCTTGTGCTTGACATTTATTTTTTACTTCTGAATCACTTATTTGTTAGCGTATTTGATAACCCACCACAATCCTGAGACTTGAGCAAGACAGGATTCTTACGTTCACTTTGCAGAAGGAGACATCAAAGCGTAATGTGGTTAAGAGACTTGCACACAACTGGCAAATTTGTAAACACAGGGTTAGTTGTTGAGTTTCTGAATACAATTCTTTTTGTTTGTTTGTTTATAATAACGTCCTCAAGATTCTGAAATGGTTCATGAAAAATTCCACTGCTATATAGTGAAAATAATAGCAAAACAACATGATACAAAAATAGTGGTAAACACCGAAATTTATTTATTGCTTTGTATTTCCCAAAGCACTTCACCACACACTAAAGAGCATAAAATTGTTAAACTGTGGGTCACACAGATTTGTTACCATAAACTTGCCCAATTCTCTGCTTTGACAGAAAGTTAACCTTGAAGCAAGCCAATGATAATAGTTCTGACCTTTTTTGATGAAGCACTGATTTAACAATGTCACACTGTAGATGGACATTGATAAGTTAGGAGTACGACGTAAATGTATATGGAAATGGGAGCAAAGGAAGAATCCATATTTTCTGCTACAAAGGTAGCATTTGACAAAGTAGCAAATTTTATTCTACTCTTGCACTTTGAAATTCTGTATGATGAAAAGGAAATACATTTTTAATGTTTATAATGGAATATCAAGTTAAACATGGTTTTAGAGAAGAAAAAAGTCATAGATTTATTAGAGAAAATTGCTACAAATGGCAAAAATATAAATAAGTTTGAATAATGCTTTCAACAAAATAGCAATAACAGTAATAATAATAACTACTTTACTACTATTGATACTCTTATTACTCCTGCTATAGTGACTTTCCATTATTTATTATGGGATTGCTAAGACACTTTGCTAAGCATTTTGCATAAATTGTGTTATTTAATACTTGGAACAATCCAATGAGTTTAAATTTAAAAATAATTTAAAAATAAGTTACTTTAGAGGATTTAAGTAATTTAGTCAAGGTAGACAGGAAAATGTGGCATAAATGAGAGTCAGAGATAGGTGCGTTGAACTCTGAAGCTTGTTTTATATTCCTAGTCACTGTAGCTAGAGACTAAGCACAAGGCCCTGAATTTATAGAAATCCATGCTGGGCTTCCTGAGAGCTCCCTACTACCAGCTGGAAGACTCCTAAATGAGACTTATGCATTCAGTTTTGGAGTGCTGTGAGTAGACTAACAAGCAAAGATCCCTCTACATCCTCATAAATGTAACACTTGGAGCTGCATTTATGTTCTCGTTTGTGATTAGGTTGACAGACATGTACTTTGTTCTTTATTCAAGTCCCAAGCCCAGTCTCATTGGATTTTTCACCCTTCCAATCTTTTGCCCTAGCACTCGTACTTTTTACCCATTAGCTGCTACCTAGTCTCATCATCAACACGACAATTATTTCCTGGGACTCATAATCTGGCATATATTTGACAGGAGAACTACTCAAATTTTTTCCTACTAACACATTCTTCCTAGACTGATTAAGGTAACTTGGACATTGATATGATTTCAGAATGGAGTCAGTATTTACATCAAGCTCAGCTTTATTATTTGACTACTGACCTTTCTATGGAAATATCACTAGAAGTAGCCAATTTTAGCTTCATAATTATCATTATGTTAATCACAAGTACATGATCCTATCATTCTTTGGCTGGGAGATTTCCCCCAGTCAGGCAATCATTGGCTGGCATGAGTGCCCTCATGACATAATTACTTGATTGGCATGCAATTGATGAGATGATAAATCCTCCAATTAATTCTGACACACCTCATTTAGGAGCTGAATTTCTACATATGCCCCAGTGCTCCAGGATGCAAAGATAGGAGCAAACTGCCCAGCAATGCCAGTCCTTTTTGAGGTGTTGCTTCCTTGTTTTAAATATAGCCTCTATTTCTAGCAATTCCTACATTTGGATGGGTTTGCTGACTTTGACTAAGATCAAAACAACCTCATTTTATATTCTTTTTTGCAATAATAATTCTCAGTATAAACTATTATGATATGGGGTTGCTTTAGAATTGCAGTGTAGAAGTGAGTACAGTTTTGAACCACTATAGCATCCCAATCATGGATATTAACCTCTCCTGGAGGAACTGGACCTTAGTTACCCTTGTTTGTTCTGGACTGATAAATGTCCAATCTAAGACATGTGATGCTCACTTTAACAGTATAAGGTGTCTTAACTAAAAAATATGGCCCCAGGATTTCCTCACCAAACAATTAACTTCCCATACTATGGAGCTCATAAAAAGCAAGAACTAAAGTGCATACCAAGATGTTACAGAACATGATGAAGCTTTATTTTAGAGCTCATTCAAGTTCTATGTCAAATAAAAATGAAAGTAGACATTGTACAGGCCAAATAGTATCACATTTATATTTACCTAGATGGAATACAATTTATGAGGTCTTTTATCTATTTGAATTCTTAATTAATTGAGTGTGTAGGCTTTATAGATGTATTATATTGCTTGAGATACTGTAATATGCTGAAATTGTCATAATGGTTTGAAACTCAAAATGGTGACAATGTGTCAAAAGACAAAAATACAACAAATGTAATTTAAAAATCTTAATTGGCTTTTATTTGGAATTCTAAAATAGGACAACACCTCATTCTATAAAAGGGCATGAATTATCAATGTTCTGATGAGCTGAGCAGAGTTTGGCTTTTATAGAAAAGAGCTAAGGAAAGCAGAAAGAGAGAACAAAAAGCAAATTGCTCATTTCAAAGTTAACTTCCTTACAGGGTTATAAGCAGCAGGGACTTCCTTATTATTCTGACTCAAGTTGACTGCAATCTCCTGTTTTTTGGAAAACTGGTCCATTTCAAAGTTTAGTTTGATTATGGGGCACTTAGCACAGGTGACTTCATTCTGGTTTGTTTGTCAAAAGTATCACCATAATTAAGTGCAAAACATGAACTTGTTGGCTACTTATACCATCGAATGGGCAGCAAAGCCTCAGGAGATCTGGGCTTCATGAAATTTGTCCTAGCCCTCCTCTATTATGAGTGACAGAGTCCAGCCTATCTAGTGAGATTTCCTGAAATAAATTATGGAGTGGGGAATTACTTTGTACAAGGATAAAACTAAGGAAATAAAAAGGCTCAATACTAAGTGAACTTATATAACAATAAAACTGAAGAAATAAATAGGCTCAATACTACACAGAAAGATAAAGCTCAATAAATAAATGAGGAGATACAAGATGTTGAGAAATGAAAAGAATCCAGGGCATATAAGGACATTCAATTATGAAGCTAGAGATCTAAGATAAAAAAAGAAAATAACAATAACTAGATGGACCGAAATGTAGAAGCGTAACAGGCTATAGCACAGGAAAGATATATTCTGTTTTATGTTTTAAGAACCAGGCACATAGTACAAAACAGATGAGCCAAACTGAGTGAATGGCCAAGACAGAGTACAGAGGAGGGAAAGGGAAGTGGGAAGGATCATTCTACTGTAGGCAGGTGCTTAGGATGAAAGTCAGAAGGTGTATGTAGCTAACGACAGTACAATCCAGGCTTATTTTAACATGCTGTTTAATGTGATATGTTGTGAAGGTAGAAGAGCTTTCTAGGCAGTGATCATTGGTGTATTCAGGTGGGTAGAAACAAAATGGGATTAGGAGCTAGGGGTGCCTTTCTGTTTTGAAGCAGTAACAAGCCTTGGATGAAAGGGGAGAGATGCTGAATTCAGATCATTAAGTTATGGTGAAGAATATACTCCAGTATTGGTGGGGAGCTGATAGTGGAGAATTTAACAGAATCCTAGTCATGAAATCTGTGCAATCTCAGATACTTATGCCTGAATGGATTATAGGAATTCCTGGGAATATATGGATCATAGTCTGTAATTGCCCAGGATGGAGGAGTGGTGCAGCCTGCAAATGCTTGTGTCAACATTTGAATATCTCGAATGCAGCTAGGTCAGGTGCAGGGGGTGAGAGTCATAGATTACTGTGTTTTTGTAACTCAGATTTAGCCTAGATACACAAAAATTTTGTTATGAGGGCAACTGGCATTGGAGAAAAGAGTTGTTTCATACAGACAAATGGAATTACTTAGACATAAATTATATTTTATGTGTATATAAAGCAATATTATCACATCATTTAAGTTAATTTTAGAGACAATAACAGTGATAAAAATGATATCCACCTCTCTAGGCTTTATAGGGATTTTAATGCATGTAAAAGCATATCATAAATTATAACACAAGTTGTTTTTCTTGTCCAAAATAATTTTATCTCTGATAACTGTCAGGTCATTTCATAAAGGACATTTGTTTTTCTATCTTTCTATTTGGTGAAGATTAATACTAAAATTGTTTGACATTCCCTGAACTCATGACAAATAAAGTTCACAGAGGCAGTCTTAACTTTAAATTATAAGTTTACCAGTGAGTCTTAACTAAGTAGATAATTTTGTAAAAAATTCTCAAGATGACCTCTATATTTTTCTTTTCATTTTCATTTTCTTCATACCTGGAGGGAAGTGCATTTTCCTAAATCTGAAACACAACAAAAACAAAATATAAGTTGATAGAAACACAACAGTAATATCCTTTTCAAAACTTTTTGCACTGGATACTAAAATAAGGGCTAATGATTTGACCAGTGTTTTTTGTTTTTGTTTTAGTTTTTTCTTCTTCTTCTTCTAGAGAAGACCAATTTTTTGCCCTGTGCAATAATCTGTACCCAGTACAGTTTTAAATAAAATATGAAAAAAACCCAGCTCTGTATATTGTCCAGTTTCATACCTTGCAAGCAAACACTGTTTACCTTCTAAATTTTATTAAGAAAATAAATGGACAAAGAGCTTGCTCTAGCTGGTCTGTGTCTCTGATTTTTGGCTAATGGCAAAGAAATTTCCTTAAACTTCCTTTTGTCTGAGGAACATTTATATTACTGCATAAGTGTAAAAATAATTAAGGAACTCTCAAGAAAAAATTATATTGCTTTCATAAAAATAAAACTTGTCCCTGAAAATTAGGAGTGTAGAATGACATTTCTTGGTTCTTTTAATAGTAACCAACCACTGTGCATAAATGGCTCCCCTCAGGATTTTCCTCACACCCACTTGGTGCATAGCAGCCTTATCAGAATTATTGGTGAACTAATTGATAGTGCAAAAATCATAGGAATATTTGGATGAAAGTTTTCCTGAGAAGGGCAAGGTGGATAGCAGGCAGCTACATTGTAGAGATACAGTGAGTTTCATTTTCCTTTTTGCAGGGAAATTAGAAGGGATGCCTCTTGAGGTAAAGCATAACATTAGAAGCATTGGTGAAATAGTTGCTTCTTAATATTAATATTTTAGTCTTCCACTGTGCTATCATTACATGTGAGTTATGAGGCCTGTTCAGTTCCATGTACATCTATCACAAGATTAAATAAGCAACTTATTTTGAGAGAATCAATGAAACATAAGATGACATCCTGCTCTGAAGTTTCTTTTCTTTTGAGTGCAAAGTCATGACAAAACGTGGCTCTACATGGAAACTTCCATTTATTTGTCTAATTATGCTCTCTTTCTCCTAACCAAAATATCCAGAAAAGGTCAGACTTGATTGAACTTCAGGGCCATGTGGTATGAAAAAATAAAGGTGAATTAATTGGATACAAAAATAATCTAATCTGTCTAATCAAGGCCTTTGGGCTAATCATATTCAAAATATCACTCAGTCATAGAATTGAATTCATTATCTATCTAATACAAAAACTTGCCCTATCATATACTACAGGGATAATTATATAGTTGTAAATGAAAACACAGAATGTGTGAAAGAGTTCCTTAAACTATTGAGTAGTTAATTTTAAGAAAGTACAGGCTTAATTATTTGAAAGATATTGATACTTTGCCAATACTCACTTTCTTAAAAATGCTTTGTAATATTTATTTCAAATAGCAAGTCTTGCATAGAAATCCTATAAGAAAAATGTTATAATGAAAATCTTTGGATCCACAGATGTGATTATGAAGTTAGAGTTCATCAAAAACAATGATAATTTCAAAGGAATGAGCATTGAAAAAAAGTATATGTGGAGGTGGAATATTGTATAAGATATGTAAATAATCAAACTGACCATCAAATATAGTTAGGTCTACAATCAGAGATTGACTTTTGATGTAGAGTTAAGCTTAGGGACCAAAAGACACAAAATCTTGTGAAATCATGTCAGGACATTTTGGAAGGTATGAGTAAATTGGTTAATATCCTGATCAATTGCTTCAAGTTTCAAATAATTGGTAGAGCTTGACTTTCATCATTCCATTGAGCTCCCCCAAACATACAGCATATTAATAAAGCAAAGCTAAATTTGCTAGAACTTACAATAAGGGAAAACACCACCTGATAGAGTAAGGATACTTAGTAGTGTCTAAAAAGTGAAGAGTCAAAATATATATAGCATTTTGGGTCTGGACTTAATGTTTTATGATGGATCTTCCAAGGAGAGGAACTGCTAGGGACTGGACAAAGTCCCTGATGTAACACTTCATCATTGGTGGGCATAGCCAGGTGAAGGTCTTGAAGTTAGTCTTGAAAATTAATTCCTTGCTTCTTAAATGGATTGTTTCCCAAGGTCAGGAGACTATTGTATCAAATAATCTATCTGCAGGAAATTCCTAATATAAACAGTAAAGTTATTTATTGCTTTGCAGATTTATTTTTCCTAGGAAAAGTTTCCCTGGACCAAAAACAAAGTAGTGTTGACATAAATTATCTTATTCATAGTACTAATAGCTATGTCAAGTCTAATAGGCTATGGCGATTAATTAGGTCAATCAAATTTTTTTTTTCATCAAATTTTCAAGATCTGCTTTTCTTTGATTTATTTTTCTAAAATGTGTGCATTTTTCTTAAGTATGTATGGTCATACTTTAATCATATTCCATGATATTTTTTCATTAAGGATTATGATGTTATCATTTTGTTAATATTTGTATACTATTCCATTGAGCATGCCAGAGTTCGAATGTTACACTACTTTGGGATTTTTTGCATATTGAATTTTTTTTTGATGGCTCGTTGTATTTTTTTTTTATTTCAGCATATTATGGGGGTACAAATGTTAAGGTTACATATATTGCCCATGCCTCCTCTCCCTCCTCGAGTCAGAGCTTCAAGCGTGACCGTCTCCCAAACGTTGCACATTGTACTCATTATGTTTGTATATACCCATCCCCTCCTCCGTCCTCCCACCTGCCCGACACCCGATAAATGTTATTCCTATATGTCCACTTAGGTGTTGATTCATTAATATCAATTTGCTGGTGAGTACATGTGGTGCTTATTTTTCCATTCTTGAGATACTTCACTTAGTAGAATGGGTTCCAGCTCTATCCAGGAAAATACAAGAGGTGCTATATCACCATTGTTTCTTAAAGCTGAATAGTACTCCATGGTATACATATACCACATTTTATTAATCCACTCATGAATTGATGGGCACTTGGGTTGTTTCCGCAACTTTGCAATTGTGATTGTGCTGCTATAAACATTCGAGTGCAGGTGTCTTTTTCGTAGAGTGTCATTTGATCTTTTAAACACTTCAATTGACATATCAGCAGAGCATGTTTTAGAAATTATTTTCTTTTTGTTTTTCTAAGCATATTAGAAATTATGATAGGTCCAATATTTCAACTATTTCTTAGTTTCAATGGGGAGAAAATACAATTAATTTATTTGACAGAATTGGCATGTAACAAATCAGTACCAATTTAAATTCCACATCTTAGATGAGACAATCAAAATGTTGTAACAAGACTTCCATATGCTGTTTTAACTAGAAAGCAATCACATTAGACACAGGATTATCAACAGTGTTTCTGTCCAAGTAGCACTAATACCAAGAAAGCATATCAATAAGTAAAGCTTGACACAATGCATTTATCTTTTAGGGTTCCACTGAGAAATGCATATACAAATTCTCATTAAAAAGTACACAACTAAGATTAAGACTGTATACATATTTTCCAGAGTTCTATAATGCCTCCTCAATCAAGAAATGCCTTTTTGTAAGCCATATAAAAATATTATTGCCAGCTCTCAGTACTCTGCTCCAAATTCTCCAAAATTGCACTGCCCTCCCTAAAAAACATTTATTTTCAACTTCTGCATAATTGATAACTATATTTGAAAACAATAATTCATATGCCCAATGTGCTCCTCCCCTTTATAGGAGATTTCAGTAGCAGCAGCTCACCGATATAACATGTTGCTTGGCGACCTCAAACAAGAGACATGCACATTAAATCTCTTGTTGCCAGGCCATTTTCTTCACACAGCTAAAAAGTGAGCATTAAACCGAAGTATCCTTATTTCTGTTTCAAGGCTTTCTTCTGTGAATAATGATCTCAAATACTCCATCTACACAGGCTTCTAATATATATTCACAAAATCCTTTCTTATACTTCTATATATAATGTGAAAATAAAAAAGGCCTTTTTTTCTGGGAAGAGACTTTTTTAAAAAGCCATAAGTATCAAGTTATAAAAATCAAACATTTTCCTTAAGAGGTCATTCTGAACACAGAAAAAATGAATAGTACCATAATAATAAATTTATAATACAATGAAATCATAGTAGAATATTGCTAATTTCTTGTTGGAATTACATTTCAAGATAACTGAGTTGGGTATTTATATGGCATATAAAAGGTTGTTTCCCTTAAATTTGTCTTTCTTGTTTTTCCTTCAAAAATAATTTTTAAAAAATCTATTCAGCTATTGTGTGCAATCTCAAAGGCAATTCTATCAGATAACCATCTTTGAGCAATTAAATGACTTGCTCCAAGATCGTACAGAAAGTAAGAAGCCATGCTAAGCTTTTCTTCTTGACATTTTATCTACAAGACTAGGGTATGTCTCAAAAATGTTAATGTTCTTGATTAACACATTTTTTTCCCTCCGAGGTATTTTACTTCTTGATTCATTTTTTAAATCTGAAACATTTAAAGACTAACTACTATTTGTTATTTTTATACTTTTATTTAAAACATTTCTTTCATTTTAATGGAATCTTTCTGTGCTTTATTAACAGAGCTAGCAGAAAATCTGTTACAATCAAGCAGACAGAAATAACTCAGGATACATGAGAATAAATCAAAACAGGATAAGAATAACAAACCTTGAAAACAAGCTATTTCACAAGAAATACAAGAAAACATCAAAAGAAAAGAAACGAAAAGGAAAAAAAGAAATGGACTTCAATTAAACCAGCTGATGAAAATCTATGTTTCCTTTGTTAGGCAAAATCATAGAGCTATTTATCATGAGCTATCACTTCTGAACTAGTTTAGCAGGCCTTATTTGATGAACATCAACTAAAGGCTAGGATGGATAATCAAAGAATAGTCTTAACCAAGTAAGAAGATATTTCATATATGAAGAAAGACTAAATAAAGATTTAGAATCTGGCCAATCTTAGAACAAAGGGAATGGGACCTGATAAATGAAAAAAATCCTAAGCAGATTCATGGTGGAGTTTCTCTGAAGTGTAATAACTAACCCTGGGTATATATTTCTGTGTGTCTTAAAAGTACAGCAGAATGCTCAGGTTGCAGAGAATGCTATGCTGAAAGTATTCTTTTCATCATCACCCTGACAGCAAGGACTTTATCCATTTTATTCACCTTTATATCCATCTACTGTACTTTTCAGTGTCTAACACTTAGGAAAAAATTAAGAAATAATCTTTGATGGAATACTCTTCCTTTTTCCTGCCATCTTTTAAAAATAGATGCTATATTTAAAGGTAAGAAGAACAAACATAAATTTATAACTTGCCATTTATTATGTTTTTCCTTTATTATTGTTCACAGTTTTAGGTTACATTCTTCCTGCTCATGTTTCTAGAATTAAGAGCCTTTGCTTATTAATAGACTCTTATATCTACACTGTCTTTTAAAATGACATTTTCTTTTTACATCTTCCCATGTGATCATGTCTTATTTGAGTTTTCCTGGCAGTTTCATGGTGTATTTGACAAACTCAACCTTTCAGCACAGAGTCAGACCACCTAAATGGAAGATGATAATTTACCCAAAGACCTATTAGATAGTTCTAATTTATTAATTATTTGTTTATTTACAATTTTACTCCTTTGAGTCTGTTGAGTAAAACAACAATAGTGACTCTAGAATCTGTCTCCCTAGTATCCTAGACATCTGGAGTTTGATTGACTTTTTGTAAGATTGCTTTCTGTGAGGCAGTAAGGTCCTAAGAAAAGTCAACTGGCACTGGATATTAGAATGAATCATGGACATATCCATTTTTATTTCACAACTTTTAATATCTGATATGTTTGTAATAGTTTCTTCTGACTTTGATGAGTAGTTGGTTTATAATCTCTCTTGCTAATTACTGTATGAAAATAAATAGTTACTGATAATCTGGATAGCTTTTCCTTTCTCTTAAGAGTAGCAATCCTTGGAAAACTTTCATCAGACACCCAAGATCACATCCTTAGATCAGAGCAAAAATTGGAAACCTGTCTATCCTCTATATTGCATCTGTGCTCATCTCCTGCAGCTGAGTTTCACTGTTTTCTCTGTCTTGCAGACTTAGTCAGCTGAGAACCCTGGAAGCAGGTCTTCCTGTGCAGGCCAGTTCTCCTGCCATCTTTGGCCAGTCCAAACTCTTACCCTCTGGATGCTGCAAGGCTGGTCTCTGTACCACCTCTCAGGACTTTTGCTTATTCCCTCCAGCCTGACACACTGCCCCTTTCTTTTCAGTAATTCAAACACATTCTACCCTCAAGTTCCAATTCAGGTTTAGTTTTATATTTTATTTATTATTTTATCTTATTGTAATGATGACATTCTGACTATTTTAGTCAACAACAACAAAAAAAAAATCCCAAAATCTTTGTGGCTTAGCAAAACAAAGGCTATTTCTCATACGTTCAAAGTCCCTTGTAGACTGACTCAGTGATTCAAGTTGTTTGATACCTGGACTTCATAATTTAACACAAGACTGCCTTCATTTTTATCACCAAAGAACTACAGAATTTGGGTGACTGTTAACTGCTCAAGTCCTGACATAAACCACATAACCTCTACTCACGTACAGTTTAGAGCTTATTGACCACAAATTGTCACATAAACTCCACTGCTAACTACAAAGAGGTTAAGAAATCTAATGTCTACATGCACCTAGAAGTTGAAGAGATAGGATGTCTGTGAGCATAAAGATTTTCACAAAAGTACATCATAATAGACAAGATCCAAATAATGCAAAGAAAAAGTTTACACACACATACATAGTGCACATTTTTGTAGTTCATATGAAATCAATATCTTTAAAAATGCTATATAAGGCCAATTTGAAAATAAAAATAGCAGCCAAAATGAATAGAATAGAATGCATTATCTAATTACAGCAATAAACATAGCAAATAAACACAGCAATTACTAGTAAAAGTAAAAAACATTAAGGCTAAATTATAGACTTTATTTAAGATTCTCATAACATGTGGACAGAAATTATCTATGATAATAACAACTACAATAATAACAATAAAATTTAATATTTATATAAATCTTATTGCTTGGTAGGTACTATTTGCATTTATTACCTCGTTTTTCTTAACAACCTTCCCATGAGATAGTTATGTCGTTATTATCAATTCTATCTTACAGAAGAGTAAACTAGCACCGGGTGGGGAAACATGCCAGAGCTCACAAAGGCAGTTGGTGGAAGAGAGGAGCCAAGATTTGTACTGCTGCTAAGACAATAATGATATTATTAAATCTTAGTACTCAGGAGAAATAATTTAGCTCTTTCAAACAAGATATTAAAGGTAAACAAAAATGTGCCTGTAGATAGAAGAAGAAATAACTAAAGAAAATATGGATTAATTTAAAAAGAGAGGGAAAAAATAGAACTAATAAACAGAACTCATCATTAATTCTGTTAATACATAAATTCTAGCCAAAGCAATCAAAAAACATAAAAATCACAAAAATCCCATAAAAGTATAACTACAAATGAGAAATCTACATATGTAATAGCAACTTAGAAATATCAATAATGATTTTATCAAGGACATCAAATTACATTAAGAATCTCAATGACATGTATGATTTACTTAATTGTAAGCTATTTAGATTGTTCTCAGAAGATATTATAAATAGAAATACACCAATTCATTTTGAAAGAATTAGAATTTCCTGAAACAGAATAGAATGGTGGTTGCCAGGAGCTGGGCATAGGAGAAATTGGGAGATGTTGGTCAAGGGGATTTATTCTTTTTATTCAGTTATAAGAAGAGTAAGTGCCAAGGATCTAATGTATGGAATGGTGACTTTAGTTAACAATACTGAATTGTATATGTAAAATTTGCTAAGGGAATACATCTTAAATGTTCTCTGCACAAAAACATACAAAGTGGCACCTAGGCATGGTCATAGGTGTATTAACTAGATTGTGGTACTCATTTCACAACATGTACATATATCAAATAAAAATAACTTTAGTGAAGAACTATTATTTGAACAAAGCCCAACAGCAGGTGACTTTAGAACCTCAATCTCTTGAGAAATATTGGAATTCAAATATATTAAAATTAATCAATACAAAGTTGTTAACCAAACAAAATGAATTCAACGTAGTCACAGCTAATAAAAATAACAGGAACAAACTTTAAATTATGTGTGTATGGTATGACAGGTGTCCTAAGGTCACCTCTGCCAATTGAAAATCTATGTTATGAATAAGACACATTGTTTGTAGCATTGATGAACCTGGAGGTGTCAAAGGAGGTCTCCAAAGACTCACCCCCTAAAAAAATCATATCTAACATCCAGGACTCTGAGCCTCAGGCTATGGGCAGATGAAAGAGATGGACTGGATACAGCACAGCCAACCTTACAAAGTTTTGTGTCATGCAGTCTTGGGTTTGTATCAAAGAACGACTGAATTTGGGCTTTCCCATTAGGTCTAGACACTCTGCAGAGTACTTTTTGGCTGATGATCCTGTACGGTTACTGAAGGAAGAAAATTATCTTTCCCCTTCCAATATAGACACACAGAAGCCCCACAGATTAAAAAACACAACATAATAAAACAAAAAAAGCAAGAATAAGTTCATAGCCAAAAATCATGAGCACACAGAAATCTCCATGAGAGAAAAAATTGGTAGGAAAAACAATCATTAGGTTTAGATACTTAGAGTTTGATAAAGAGTGTAGTGATGGTATTTCCGAAATATTTAAATAAATTACAAAATTAGAGAATTAAAAACTAAGAGACTGTTAGGAATGAACAAATCTGATGTAGTACGACATGCATAGAAATGAAAATTTGAATTGTTAAAAATCAAACCTTAATGGATTTATTAAGAACAGATTATATAGAGCTTAAAATATAAGCAGTGAATGATTGACATAGAACACAGAAAAATAAGAGAATTACAAAGGAAAAGTAAAGAGATATAGATGATAGGATAAAAAAATCAGTGTGTATGGTGTGTATGTGTTTATATATCATGAAGGAAAGAATAAAAAGAATAAAGAAGTAGCAATTATTGATGCGATAATAACTAGGAAGTACTCAGAACACTTGAAAAGCATGAATCTTCAAATCTAGTGAGAACAATATATTATAAGCAGGATAAATAAAACAATCCGAATCTAGATGTATATTCATAAAACTGCAGAGCACAAAAGTCAAAAATAATATCATTAATAGTTGTCAGAAATAAAAAATAGATCACCTACTTCATTTTAGTTTCCATTATAGAAGAAAATCAATTAGACTGATGAAAACTTTTAAACAGCTGGTTTCACAACTTAAACCAGAAAAAAAGAAAAATAAAATTAAAATACAACTTAAAAGAGAAGAATGGAAATTTAAAACTTTGAGAAGAGGGTGAAAAGGACATATTAGCTGATAAGTAGAATCTGGAATTGTTAACCAGAAATCCCTGTAGATGTAAAATATGGAATAAAAACCCTACAAAATATTAAAAATAATAGAGCAAATATTAATCAATAAAAAGGCAGCAATCAAGATAAAAGTAAAGCATGGAAAAAGTAGACCCCACTTTACTGTAAATCACAATAAACTTATCTGGACTAAACTAATTTATTAAAAGTTGGAAAATTATGATAAAAATCTATAAATAAAAATATGTCAGGTGCACACATTTCATTTAGGGTAGTTTAATGGTATTTTCATAATTGTCCATGTGTTATTATGTCCATGTGTTATCATGCTATATAAATATAATGTACATTAGATATATTATTTTCATGTGTCAACTATTACATTAAAAATAAAGATCCACATCCTTGAGATATGGTGAGCATTTTGGGGGGGAAGGGAATACCTCTAACCGTTCTTAGGGAGAGGCAAAGAAATATAATGTAACCAAAATGTCAAAAAAAAAAAATCTTTTATCGGGTGGTGGGCAGGTAGGGGGGAGGGGAAGAGCGTATACTTACATAATGGGTGTGACATGCACCTCCAGGGGGTTGACATGCTTGAAGCTCTAGCAAAGCAGGGGGAGGGGGCTTGGCAGGAGCAATATATGTAATCCTAACAATATGTGTACCCCCATAATATAATGAAATTTTAAAAAAAGAAAAAAAAAGAAAGATAAAATAATATTAGCACACAATCATTAAGAACAATCTTATGTTTTAATATCAAAACAATGATGTTAAATAAATTGCTAATATCAGTACATTTTCTGTTATGATAGTAATACAATTCAAATTGACTGTAACAATCCAAATAATTCATTATCTGATGTTTTAAAGTAGGAAGATCATTTATATTTGAAAGACTTTTAATTCAACAGTTTGAGGACTGTACTAAAATCCACTTCTTCTCCATCTCTCCACTGGTCCACCCAGAGGAAGGTTTTCATCCTCAATCCCTATGTCTATTTTACCTGGCAGATCAAGTTTCTGCTGTTATGGTTACAAAATATCTCGGCAAGTCACAGTCACATATACACACATAGTGCAATTCTGGGAAAAGCGTGTATCTTCTTTGGCTGCTTTTGTAATAGAGACACAGCTTAATACTTTTAGAAATAAGTATTACTTATGCTACACATGGAAAGATTAGAAAGGGAAGCTGCTTAGGTACCTTGGTTTTCCACGAAGATGCCTCAAAATTGCAGTCACCAAACAATGGGTTCTGTGGAACTGAGGAGGACTGGTATGCTATGCTAAGAACATACATCTTCTAAGAAAATTGTGAAATTATGCCAAATTTGAAATTATGCTTTTGTGTTCTAAAGCTATAAAATGTTTTAGCATGAGGGCTTGATGATTGATCTGCAAGCTAGTTAACCAGGCAGGTGTAGCTCTCTGGAATGCACCAATAAGCATGTGTTCCATCCTATCTTTAAGATTTTGATCTTTTGTTCAACATGGTCCTTTTGCATTCATTTTATTTTTATAAAATATTGTGGTAAAATATTATTTATATTCATTGCTCAGTGTTTTGGCACCTTATTAAATTTACACTCAAGAGAAGTGCCTGTCACCTCACCCTAACCCTGATCATATATAGCATATGTGTATCATATGCTGAACTATGAAACAGAACTAGGTTACTTAGCACACAATATCACTAACAATTCTAAACTCAATAAAGCCTATGCAACTGGTCATATAATCTCTTTGATTAGTTTGGGGGATGAGCCTTCACTTCAAATTCAACTTCAATTGTGACTATCTCAACCCATCAGACAGTTTCTAAAAATGTTGTTTATCCCAAAAATAATTTACCCGTATGGAAATTTATCTATTCATCTTTCAGATATAGACATGTAGAAGTGTTGGAGAGTCCTCTATAAGTCTAATGATGGCCTTTCCCTGAAGCATTAAGTTCCATCTCATCTTATGTTAAAAGGTTTATAGAGTCAATTCAGTGTCAACAGATAGGAAAATATTTTATCTCAATTTTAGATTTCTATCACTACTTATCCTACTGCATATTTAATAACCATAAACAAAGAAATTCAGGCACCTCTAAATAAGCTGAATATCAACTTGGTTATGCAATTTAAATGCACTAAACCTCCACATCTTCCTCGAGCTTAACAAGATCTTTTGCTTACTTTCTCTGTAGGATACTGACATATTTTTCCGTCAGTAGGGTCATATATAATGCCTATGAAAAAGATTTAAATTAATTGTTGTTTTAAAATTAACTTTTAAAAAAAATAATTTCTCTCTTGAAGAGAGATAGATCTGGTTACTTTTAGGCTGGAATTTTCTTCTTCCAGATACTCATTGCTCTTCCTTTAAGAAGCGCAAAAACAATTTTCTTCTGGAACAGCATACCTGCCATATGTATTGATTGCTTTTTGGTTTGAAGAATTTAAATGCACAACTACCATTCTTCCTACAGTGAAACGCTAAACTGTACCGTATTATATTTTGGTGGAAGGAACACGAAGAGGCTAGGATAGAATGGGAAGGAAGATAAATGAGAGCAATTTCACAGGAGTAAGGCTTTTTTTCCCCCTTAATACCTGTAGCTTGCTATCACATTCATTCTCTTTCTTTCAAACACACATATATACACACAAACACACAGTATTACATTTTAATTTTCTTTAGAATTGCAAGAAACTCTATGAATATACTATGCCTATTAAAATGAATTATGTATCCGTTGACTCAAAACAAACTGCTTCCAGGTGATTTCATTAAAAAAAAAGCTATTATATTAAATATTTGTCAAGTGAAAAGGTTAATAAACATCTAGATTGTAAAATGTGTACACAGTATTATAAGAAGTTAAGAGGGTTAAAATGACACTAACAATGAGAAAGAAGAAATAGTCATGCTTCTCTCAATTACCCATATAAATTTGTTAAAATTCTACTTTTATTATAATTTTGATTCTGCATTATTTATACTACTACTGTGCTCCATTGATTACAACCTTTTTTATTTTAACATTCATGAAAAGAATAAAAGAATACATCATTTGTTCCATACACCTAAATTAGTATACTTTAAGCTAAGAATAAATAGTTTAAGAAATCACACAATAAAATATTCAGGAAGACGTTAATAGACAGATATTCTCAATGAGAAGGAGCCTTTTACTTTATATAACCAAGTCCATATGTTCTAAATTGAAAAAAGTGAGTACTGTGGATATTAAATGATTATACCAAATCCATTCAACATGGTTTGTGTGGATTGTGTGTTGGTGTAAACAGTTCATATTATGGTGACACTGAAACTCTGTTCAGACTTACATTCCAGTGGTGTTTGTTATAGCCAGTGTTTTTTTACCAATGATGTATTCATGTGTTTATATAGGTTTAAATAGTGGATTCCCCATTACTATAAATACAAATCTGAAGGAGGAAATCATTTATACTACACAAATAAAATATTCGAAATAAAAGAAAAGTTGAAAAGATGAGGTCATATCTTACCAGTTTCTACTGAGAATCCCTTCCCTTATTACAGAATGAACATCAGATTGGATTTAAGAAGAATCATTATTTTTCTGAGATGCAGCCATGGCTCTTCACTCAAGTGCAGATTCTTGTCAAGCACTGCCCTCTCCAGCTACTCTCATCTGTAGTCTCAAAACTCTCATCCTTCAGAGTGCCCCTTCACAGTACATCAGCTGGCCCTAAAAATGCAGAAAAGCATGATTTCACTTATTCCCATCAGTAAGTAGGACAGGATTAGGAAGGAGTCTTGTCTTCCAAAATGTGACATCTCCTCTTCATAAAGCTTTACTTTTTGCATCATTACATGAATTTCACGTGTTGGGATAAGAGAACATAAATTATCTCATAAGAAAATTAAAGTTCCCTCAACTCTGTCAACGTATATCTTAAAACAAACTGAAATATATTCAAAATGCCAATCAATACAGGGATGTTTAAGAAAGATGATTTGAAATGTGGTAAGATCAGTTTTTAATGATGTTTAATACTTTTATAACATTAAGCAAAAAATGTACATATCCAATTGCCAATCTTCTTCTTCTCCTTAAATCTATCTTGGCATAGAATAACCTATTAGTATCTTCTTGACTATACTAATTGATTCAGGGATAACAGAGATATTTACAATATTTTGAGTTTCCATTCCATAAATATGATTTCTTATATTATCAATAATTTCAATTATGAAATATAACCAAAGAAAAGGGGAATCAAATAGACTAAGAATCATTCTGACAAAAATATACCAGACATAGACATTGAAGCTCAAACATTAAAATATTTTTGAGAGGAAATAGGAAGACCAAATGGAAGAGAAGCAAATATTCACTGCCTGAAATTAAAACATATTATATAATTAATGAAGTAAGATATGCATATATAATAAGGCAGATAAATAGAACAATGAAATGAAACATAGTTCAGAAAAATGGAGATCTGATTTATGTAAGATCTGGCACTGCAGAGTAATGGAAAAATAATGGTCTTTTGGATAAATATTCTTTCTATCCCAGAAACAAAAACCAAACCAAACCAAACAAGCAAATAAAAAGAACAAGAACTGAGCAGCCTAGCGAGACAGAAAAGTTTTAGACAGTAACTATTCTACTCCATCACAAAAAGTGTGATGCCACCTCCACTCATGACAGTGAAGTCTGAGTAGAGAGTATAGACCTCTCCCTTTGCCAGGCTGTAATGAGGCAGCACAAGCTCCCCACAAGGGTGGTGTCAGAGGTGTTCAAGTAGGGAGATGGAATTTCATTCACACTGGCAGTAAAAAGGACCCCTCCCCATAGTGTCAGTGGAGACCAGATGGGGAGTTTGGACTTCCACCCCCATCTGGTGGAAATGTGGCAGCCCTCCAGTCCTTGGTGGGGGGAATGAGAAGAGGCCTTCTAGAGAACCAAGACTTACCACTGCTCAGCCTTAGTGAGGCTGATGTTGTGATGAAATAGCTCTGCATCTTGATATTGGTGGTAGTTATGTGAATCTAGATATGTGATTAAATGACATAATTTTTGTATATACAAACATCGTGCCAATGTCAAATTGTTGTGTTTGATAATGTACTGCAATTATGTAAGAGGTAACTATTGGGGAAAACTAAATGAAAGGTACACCAGACCTCTTTCTATACTAGTCTTTTACTACAAATCTATCATTATTTCAAAACCACAAGTTTTGAAGAAATAAATAGCAGACATTGTTGTTAAGAAAAATTTGGAAGAGGAAAATAATCCAGAATATATAAATATTTCCAAAAATTCATTAGATAAATATAAGCAAAAAATGTAAAATTAGACATGTAGTTCTTATGTGTAGACACTCAAATATTCAAAAAATATATAAAAATCTGCTCAATATTATTGGTAATTAATCCTAATTACTAATTCTTGAGAATTGAAATATTATAGCACAGGCATTAATAAGGATGTGGGGAAATAAGAGTTTCCCTATACTGCTGATAGAAACATAAACATGTACAGTATCTTGGCAAACTCTTTTATATATGCCAAGGTTGGCCATATTGATACTCTATGAGTTTGCATTGCCACTCCAAAGGATACAGCTAACAGAAATGTATACTTCTGTTCCCCATAATATACACAACTTTGTTCATTAAAAACATTATTTTTAATCACCCCTAGTAGAAGTAATCCACAAGTGCATCAAGGGTTAGATGAATAAATGTAGTGTATTTGTACAAAAGACAATGCCAGCTCGTATATGTTTGTAAAAAGAGTGGACATAGCTAAATTAATTGATTAATATTTTATTCTGAAGAATTCAGAATTTAAATGTAAAGAAATTCTGAATTTTTTTAACAAATATATTTTGACCAAAGCTATTAGCAAAAAGTGTTTCATACTGCTAATTTTTCAGAGAAAGAAAAATCTGTACTTTATATGTTGATGGCATATAGCAGGTATCCAATAAATGCATCCTTTATCCATGTGAGCAACTTATTTACTCACTAATTTAGCCTCTCATTCAACAATCATTCATTGAGTACTTTGTGTCCAAAAATACAAATGACCCTGAGGTTAAAAAATAAGATTATCTTTAGAGGAGTCATGTCTAGTTAAATATTCAAAAAATAAAGTAATCACTTCTGTATGTCATACAATAGGATCATGTCTGGGATAATGAGAAATCACAAGTTATACTTTTAAAACTATAACTGGAAGGAAGATAAAACTTCCTAAAGAATGCAGTGATTGATCTAAGTTTTAAAGGAATTAGGGAATTGGTTAGATTGATGAGTGGAAGATGTTCCAAGCAGGGGAAAAAAACAGTGTTCCAAGCATAGATTTAAATTATAATTATTTTTAGCTAATTCATGTCACTTAAAGAATAAATGCACATGGTAGCCTACATCCCTTGAAAAATAAGTACACATGTAATTGGTTGGGAGGAGAAGATAAGCAGATAAGGTAAGTGAGATAGGAAGCAGTCAGATAGGAAAGAAAATTGAAAACTATGTACCCTTAAGGGATTCCAAGTAGGTGGCTCACATTCTCAGGTAGCTTAAGAAAGATCACTAATGAGTTAGCTTGGAGTGTCTATTAACAGTGACAAGGCTTAGATAGAGGAAAAGAGACAG